>JAUCMX010000009.1:3241603-3834103 GCA_033459395.1 Hemibagrus guttatus | reverse complement strand
CAAAAAGAGACAGGAAGAGAAGCGTCACCTGTTTCAGAGACGTGACTACTCATACTTTTCTGAAGCCAGGGGCTCGTAAAACCCGGACAGAATTTTCTCAGTGAGCGAATAAATATTAGTCACATTATTTAAACTCTTCACTCAGAGAAAATAAACTGTCTTCCAACTTCCAAACACTAAACACTGAATTCTCCGTTCTGATTGGTTGATTAGTTTTCACACCATAACAGCAGCTCTGACGGTAGTAGATTCAAATCCCAGGTTTATATTTAAAACACTGATTCTGATGATTCATTTCTAAAGTAACATCTTTAAAATTTTGTCATCGTTGATATGGTCCAGTTTTTTTGTAAGGAGATAAGTTCATTTAAGGAAGGAGTCTCCAGACTCGGAGCTTCGTAACAGGCATAGGTAAAGCTTGAACTTGATGAAGTTTATACGAGAAATTGCTAAATAAAAAATATTTGGATAAGACGAGCATTTCAGGACGTCAACTAATCAACTTCAGGGCGGTAATAATTACTCTGCATCATCACACCTCACCATCTTTGGGTTATTTTCCTCTAACAGCACGTCCCCAAGTGTTTATTTCTTTACTTGGTATTGAGTTTCTGAGGTTTGATGTTTGACAAATCCATTCAAATTGAATGACCGATAAAAATAATATAACAACTTTAATAACGGCGGGTTGGGATTTTTTAAAACTGTTATAAAGTGTGTTCAAAATTTCCAGACGTTTTGGTCTAGGTCGCGCTTCCCAGATCCAATTTTAAAGAACTATAAAATCCCCGGCTGCTGAAGTGAAGATGCAGGAAGTGTTTGAAAGCATTTTGAGTCAAAGCCAAGCTTCGGCCTTAAACCCTGGACAGCTGGCTCTACTCCACCCCTGTCCTTTACACCCCCCCCAATGGTTTAGGATGTCCTTAACCTCAGTGTCAAGTGACAGAGAGAGAGAGAGAGAAAGGGGGGGAGAGAGAGAGGGAGAGAGAGAGACAACCGAGAACAACCGAGTGATGACATGAGAGCCACTTGCAAAATAATATACAGCTGCTACATGCCACAAGCCCTTTAGTGCTTCAGTGCTGATACGTTTCTACATTTCAGGGCAACATGATGGCAGGAATGCTAACAGTGGGTTGGTGTTGGCTACAACACAACACAAGCTGTGGCATTGCACAACCTTATAAAATCCTGTTCCTTTAAGGAAAATTCAAACGATGATGATATGTACCATTCGTGTCATGTTGTTGTCCCAAATGTCCAGAGTTGCAGAACACCCACAGTCTGTTTTTGTACAATATACAGCCCCAGAATTTCACAATGTTATATTTGTTCACCCTCTGGTGGTCTGGCTCTTTAAACTTCATGCATTCCGAGCATTCTTGATGGAACTACAGCACCAACTGGCACTTATCAACAAGCCAGAAGAAACAGCCCTGTATGTGTGTGTGTGTGTGTGTGTGTGTGTGTGTGTGTGTGTGTGTGTGTGCATCCCATTTATTTTTTTGTCTGATGTTTGCATGAGTAGAGCACACCTCAGTGTCACGCCACCGAATCCCCCACACCCTGAAACACTCACAAACGTCACAGTTTCCCTGACAGTCCCAGTCACGCACTTCCTACCTGCTAAGATGAAGAGTCAAAAGCAAGCGATCACAGAAAAGTGCAGGCGTGGATTACGGATAAACCTGGACTACAAAAGTGGAGAATCACAATGGAGAATGTTTTCCACTGGGAAAAGACATTTAATCCTTAAAGATACTTAAAGAAGGGCTTTAAAGAAGAATAGAGATATTGAGCAAATGAATAGGTGTTTGTTTTAAAATCTAAAATATGTCTCCAGGGTCCATAAGATTGGATTACTGTCTGTTTGGACCTTCATGTGTCCACGTCGGTTCGGTTACATCCAGCTTCTCTGATTCGTTCCACCTCCTGAAAACCTGTATGTGAACTGACTGCTCCAGGTTGCCCCTTTGAGTGTGAACAAGTGTGTGGTGTCCCGCGATAAGCTGACGTCCCGTGCACGGTGTATTCCCACCTCAGCGTTCACTCCGGATCCACTCAGACTCTCACCGGGATAGATCTGATATTGAATCCAGACGAATGAACGATTGTGGTACACCAAACGAAACGTTATCCCAAAATAATCTGCACTCTGAGTATGTTATCAATCAGCCGCTCATCGATCAACCCAGCAACTGTTCTTTTTTTAAACCTTTGCCATTTTTCTGAGGGGGAAAATAATAAAATTGTGGTTTTGGATGACCGGCAAAGTGAAACCCCAGAGCTCCGTAGTACAGAGCGAGAGCGCAAATTCAATCCGCCAAGAAAAACAGTGCATTTTTTAGCGGTTGGGATAAAACCCGACTGTTTACGATGGTCATAATATGATCTCGGGTCTTTTCCAGCGCATCGGATCGCAGTATCGGATCAGCCCGGGTAACAGCAGGCGTTCAGTGTGTACTACACATTAAAAATAATAAGGCTTTGAAAATTACGAGCGGCAGCTGTGACGAGAACAAAGCCGGACCATGGACTTCGGTCGGCGATCACGTGGGGTTTGAGACGCTGTATACTGTATGTGTGTATATTTTTAAAGCTGGCACTAAGAGCAATACACTGCTGTAATAAGCCTCTGAAACTAAATCTGAGTGTTATAATTAGGGCTCCATCACAGGAACATTTTAATCTTAATAAGTCTTAACTTCGGCACGAAAGCAGTGAGATCTGATTCTCAATGTGACATTAGGGAGAGGATTAGAATAAACTGAACTAGACATAAAAATAAAAAATATTTTTTTATAATATTTTTTCTTAAAATCTAAGAAAACATACACTCAGATAAAGACATAACACTTTAAAATGGATTGTTTTTCTAGAAGTCTTTTATTTCTCCTAAACCACAGCATTTTTATTTAGTTGACACTTTTTGTTTTTTACGTTTTAATCTATTTAATCCATTAAATCTTTAAAAGGTCCCACTTACATTATAGCAGCTATAAATGCTCATTCCCTCACTACCTTTTTCTTTAACTCTGACTGATACAAAGCACCGAAACTCCTTTCGTAAATGTTCAACAAAATGTCTCCTTATAGGTAAAAAAAATGTTTTTTTAAATAATAAGACTTTTCTTTACCGTTAGGTTTAGAGTAGCTGAAGAGCATGGAACATCAGCAGGAATTAGCTGTTACTATAGAAACGATAATGCTTTATTACAAATGGCAGCTGAAACGACTGTCAGAGCAGCTGCGACAGGAAAGGAATCATCAGCGCTGAATAAATATGACCTCATTATGAGATCATATTTCAATTTCCGGACATTTCTTTACAGAAAGAAATAATGCAGAACGACGGATCAAGAGGATGATAAAATGCTAAGCTTGATATCTTTCATTATTAAAAATATTTACACATTTGAGGTATTTTTACTTGCCATATTTAGCAGTGTAAATCTCACCACTTTATTGCACTCGCTTGAATAACGTTTATATTTGAAATATGTTTAGCAAATATGTGCTAGCTATATGGACTCAGAGCGCACTTGGCGTTTGATGACATCATCCACAGACTCGGTGTTAAGATCATGACCATAAAATTCCTGTTTCTTCACACTATCTAAAGCAGCATCTTAATCCCCGTGCATCTCCCCTATGGCTTCTGTCAGCACAGAGGTAGAGAAATATCCATCTCCACAGCTGAGTCCAGCACCTGTGCTTTTCCCTGGGCACAAACTTCAGATGGTTTACTTTCAAGGTTGCACTTAATCCCTCCCGAGTCTGATCTTCTTCTCATCCGTAGAGGTGAAGATCCCCTCTTCATCCCCAACGCTGCTTCGTATCAGACAGCTTTGGCACTCGTGATGTCAAAGTGCTGCTCGTCAGCGTGCCAGCAGACGCTGTCTGATCCTGTGTGGTCTCGGGGAAACGGGTGCCAAACACGATGAAACCGCAGAAGCATAGAAACAATTGAGGAACTAAATTTAGGTGAGAGGATCAAGTTAGTCAGGCACTGAATGAAACCGCTCTTAATCCAAATGGAGCAACTGGATATAGCAAAATTATGCAGGGGAAATTAGAGACTGTAGTCACGCTGAGATAGGAATTATTATCTCTGCAATTTCAGGAAAAATATCTGAATGTATTATCAGTTTCAAAAGTGTAGCTGCAGAAAAAGAAACAAGCTGCTAAATTATCTGCTAAATTAAGGTCCAATACTACAGTCAACATCACTGCACTACAATGAAAGATCTTAAAATTTTATAACTGTTTAATAAATTGTTAATAATATTACTTTATAGGAAGCTTTTGAGGTGAGCCAGCCCCCCAAAGGATTTCCCATCACAGCTATTTTTGTTCTCATTTACAGCTAACACAATGAAGCGGAGCTCCGATCCCACTCAGAAGGTTTAGATTCGGATCAGAGGTATGCAGCGACAAAAAGGGGTTGATCCCGACTCGTTTTTGGAGTTTAACGAGACACAAGTTGAAGATACATTCCTGATGATGCTGTAGACATTGTGTCATTCTGCCATTCGTCATTCAGTTATAATGAGTTTCCGGATTCTTAGTTTCGGAATCAACTGTTTCCTTTGAGACACCTTTGGAAAGTGTACAGTGCTTTTAATCGGTTCTGGACACAAGTTCTTAAGGTGAAAATTTCTAATTGAGATTCAGGAGAAATTTAAGGAGATTTCAACCAGAGCCTAATACAGTGGAACATCGACATACGTCGATCATCGACATAAATGCAGATAATCCGTTCCAGCCACCCAAAAATATGACCGATATTAGCAATACGAAGTGTTGCTAATGCTGACCCAAGCCAAGCATTCCATATCAAGGGTCCTCACAGGAAGTCGTGCCACCAAGCTTGGGCTAAAAATAGAACACCACCTACTCCACCGATCTGTCAACAAAAAAACTCCCGAAAAATCACCTAGCTTTTAAACGCATGCTGAAGGCAATGTTGGCATCGTGGGTTGTCTCTTTCCAAACAGCTTTCAGTGACTCTGAAAAATCAGTTGGCTTTCCACTGACGCAAACAAGTTTTGAATGGCTCCCAGATGTACGCGCAACTTAGCCGCCATTCGGTTCGATTTGGTTCGCTCGTATGCCGAAAATGTTTTGTATGCCGATGCAAATTTCTTGCAAAATTTCAGTTCTTAAGGCAAAAATTCATAAGGGAGGGCATTCATATACCAAGGTTCCACTGTATTATTTTGCTTGTTTAGTAATTTATCTACTTTTGTAGCCTTTTTTTTTAGATTACTGGTTGAATAGTGAAAATTTTAAGCTGTGCAGACAGCAATCTGCAATCTGACACACCTCTTCAGCACTGATCAGTCACATTTAGGTCTAATTCAATTATATACTACATGGCCAAAAGTTTGTGCACCCCTGATCATCACACGCAATTGCGTGTTTTTTTGCTAAACTGTTTCCACAAAGTTTGAAACACACAATTGTACAGAATGTCTTTGCGTGTTGTAGTGTTAGAATTTCACTTCACTGGAATTAAGAGGCTCAAACAGTGTTCCAGCATGACAATACCCCTGTGCACAAAACATAGAGGTCCATGAAGACATGGTGTGGAGGTTAAGGTTGGAGAGGAAGTACTCAAGTGTCCACCACAGAGCTCAGACTGAACCCCACTGAACATCTTAAGAATGAACTGGAACTGGAGCCTCATCAACATCCCAACATCAGCGTCTGATCTCTGAATGAATGAACACAAATCCTTGGGAAAGTGGAAATCCTTCCCAGAGTAAAAGAGTTAAGCTCTTTTTTTATAGATATTCAACAAGGACAGTCAAGGGTGCACAAACTTTTGGGCAGGCAGTGTGTATCTACCATTCGCTTTCAAATCCAGCATTCGAAACCTTGTCGTCATGGAGATTTAAAGTGATTTCAAATCCCAGGCTTAGAGCACAGTGATTTGAGCTCATACACCAGGGCTAGTATGAGCAAGCTGCAGTGGGTGAAACTGCTAGCGTTAATCTGGCTGCTGACGGATGGTTAGCGCTTAGCCAAAACGGCTAGGAAAAACAGTGGTAATGAGGTCATCTGATAAGGCCAGCTACAGAGCAGAGGCTGTGCGCTGATGGACGTTTGGCCCTTACGGAGCATAAAGGTCTGCAGCTGGCAGAACGTGGTGGGGGGAACTAACCGATTAGCCTCGACAGCTAGCAGAAAGATATGAAAATAACTAGAGAACACGATGAAACAGTGCTGAATCGCAACAGCGAGCTCTTACACAGAGATTAAGGTACACTCAGCAGTTTGTGGGCTGAGGCTTTACTCTGTGGCTGCCAAACCTCCTGAAGCATGTTCTCTTTTGTTCTAGCATTTGCTGAATTTACTGTTGCGAGTGCCAGGACTAGATTAGGATCAGTGAAAAGAAGCCAGGAGCTGACTAACAATCCAGAGCTACTATACGTGGCATTGTACCACAGTGTTGTTAAATCCTCAGATCTGATTGTCTAATCAAGTCTAATTTCCCATAACAGCAGTTCTGACGTAGTGTTTATCCATCAATACGATAACACGGTGCATATTTTGTATTCTGATGTATTCTTATTTAACAACTGTGGATATGGAGATATTTATTAACCAATTTGAGAAGGTGTCTCCAGTGTCAGGGTTTTTTGTTTTTTTTTGTAACTACAAGGAAGTTTAACACCCTCATCATGAGGACAGAGGAGTTCTGGTTTCTGTAACACAATGAATTAACTGTATTAACTTTAACCAGTCATAGCTTGGCTATGTTTTTAACGTTACATGTAACTGAAAATGGATAAAAAATAAATTGTGATTCATTCATAAATTACAAATTTGCAATTCTTTGTGATGTAAGAGGAATAAAAGACTACACGATGTGCTGTGCGATGTGGAAAATAATCTCGTCATGTCAACGATAACTGCTTCATCACTGATTCTTTTTCTTAAACAGCAACACAACAGCTTTATTTCTTACTTAACACACACACATTTGTTTTTGTAATTACACCGATGACAAACTGTAAACATATAATTGTGTGCCATGTTTATAATACCTAAGCAACAAGCTGTCTTTTGGTGAAGAAAAAAAAAGACCCTGCAATTAAACACGGTTCAATCAGGATGCGAGCTAAACAAATCCAGATGCCGCAACTAACCTCGTCTGATCTGTTAGGGTTTCTACTTTGTACTGCTGATCTCCCACCAGTTAATCTCCCTTTGAGCTACTCCACCGTATCAGCATGTTGACATACTGTATCAGTTCAGGCATTTTCGGCTTTTGACATCAAACTAAACGGACTTTTTTTCGAAGACAAATCGTCGGACTGATTGAAGCCCTCTTGAAATAAACACAGACACAGAGGCGGATTGCTGGATGCCTCGAATCCCACAACAGCAGACAAGCCAGTAACCTAGTTTTAAGAGAAGAGGAATTGAAAGAGAGGAATTGAGATTGAGATTCAGGAGAAATTTAAGGAGATTTCAACCAGAGACTAATACAGTGGAACGTCGACATGCGGATTTAATTCGTTCTGGAGACGAGTTCTTAAGGCGAAAATTTGTATTGCAAAACGAATTTTCCCGTAAGAAATAATGTAAATGAAGATAATCCGTTCCAGCCGGCCAAAAATATGACCGATATTAGCAATACGAAGCGTATGTAAACTGTATGGCTGCTTACAAAGAACTGACCCAAGCCAAGCATTCCATGTCAAGGCTCCTCACAGGAAGTCGTGCCACCAAGCTTGGGCTAAAAATAGAACAGACCACCTACTCCACCGATCTGTCAACAAAAAAACACCCGGAAAATCACCTAGCTTTTGAACGCATGCCGAAGTCAACAGTGGTATCGTGGGTTGACTCTTTTGCAACAGCTTTCACTGGCTGAAAACAATTTGGTTGGCTTCGCTTGGCTTTCCACTGACGCAAACAAGTTTTGAACGGCTCCCGGACGTACACACGACTTAGCCAGTGTTCAAGTTCAGTCCGGTTCGTTCGTTTGGCGAAAATACTTCGGATTCCGATGCAAATTTCTTACAAAATTTCAATTCTTAAGGCATAAGGGAGGGCATTCCTAGGTTCCACTGTTCCATGTTTTAAGGAAACTGAATAAATTGTGACTACACTCACCTTTTAATGTTTAACTTTTAGTGATTAGTTCACGATAATGAACAATCTCACAGTGGTGCATCACGTTACCACGTTTAATCGGAGCCACAGGCTTTGAAGAGATGAGACATCTGCGATGAACTTAAACTGATTCTGTGTCTGTAAATAAAATCGCTAAATAATTAGCATAAATGTTTGTGATTGGATGCAACACAGAATCTGATAAAGAAGTCCCTTGTGTTTGTTTTTCTCATACTTGTCAATCAGCTCTTGTTGTCGTTCGAGTGCTCGGTTCAATTCATTACGGCATTTTCTGATTTCAGATTGATGACCTGTGTCTCAGTGTCTTCTTTCTTTCAGCTGATTATCAGGGTTTTATTGAGCCGAATTAGAGAACAGATCTCGCATCAGCGCATTTACTACCTGAATAAAGTACACACTTTCTCTGCTTTCTTGTTTAAAAGAATCAGACAAATTGGACACATTGGAAATTGGGAAATGATCCATTATTCTAATAAAAATTGAGAAGATTTATAAAAAAAAAAAAAAAAAAAAAAAAAAAAAAAAACTCTTATGTGGAATTATATTTATTAAGAAAATCCTGTTGGAAGTCATTTTCCCTTCTATGTGCGCATATATATTTATACACAGCTTCCCAAAATTCCCAGAATGTTCTCCTATTCCCACCAATATGGTTAATATTCCTAAATATTATGCTGAGTATATTCTGATATATTCTATATTTTACAAATAATGAGCTGTCCAGTGTAATAGAATATAAAGATTAATGACGAGCAGAGTCGATTTGATTCATATTCAGCTCATGAATTCCTCTCACATTTCCCATTTCCTTCTAAAAGGTTAAACCGCACACGCAATGAATCTCACAGTTCACTTTCCTGAACTCTCCTGAACTTCTACTGGTATGTGTTTTACTGGCTGTCACCTCTGGCTTTATATAAAGCTATAATGATCGACTGGCAAGGCTGCGCTTGTGTCTCCGTGTCCGCATGGCTCGCTGGCAAACTCTGACCAGACGCTAGTCAATTTTCCTAATTGTGCTATACCGCAAAATAGGCCTGTTTCATGCTCGGAATTACGATTTGCCTTCAGGACACAGGACGCATTTCTTTCTCAAAATATCTTGGTTTTTTTTTCTTCCGGCGTGCCAGAAGTCTGAGCGTTAACACATTTACAACAATAACACACTTGTCATAAAGCTTCCACACACCATTAATCTATAAGCTTTTGTACGCTCGTGAGGTGACGCTCAGTAAAATCATCGCCTCGTTTTCAACAACCATTTTAAATTCGTGCAAATAATTCCGTTCAGTGAGATGTTGTGGGGAATCTGCTACTGTGGTCATGCTGTAATATAAATTCACATGTTAGAGAAGTTTGAGATTAATGAACGAGTCGCTGGATTCGTTTACGGCGGACATCGAGTGCCGCCATTTTGGGTCGACATGCGAGAGCTACTCTTTAAACATGGCATGGTAAGATGAGAAGATGTGTGTATATACACAACACACTCACACACACACACACAGGAGGAGAAAAAGCGAAAAGGGTTGGTGTTTTTACCCACATGATGACTGATCTATACTCAGCCACTGATCCAGAAAGATCTAAACAAAAAAATAGACACAACATACCATAACAGCCATAACATAACACATGCCATACAATACCATAACACAACATAAAGAGGCCGGTGATGACAAGAAGGATTTCGTTCGCACTCTAAATTCATTAATTGGGAATTTAAGAGGGTTTTAAGACACATAAAACATATTAGTGGATCAGTTCTCGGAAATTAGAGCTGTGTATCAGGACCAGGATCCTGCAAATTACATCAGCAGGTAGTTTTCACTCCCAGATACGAAGGACACATGACAAAGAAAGGCATCTGAAGCGATAAGTAAGGAATAAATCACTTAGGGGTGTGAGATTATCGGAAAATAATCAACAAATGTCAGATACTGTTACCGATAAACATTTCCATGAAGAGTTTTCATTCCAGTGCTCTGATACTGGAGACTCCTTCCATAATTATTCGTTTAAAAACAATATATAACTTAAAATGCGTACAAAAAGCTACACTGAATTCTGTTTGCATTCCTTCAATCAGTCATGTCAAAGACACGCCCACTAAGACGCTTCACTCCGCCCCCATATTTACTGTAAAGAGTAAAAAGGTGAACTTCGGCGTTAAACCTATACTGTAGCTGTCAGAAGTGAAAAATATCCAAGTATTTTTATTTTGTGGATGTATGTAAGTATGATTTAGGAAGATGGGAACACATTCTACTCCTACTTGAGTAAATTAACGTTTTAATTCTGAAATTCAAAGTACTCTTTAACGTTTAATTTAAGCTTAATTTCCAAACATAATTACAGATCATTTTCCACTTCATATTATACACAATTCTATTACTTCTTACTGTTATTCTTACTGTTATATGATTTTTTTTGTTGTGTTTGTTTGGGTTTCATTTGCTTTTTAACCAGAAATCAAATTCTTGATTTGTTTGATTTCGCAAAATATTTAATAAAAACAAACATTATATATTATTATATACATTATATTATATACATTATATTATTAAATATATTATACATTATGTTATTAAATATATTGTGTCTAATATATATTATATTTTAATATTTATATTATTACTTATTATTTATATATATTATTACCACATGTTATTATTATTATTATTATTATTTAATAATATTATTTCTATTTATTATATATTTATATATTATTAATCTAGCCATGGGGGTCACAGTCCAGTGACTTCTGTGCCGGTCCCAAGCCCGGATAAATAGAGAGGGTTGCGTCAGGAAGGGCATCCGGCGTAAAACATTGCCAAATTTAACCATGCGAATCGTCAGTACTCTGAATTTCATACAGGATCGGTCGAAGCCCGGGTTAACAACGACCGCCATCGGTGCCATTGACCTACAGGGTGTAGGAGGTCTGGAAGTGTCTAGGAGAGGCAGCAGTGGAATCTTTAACTAGTTTGTTCAACAGGGTTTTAGAGAGTGAGAGGATGCCTGAGGAATGGAGAAGAAGTGTGTTAGTGACGATCTTTAAGAATAAGGGTGACGTGCAGAGTTGCAGCAACTATAGGGGGATAAAGTTGATGAGCCATACAATGAAGTGATGGGAAAGAGTAGTGGAAGCTAGGTTAAGGAAGGTAGTGGACATTTGTGAGCAGCAGTATGGCTTCATGCCCAGAAAGAGCACAACAGATGCAATTTTTGCTCTGAGAATTTTGATGGAGAAGTATAGGGATGGGCAGAGGGAGTTGCACTGTGTGTTTGTAGACTTGGAGAAAGCGTATGACAGGGTGCCAAGAGAAGAGCTGTGGTACTGTATGAGGAAGTCAGGAGTAGCGGAGAAGTATGTCAGAGTGGTGCAGGACATGTATGAGAGGAGCAGGACAGTGGTGAGGTGTGCTGTAGTTCAGACAGAGGAGTTCAAAGTGGAGGTTGGACTGCATCAGGGATCGGCTCTGAGCCCCTTCCTGTTTGCTATAGTGATGGACCAGTTGTCAGAGGAGGTCAGACAGGAGTCTCCTTGGACAATGATGTTTGCAGATGACATTGTGATCTGTAGTGAGAGCAGGGAGCAGGTGGAGGAAAACCTGGAGAGGTGGAGGTTTGCGCTGGAGAGAAGAGGGATGAAAGTCAGTGGTAGTAAGACTGAGTACATGTGTGTGAATGAAAGGGAGGGAAGTGGAACAGTAAGGTTACAGGGTGAAGAGGTGAAGAAGGTACAGGAGTTTAAGTACTTGGGGTCAACAGTCCAGAGTAATGGAGAGTGTGGGAAAGAGGTAAAGAAGCGAGTGCAGGCAGGTTGGAATGGGTGGAGAAAGGTGTCGGGAGTTCTGTGTGATCAGAAAATATCAGCGAGAATCAAGGGGAAGGTGTACAGGACAGTGGTGAGACCGGCCATGCTGTATGGTTTAGAGACAGTGTCACTGAGGAAGAGACAGGAGTCAGAGCTAGAGGTAGCAGAGCTGAAGATGTTGAGGTTCTCTTTGGGAGTGACAAGATTGGACAGGATTAGGAACGAGTACATCAGAGGGACAGCTCATGTTGGACGTTTGGGGGGCAAAGTTAGGGAGTCCAGATTAAGATGGTTTGGACATGTTCAGAGGAGGGAGAGTGAGTATATTGGTAGGAGAATGTTGGACATGGAGCTGCCAGGCAGGAGGCAAAGAGGAAGGCCAAAGAGGAGGTATATGGATGGAATTAATGAGGATATGAAGCTAGTGGGTACAAGTGTTGAGGATGCAGAAGATAGGGATAGGTGGAGAGAGATGATTCGCTGTGGCGACCCCTGAAGGGAAAAGCCGAAAGAAGAAGAATATATTTATATATTATTAAATATTCTACGAAATCAGACAAATCAAGATTTTGCCTTTCTGGTTAAAAAGCAAACAAAACACAAACAAACAAACAAATTTGCTGTAAAAGGTGTAAACACACCAGGGTCCCATAGCAACAGATCTAAGATTTCATGATTTAAAATTTTACTTAAACAAAAATCTCTTTTCTGTTTGTTTGAGCAAGATTCGGACGCTTCAGATACTTTTTTTTTGTTTCTCTGCACTTTTTCCTCTCCTGATTGTTGTAAAGGGAAAAAAAACATGGGACTGGGCCTCAAACATTAAGCAGATGTAAGTGAAGGTGGTAAACTATGCTCAGCAACCCGATACACATGTTCTGTGAAAGTGTTAAGCGTTTTCTTGCTTTCCCTCATTAGATTTTATGGCGATTTTCCATGTCACCTGTAGCTGCTGATGACGTGACTTCACACGATCTAATCACTTCCGAACCGCTAAAACTCGAGGAAAATACACGGCTTTAATTAAACGCTGCAACCCGAGCAGATCCACGACGCGTATGTTCACTAAATACAGTAAAGTTTTTTCTTAGATAAAATCTTACATTTTATATATTATATCTTATAGAAAACGTGAAGGAAATTGAATTTTATGTACACGACCTGTACACTAACTTTCTACGGAGTAAATAAAACTATACCGAATCAGAGGAACTATTTAAAAGCTGCAGTTTGTTTTTAGTCTGTTTAATGTTGTTTTTCTTCTCTGTGTGGTTCCTTAGGAAAGTGAGAACACAGTAATCGCTCTCAGGTGCGAACCAAAAATACTCTGCAGGAAGAAAGAGATTTGACTCTGAATCGATTTGACTGGAAATGAATCAAACATGCGCTGTGTTTTCTGTAGATTTGAGACGATAAACCGAGCCATAAAGCACAAACTGAGCCAAAGGACTGGAGTTTTGGAAAGGTGATGCACTAAATCGCTTAGATCACTAGACTATATCGCTTAGATCACTTCAGACCACTGAATGAAAGAGTTCTATGAGGACGATTTCCATCTTACGTGCATTTCAATCAAGTGTTGTGGTTATTTGTTATGCACAATGTGCAGTGAAACACAACCAAAGAGCAAGAAATACTAAAATATGTAAACATTTTCACTCAAAGTTAGAGGTGAGAAAGAGCTGTAAGAGACTTTCCGATCTCACAGACCTAATAAATAAATAAATAAATAACCAAATAAATAGATAAATAAATATGTTAATTAATATGTTAATTAATATGTTAATTAATATTTTAATTAATATTTTAATTAATATTTATTTATTTATTTATTTTTACCGAATTATCGAATATTTTTATTGAATCATTTTTATTAGCTTTTTCTTTACAGTTCTGTAACTGATGTTAAATAATGTTTCGCTGTGTCACCTTTAATTTAATGTATAGTTTTGACTTGTTTTTTTACCCCTTGCTTTGAGGAATTTTTTGATACTACTTAAAATTGCAAAATCGAGTTAACCTTTCTTGACCTGATTAAACCTGGTCATGTGACTCTGGGAAACTCTGATATGATGCAATATTTATCCTGACATCCGCATGCAACATCCATAAGATTTAAAATAACATCAGATTTTTTTTTTTATAAGTGAAGTCTTATACATAACAAGTAACGGAAGCAATGGAAGTTTTATCAATTAAATGTCACATAAAAATGTAATATTATGAAGATATTAAAGTCGATTTGTCCGTAGCTGAATATTGTTTATAAGGTCTTGTCCTATACTTCCTTTGCATGACTCGAGCCTATCACGCTGGCCTAAAGCGCTTTCTAAATGAAAAAATATAATTGCTAATCTTATTATTACTTCCCCGCTTGTTTATTTTCTCAAGGGAAGAATGTAGAAAGTGAGTGACGCAGAGAAATTGTGCAGTTTTACAGAGTTGTTTAAGCTGTCCGGTGAGAGACAAGGCAATATGTGCTGTGTGTGTGTGTGTGTGTGTGTGTGTGTGTGTGTGAGAAAATGTCTTTAAAAAGCTCCCGTATGAGACGTGAGAGTCCCGAGCATCCAGCAGCCGTGCCGCATGCATCCACACCCATTCACAGATTCACCAAACGTCTACGCTGCTACTAATGTACTAATAGTAGAACCGGATGAGACCGAAATCAGAGCATCAAAGCTAAAACGGGCCGGTTCCCAGTCCGGGTCCCTTCTCTTTTCCCTGTGCATGATGATCGTGTCTTATTGCACAACTTCCTAGTGGCATATTTCACACAGAACACATGGAGCCAAACCCTGGCAGGATATTTTAAGCCGAAGTGTTTGGAGGGATGAAAGTAAATACAGTGCTATGTTCATCAGAAGCTTCTGCCACACCCAAAAAACTCTCCGATTACTCGCTGCTGTTAAACCGTGATTTATGGGGAAGACTTTCCCACATCTTTCTGTCCAGTATCGACCGGTCTTTTATGCTCTAATCAGCTGATGAAGCTTGTACTCGTCTGTAAGGTGCTCTGTCTGCAGAATTGTCTTTGTAGGACATTAGTAGTGATGTCCAGAGTTTAACTGGTCATTTATTTATTTCTGGAATTGTCTTCAATTCAGTTCAATTCCATTAACATTTACTTTCTAGGGCATTTCTCCAGAGCCACTTACTTTAAAGTGTCTATTACTGAATACATCCTCATACTGGTTGTGGTAGCCTAGTGGTTAAGGCACTGGACTACTGATCAGAAAGTTGTGAGTTCAAATCCAAAGTCCACTAAACAACCACTACTGGGCCCCTGAGCAAGGCCCTTAACCCTCAGTTACTCAGTTGTACTAATAATGAGATCAGTCGTAAGTTGCCCGGGATAAGGGTGTCTGCCAAATGCCAGAAATGTAAATGGTTCACTAGCTCACGGACGAATAGTACCATCAGTCTAAAAAGAGATAATAGAGCAAGAAAAGCACACAGACTTCAAGTTTTTATGTACTTCACAAAGAGGTCTTTAGCCGTCATTTGAAGAGACTAGAGAAATCTAGGGAAAGTTCGTTCTACATCCAGGTCCAGATGTAGATTTAGGTTCGTAATGAGGTGAGAGGAGGAAAAAAAGAACTCATTCTCTTGTGGTTGATACTAGGGTTATATAATCATAGCAGTATGCAGAACAGGACGAAGTGTGTTGAAAGAGTGAGGATTTTGTATGAGAGGCCTGGGATGAGCAGAGGACAGTCTCTGTGAATACAGCAGCAGCTTAGCTCTGAAAAAGACTCATTCATTCATTGTCTACCGCTTATCCGATCTATTCTCGGGTCACGGGGAGCCTGTGCCTATCTCAGGCGTCATTGGGCATCAAGGCAGGATACACCCTGGACGGAGTGCCAACCCATCGCAGGGCACACACACACACACACCCCCTCTCATTCACTCAAGCAATCACACACTACAGATAGAGATGCCAATCAACCTACAATGCATGTCTTTGGACCGGGGGAGGAAACCGGAGTACCCGGAGGAAACCCCGGAACATGCAAACTCCACACACACACACATGGTGGAGGCGGGAATCGAACCCCCAACCCTGGAGGTGTGAGGCAAACGTTCTAACCACCAAGCTACCAAGCTACCATGCCCCCCTAAGACTCATTCATGAAATAAAATATAAAAGTAAATTTGGATTGGATATCTATCTATCTATCTATCTATCTATCTATCTATCTATCTATCTGTCTGTTTTTATCTGTTTGTCTGTCTGTCTGTCTATCTATCTATCTATCTATCTATCTATCTATCTATCTATCTATTTTTGTATCTATTTATTTATTTTTCCTAATTATGCCGAGCTTAATTCTCTCTGTCTCTCTCTCTCCATCTCTCTCTTTTTCTCTCTCTCCATCTCTCTCTCTCTCTCTCTCTCTCTCTCTCTCTCTCTCTCTCTCTCTCCCCCTGATCCTGTCTGCCATTCTGGTTTCAAGTAGCAACCCTCACAAATATAATGAAAAGGGTTCACTTTATCATTCCAAGGTGTTTCACACACACACACACACACACACACACACACACACACACACACACACACACAAAAATTCATTACCTATAAACCGAAGCTGATGTTCCCTGTCCTTCTTTAACCTCCAATTCTTAAAGTGCTGTGCATAAGTTTTCACCCTTAAACTTTTCTACAGTTTTGTACAGTTAAAACCTTGAACTGAAAAAAAATTGGGTTTATTTTACATAATATTAAATTAGACGGGAAAGATCAATATAACGTACAAGATTATTTATAAATGAAAAGTTGACATTAAGCGTTGTGATGCATAAGTATTCACACACACCCCTCCACATTCCTGTGAAATTAGTTCTATTGTAGCCAGTTTCTATTAGAAGTCGATAATTATTGATAATTAGAGACTATACCTAAACAAACAGCATCATGACGTTTTTTACGAAGCTATGAAAACAAGTCCGGGACAAAGTTCTGGAAAAGTTTCAATCAGGGTTTGCTTGTAATAAACTTTGATTATCTCTGAGAACATCATTAAATCAATTATTGAAAAAAAAAAAAAAATGGAAACAATATTGCACAACCAAAGCCCTGCCTGGAAGGGATTAGTCAGAGAAGCAACCGCTACTGCTGCAAAAACTTTTCCATTTTTATTTTTAAATCATATTGAATTTCCCTTGTTTCAGTAGCATGGCTATTTTGTTCAGATGCATGACATATAATCCTACAAAATATGGAAAAGTTCTGGTGTGTGTGTATGTGTGTGTGTAAATACTTATGCAAACCATTGTACCACAGAGAAATCCATGAGAAAAACGGGTTTATTACATGTTTATAACTCTGATTACAGCTGTACATGTCAGTCATGTTTGTTTAATGTAAATCTCTCGATCCTCAGCCATGATTACTGAGACAAATTCCCATTAAAAGCGAAGGAGCTTCCAGTAATCGCTCGCCATAGCCCTTGTTCCAGCACGCCTCAGAAATACACTCACTAAACAGTCTACTGCTTGCTAGGATACCTGTTAGAGCCAAAAAGCCTCATTAAAATACCTGTAATACTCAAGATGGGAGCAGTTCAACTACATCAGCTACACTACATCAACTACATCACATATTACACCTCCATGATAACAGCATACAGAGTTAACGCAGATCACACTGAAACATCTCAGAAGCAGGAGAAAGGGACTAATGGACAGGACGTACCTGGAGGACAGACGCACTCGTGAGTCACGTCTCTGGCCGGACGTAGTTTGGGCATCAGCTCGCTTAGCGCCTGGTTCGGAAAAGACGACACACACGGACGTCAGACTGAGAAGCAACGAGGAACTTATCTGTTTTGTCTGTTTCAAAGCAACAATTAGCACAAACATCTGATTCCTAACACTTCAATTCACATATATTGTAACCTACTGACCTACTACTGTGGGACAGCAACAAAGAGCATATTAATGAATCATTTAATGAATCATTGAATCATGAATCAATGAGTCATTTTATTAATGAATCAATTAATTACAGTGATGGTGAAGTTTTTAATCTGGATTGATCGAAAGGCATTGATTAATTTTCTGTAACAAGAGAGAGCGAGAGAGAGAGAGAGAGAGAGAGAGAGAGAGAGAGAGAGAGAGAGAGAGAGAGAGGGAATCTATAACAGAAGCTCTGGCCATAATTAGAAAAAATAAATAGATAGATAAAAAAGAGAGAGAGAGAGAGAGAGAGAGAGAGGGGAGAGAGAGAGAGAGAGAGAGAGAGAGAGAGGGAATCTATAACAGAAGCTCTGGCCATAATTAGAAAAAATAAATAGATAGATAAAGAGAGAGAGAGAGAGAGAGAGAGAGAGAGGAGAGAGAGAGAGAGAACTTTTTTTTTTTTACTTTTGAGGGTCGTTTATTTAAACCAGTTATTTGTTAACTTTAGCAGCTTTTTACACATTCACATGGGAAAATGAATGAATAAATAAATAAATAAACAAACAAACAAACAAACAAACAAACAAATCAATAAAGATAAATAATTAAATAAATACTTAAAAAACACATTGATTAATTTTCTGTAACAGGAGCGAGAGAGAGAGAGAGAGAGCGAGAGAGACAGAGAGACAGAGAGAGACAGAGAAACGGAGAGAGAGAAAGAGAGAGAGAGAGAGAGAGAGAGAGAGAGAGAGAGAGAGAGAGAGAGAAAAAAAAAAGGGAAAAAAAAAAAATTCAAAATAAAGAAGTGTAAAAATAATAGAAAAATAGATAAGTAGATAGATAGATAGATAGAAGATAGATAGATAGAAGATAGAAGATAAAAATAGATAGATAGATAGATAGATAGATAGATAGATAGATAGATAGATAGATAGATATTCTAGTACTAATACACACACACCATCTCTGTGATCTCAGATATGTTTAAAGCAAAAAAGAAAGGTTGTAGAATATACACTATATATATTTATTTTCAGAGAAATTTAAGTCTATAACAAAAAGTAACATGATGGAAGTAAAACTAAGAAAAAGTAAAAGTTTTAGTCTTCACTCTGATTTCTCATGAACTTCGACTCAAACATGTTTCATCCTGTTTAATCCTCACTGGTAAAGATCCAGGATTTGGATGAAATACATCAGTTAATACAGTCTGGGATTTTGGGTTTTTTTTTTCAGTAGCCCAGGACTTTAAACTTACAGCACAGCTGTGCTGAACTGACAGAAACCCAGTAAAAATGATTATTGTAAAAGTATTTACAGTATTAAAAGTGAAAGAAAGAAAATTGCAAAATGTCGTATATTTTTAGTTTGCAAAGAGACTGACCCTCAGAGGAGTGGTGAGCGGTGACTGCTGAATATTAAGCTGCCGTCTGTTTTAGGGCCACTAAAACTAAAACATTAAATAATAGATAAAAACAAAAACATTGTTTAGTAAGGTGGCTCATACTGACCTCATTTCAGGCCACTGAAAACAACTGACACTGAAAACATGAAGTATTTAAAAATCTGACTAAAAAGAACACAATAAATTATTTATGAAATGAAAATAAAAGTAAATTCAGACTGGAGATCTATCTATCTATCTATCTATCTGTCTATCTGTCTGTCTGTCTGTCTGGCTGGCTGGGTGGCTGGCTGGCTGGCTGTCTGTCTGTCTATCTATATATCTGTCTGTCTGTCTGTCTGTCTATGTGTCTGTTTGTCTGTCTGTCTATCTATCTATCTGTCTGTCTGGCTGGCTGGCTGTCTATCTATCTTCTGTCTATCTGTCTGTCTGGCTGGGTGGCTGGCTGGCTGGCTGGCTGGCTGGCTGTCTGTCTGTGTGTCTGTTTGTCTGTTGTCTATCTATCTATCTGTCTGGCTGGCTGGCTGGCTGTATATCTATCTATCTGTCTATCTATCTGTCTGTCTGTCTGTCTGCTGGCTGGCTGTCTATCTGTCTGTCTGTCTGTCTGTCTGTCTGTCTGACTGTCTGTCTGGCTGGCTGGCTGTCTATTTGTTTGTCTGTCTGTCTATCTGTCTGTCTGTCTGTCTGTCTGTCTGTCTGTCTGTCTGGGCTGTCTATCTGGGCTGTCTGGCTGGCTGGCTGGCTGTCTGTCTGTCTGTCTGTCTATCTATCCTTATATCAATTTTTCCGGGTGTAAAACTAATCCGTTCCGAACAGGGCATAAAAAAATAAATTCGTAGCACATGAAATACTGTGCGACACAAAATCTAACAAGGACCTAAAGTTACAGGCAATAAATAAATTAATTGAATAAATAGACAAATATATAAATAAATATTTTATTAAGTAAAGTCATGTATAGGAAAATGAATTTCAATTTCTTAATAACTGTATTATTTTTTATTAGTAATATTGGTGTTATTGTTTTTATATTTTTTTATTTTATTTATTTATTTCAAATAACAGTCAAACAGAGCCGAGCCCGGGTTTTATATAATTAAAGAGAGAGAGAGAGAGAGAGAGAGGAGAGAGAGAGAGAGAGGGGAGAGGTCCCTAATTAGAAAAAGATAGATAGATAGATAGATAGATAGATAGATAGATAGATAGATAGATAGATAGATAGATAGATAGATAGATAGATGGATGGAGGGGAGAGAGAGAGAGAGAGAGAGAGAGAGAGAGAGAGATTATAACAAATAGATAGATTGATAGATTGATAAAAAGAGAGAGAGAGAGAGAGAGAGAGAGAGAGAGAGACTATAACAGATAGATTTGATTGATAGATTGATAAAAAAGAGAGAGAGAGAGAGAGAGAGAGAGAGAGAGAGAGAGAGAGAGGTCATAATTAAAAAAAAAAAAAAAAAAAAAAAAGATAAGATAAGATAAAAGAGAGAAAGAGAGAGAGAGAGAGAGAGAGAGAGAGAGAGAGAGAGGGCATAATTAAAAAAAAAAAGAGAGAAAAAGAGAGAGAGAGAGAGAGGGGAGAGAGAGAGAGAGAGAGAGAGAGGTCATAATTTGAAAAAAAGATAGATAAAAAAAAGAGAGAGAGGGGGAGAGGGGGAGAGAGAGAGAGGTCATAATTAGAAAAAAAGATAAAAAAAAAAAAAAAGAGAGAGAGGAAAAAAAAGAAAAGAGAGAGAGAGAGAGAGAGGGGAGAGAGAGAGGTCAAAAAAAAATTAGAAAAAAGATAGATAGATAGATAGATAGATAGATAGATAGATAGATAGATAGATAGATAAAAATAAAAAAAAAAATTAAAAAATAGATAGATAGATAAAAAAAAAAAAAAAATTGGGATGGGGGGGGGGGAGGGGGAGAGAGAAAAGAGAGGGGAGAGAGAGAGAGAGAGGAAAAAAAAGATTAAAAAAAAAAAAAAAAAACAAAAAAAAAAAGATAGATTGATAGATTGATAGAAAAAGAAAAAGAAAAAGAAAAGGGGGAGAGAGAGAGAGAGAGAGAGAGAGAGAGAGAGATTTTAACAATAGATAGATTGATAGATTGATAAAAAGAGAGAGAGAGAGGAGAGAGAGAGAGAGAGAGAGAGAGAGAGGTCATAATTTAAAAAAAAAAAAAAAGATAAGATAAGATAAAAAAAAAAAAAAAAGGAAAAAAAAGAAAAGAAGAGAGAAAAAGAGAGAGAGAGAGAGAGAGAGAGAGAGAGAGAGAGGGCAAAAAAAAATTAGAAAAAGAGAGAGAGAGAGAGAGAGAGAGAGAGAGAGAGAGGGGGAGAGAGAGAGAGGTCATAATTAGAAAAAAGATAAAAATAAAAAAGAGAGAGAGAGAGAGAGAGGGGAGAGAGAGGTCATAATTAGAAAAAGATAAAAAAAAAGAGAGAGAGAGAGAGAGAGAGAGAGAGAGAGAGAGAGAGGTCAAAAAAAAAAAATTAGAAAAGATAGATAGATAGATAGATAGATAGATAGATAGAAAAGAGAGAGAAAAGAGAGAGAGAGAGAGAGAGTCATAATTAGAAAAAAAGATAGATAGATAGAGAGAGAGAGAGAGAGAGAGAGAGAGAGAGAGAAAAGAGAGAGAGAGAGAGAGAGGTCATAATTAGAAAAAAAAGATAAAAAAGAGAGAGAGAGAGAGAGAGAGAGAAAAGAGAGAGAGAGAGAGAGAGGTCATAATTAGAAAAAAAAGATAAAAAAGAGAGAGAGAGAGAGAGAGAGAGAGAGAGAGGCGGGGGGGGGGGAGAGAAAAGAGAGAGAGAGAGAGAGATATTATATGTTAGTATTATATGTTATTATATGTAAGGAGTGTACTCACTTCCTGCACCAGTCCTCGGACGGAGTCTCGCAGCTCGCCGGTCACCGGGCGGTCACTCATCCGCTGCAGCGCGAGCACTCTGCTCTCCATCTCGCGCGTTTTAATCACCGTGAGACAGCACGTGCCCAGAGCGCTAAGCGACAGCGCGAGACACGCGGCGGCGGCGGCGGCGGAGGGCCAGCGGCGCGCGCGCACGGAGCCGTGCTCCGGAGATGCTTTCCTCTCCTCCGGGAGTGTGTCCATGCTGAACCGGGCACCGGCCGAGCCTGCTGCAAGCGCTGCTCTAATCTCTCCGCGGTTACACCTGTGGATGAGGAGATGAAGATGATGAAGATGAAGAAGATGATGAAGATGATGAAGATGATGAACGAGCGCGAGAAACGGTTCACAAACTCTTCTCCAGCTCACTGATGACTCTCGCGTGCGTGTGTGTGTGTGAGTGTGAGTGTGAGCGTGTGTGTTTGCTGTGGACCGTGAAACGAGCGTGTGTGTGTGTGTGTGTGTTCGGTCCCCTTAAACCTTACACTGTTTTAACAAATAAGATGTCGATGTAGCACGCCATCTAGTGGTTGCCATAGTTACCACAAGTCGAGCACTAATTAGAACCGTTAAAGTTTACGTTAGTATTAATCTCGTGTTGGAAAAAAAAATAATAAAAATAATCCTGGGGGGATTTGTGACGTCACTGGTTTGCTTACGAGTTGTGATGTAAGAAATAACCGGAAGCCTTGTGAGGAAGTGATGTCACTGTTGGTACCCTGAATGTTATTTTTCTATAACAGTAGCTCTTTTAATGTTTTATTCCACTGATGCCACAACTGTTATACATTTTTAATCGATTTGCATTTTGTTTTAAATGAACAACAAACGCAGCGCAGTGTTTTTTTTATCTGTTTATAGTTGCATTAGATGTGAGAACATCTGATGTTAAGAAAAAAACAAAGATTTTCCCATTTAAGAAACAAAGCGCTGACACTGGAGACTCCTTACCTTACTGCTAAATACTCAACTCTTCATTATTAGCCAGAAAACAAATTCATTCATTGTCTACCGCTTATCCCATCTATTCTCGGGTCACGTGGAGCCTGTGCCTATCTCAGGCATCATTGGGCATCAAGGCAGGATACACCCTGGACGGAGTGCCAACCCATCGCAGGGCACACACACACACTCATTCACTCACGCAATCACACACTACGGACAATTTAGAGATGCCAATCAACCTACAATGCATGTTTTTGGACCAGGGGAGGAAACCGGAGTACCCGGAGGAAACCCTCGAGGCACGGGGAGAACATGCAAACTCCACACACACATGGCGGAGGCGGGAATCGAAACCCCAACCCTGGAGGGGTGAGGCAAACGTGCTAACCACTAAGCCACCGTGCGCCCCAGAAAACGAATTAACTTACCTAATTAATTACTCAATGAATTACAATTACATGTACAACAGAAGTTGCTTTTGGCTGCTCCCTGTTCGGGGTCGCCACAGCGGACCAACTGGTCCGCACAACAACTTGGCAAACGTTTTATGCCGGATGCCCTTCCTGACGCAACCCTCCCATTTTTCCGGGCTTGGGACCGGCACTGCATCCAGTGGCTGGGGTTGAGGCATTGGCTGGGAATCGGACCGCATGGTAGGCGAGAAACCTACCACTGAGCCGCCAACGCCCCCATGTACAATTACAACAATGAAATGTTTAAAAAATAATAATAATAATTGGAACAGTTCGATTAACTTAGATAAACTGGCACATTAATTTTACGAGGAGAGAAATTAAAATTGCAATGCAATAAAGATATTTATCCTTTGGTCAATAATCTATTCACATCTTCTTCTTCTTCTTTCGGCTTTTCCCTTCAGGGGTCGCCACAGCGAATCATCTCTCTCCACCTATCCCTATCTTCTGCATCCTCAACACTTGCACCCACTAGCTTCATATCCTCATTAATTCCATCCATATACCTCCTCTTTGGCCTTCCTCTTTGCCTCCTGCCTGGCAGCTCCATGTCCAACATTCTCCTACCAATATACTCACTCTCCCTCCTCTGAACATGTCCAAACCATCTTAATCTGGCCTCCCTAACTTTGTCCCCCAAACGTCCAACATGAGCTGTCCCTCTGATGTACTCGTTCCTAATCCTGTCCAATCTTGTCACTCCCAAAGAGAACCTCAACATCTTCAGCTCTGCTACCTCTAGCTCTGACTCCTGTCTCTTCCTCAGTGACACTGTCTCTAAACCATACAGCATGGCCGCTCTCACCACTGTCCTGTACACCTTCCCCTTGATTCACGCTGATATTTTCCTCTCACACAGAAAATCTATTCACATCTAATTATCGTATTATAATCAGATCAACTAACAGAATTATAATTTTCAGGTCCATTTATGTCCAGCTCAGTGAGTGGTCAAAATAAAGCCACCCTCTGCTGCCATCTAATGTTTAAACGTGCAACTGCAGTAAGAACCAAAAACCAACAAAAAGTACCCAAACTGCTCCTTGAACTTTTTTTTATTGAAAATTATATAATGCACAAAATACACAAACATCATTTTGACACACAATGACTACACAATGAATTAATTAAGCTACATTTACTTATTCAACAAATGAGGAAATAGGATTTACCCACAAACCATTCATCTACAGCTCCCTTGTTTGTGTAAAATACAATAAGTTACAGATCATATAAATTACACATTACGGTGAAGAGAAAAATAAAGTAGACATGGGACTGATGCAGTCCTCTGAATGCAACCTCTCATTGAGAGTGGGGAAAAAATAGTTTGTTTCATTCACTTCATTCACTTGTGGATCTTCCTAAGAGAGTCAAAGAAAGGATGTTTAATGGCATCGTCCAGCGTGATCCGCTTCGTCACATCGTATTCCAACATCTTCTCAAGGAGGTCAAACAGATCCTCATGGGCCCGGCTTCTGGAGGTCATATAGTTCTTTTTGGAGAGAAAAAAGGAAAGACATTACTATAACATTAACAATTAACAACATGCTGCTGCTGCTGTATGACTGTAAAAATGGACTGCAACTGTGATCTAGATTTACATTTTCCAAGTGTCTGAGAGAAAACTTTCAAAATCATTCAGATCCATTATGCATTGTTATATGAAAAAAACTACAGGTCGACATTTAACTAATAATAAACAAATAAATAAATACGTTCAAAAGGATATCCATTAGTTTATCAAACATCAAAATTAGTGTGACTGTGTTTGCCATGAAAGAAATCTGAAATATTTACTCCATACTGGTTCCACTGATGTTATGAATCAACAAAATATTTACAGGTGCAAGATACTGCCAAAAGTTTTGGGACACCCCTCCAAATCATTGAATTCAGGTGTTGTTTTTCAGGGGTTGTGCTCGGCCCCTTAGTTTCAGTGAAAGGAACTCTTAATGCTTCAGCATACCAAGACGTTTTGGACAATTTCATGCTCCCAACTTTGTGGGAACAGTTTGGGGATGTCCCCTTCCTGTTCCAACATGACTGCACACCAGTGCACAAAGCAAGCTCCATAAAGACATGGATGAGCGAGTTTGGTGTGGACGAACTTCACAGACTCCTGACCTCAACCCCATAGAACACCTTTGGGATGAATTAGAGCGGAGACTGTGAGCCACGCCCTCTCGTCCAACATCAGTGCCTGACCTCACAAATGTGCTTCTTTAGGAATGGTCAAAAATTCTCATTAACACACTCCTAAACCTTGTGGAAAGCCTTCCCAGAAGAGATGAAGCTGTTATAGCTGCAAAGGGCGGGTCAACTCCATATTACATTCATGTGCATGTAAAAAAAGAGGTCCCAGTTTTGGTCTGGCTCGCAGTCTCCACTCTAATTCATCCCAAAGGTGTTCTATCAGGTTGAGGTCAGGACTCTGTGCAGGACAGTCAAGTTCCTCCACACCAAACTCGCTCATCCATGTCTTTATGGAGCTTGCTTTGTGCACTGGTGTGCAGTCATGTTGGAACAGGAAGGGGTCATCCCCAAACTGTTCCCACAAAGTTGGGAGCATGAAATTGTCCAAAACGTCTTGGTATGCTGAAGCATTAAGAGTTCCTTTCACTGGAACTAAGGGGCCGAGCCCAATCGCCGAAATCAATGATTTGGAGGGGTGTTCCAAAACCTTTGGCAATAGTGTACATCACAAAAGCTGATTATGTAATAAAGACGCTCACTCTGAGAGGTTTGCAGTGTTTCCGAACATATCGTCCTGACGAGGTGTGCATGTCCCAGTCTAGTTTGTCACGGTGCACATATCGCCGCTTCCTGCAGGAATTCAACAAAAGATGTTAATTAGATGCAACTGAATACAAACTAAGTCCATGCACCAACACAACCAGTGAGTGATGAAAACACTCACAGCCTTACAAGTTCAGAGTATAGACTTGCCTTGTTTTCTGGAGCATGTGCGTTGGTATGGGACCCAGGACTCTTTCCATCATTGCCAGATGTTCCTTACTGTCATGGGTCTAAAACAAGAACAAATCACAGGATGTTAGTCAGCAAAAGTTCTTCGTCATTTATATTTGGGACATATTTTCATTAACTCTGCACTCACCTGGAAGAGTGTACTTCCAAGGTAATATTCAATAAGAATGCAACCCACGCTCCAAACATCACAGGAATAATCCCATCCCAGCTCTGTTGAACAAAATAAGATCATAAATAAACATCAGTGCGAATGAATACACCACTGATGACCACAGATATGGACATACACATAAAGAGCAGATCAGAATTACCCAGAATGACTTCAGGTGCACGGTAATGCCGCGTAGACACAACTGTGGTGTGATGCTCGTGCTCGTACGTGGCGTTCCCAAAATCAACCACTTTCACATTGGGGTTCTTCACAGTTCTCTCATCTCTTTTCTGTGTAACAAGGACAAGATGTTCCTTCAGCTTTTTAACTCTCTACAGCCAGCATACACAGAGGGCGCTATATAGCAATGACTGTTATACGTGGTGCTCACCATTCTTGCGTTGTACTCAAGATTGTACTCCGAATCCACAAACAAGATGTTCTCTGGTTTCAGGTCTGTGTGAGTCAGCTTGTTTTTGTGCATGACTGAAGAGAAAAGAACATCCAAATGAGACCAGGCATACAACAATGTACTAAACAATGACACACTAATCAGATGTTATTAGACTACTCACACTTGACTGCTTTGATGATCTGGTAGGCCATGTGCCTGATCTGGTCAATTGGAAAGGGCTGGAAGTTGTTCTCTTTGAGGAAATCAAAAGTGCTCAATCCAAGCAGTTCAAACACAATGCACACATGGCCGTGGTGGTCAAACCAGTCAAGCATACGCACACAACAGCTGTAGGAGGAGAGAGACAACAGTCAGAAAACCTAATGCTTATAATATCCATCTGTCCATTGTATAATCACTGTCGTCACTACATCTGGTTGGAGATGGGACTGCTGTTGAACTGCATAGTTGCTTATTCTGAGCGAATTAGTAGTGAGTGGTCAACAGAAAAAATAAATAATTAAACAAACAACCCACACCACAATATTTTAAGACCTTTCTACAGTAAACAATATGATTCAGGATTTATAGATTAGTTAAGCTCAATTTAATAAAACCAAATGCTTCGAGATTTTATTTATAATGGCAATAAAAACACATTAGGACTGAAATATTTTAAGACATTTTATGTTTTGTTAAATTATAGTTTAACGGCATATCAATTATATTGTTATAGAACATCGATAATTACAAGACACATGAGAGAAGATGACTTGAGTCAGATCTCTGTTGTTAAAGTGGAGAATTTGTTCATTTTGTTTATTGTTAAGAGATTATGCCATGATTAAAACCATGAGATTACTGCTGATGTAATGTCTTCATTCGGATGGAAAAAAAAGTTTAATACCTAAGGGCATTAGGACAAACTGTTCAGTTTAAAAACATACTAGTTGACTGTAAACATAGAAGTGCTTACTAACTCAATGTCAAAAAAAAAAAAAAAAAAAGGCATTGGCAAAGTTACTCACTATTTTCTGTCAAGGTCCAGAGTGTTCATTTGTTCCAGCACTTCGACCTCAGACATGGCTGCATCTCGATAACGTTCAATGTTTTTTATGATCTTCAGTGCAACACGAGCACTTCGACTGCAAACAGAAAAAAAAACAAGGTCAAATAATTGTAAGGACAAATAACTGAATCACTTTAAGCATGATAATGACTGAACATTGTTGCAAATATTTAACTTACTTTTTGTGATCGATGCATTCGACTACTTTCCCAAAAGCACCCTCTCCTAGCGTGCACACGATCTCATCTAGGATGTAAAGACGGGCAATTAGACACATTCAACCTCCAGTGGAACAAAGCTGAGACATAACTGAACCATCTAAGACATCTAGCTGGAGATAATAAATCACTCAAAAAGAGACACATGGCATACATGAATACAAAGCAAGTCAGTGCTACGCTAATATAGCTGAAAATACAGAAAAAAAATAAGTCTATGACTTCTTCCCTTCTGTAGTGCTGATAAAATCATGCCCCAAAAAACATTTATCCTAAAGCACTACATGTGACATTTCATTTCAAATGTGAGACAAAAAAGACAACAGATACAGAAGGTATACAAAAAAAGTATATATTCTATACATCTCGCCCTGAGTATGTCTCCACTGTGATAGATCAGGTGCCCCTCCTCATCATCCTCAACACTTCTGGATCTTTTCCTGCGATGGCTCCTCTGGAGGTTTTCGGGCCACCATCAGCATCACCACCATCATCATCAATAACCATGAGAATCAGGGGGGACCAGAACGCGGCATTCATTCATTCAGCGAGGGAAGAACGGGGGAAGCGATTCGGCCCATTCAGATAGCGCAGCAGTCAGGCCCGGCCACAGGGTGCAGCCAACGCAAATTCAGCCCGCGACAGAGATACGCACAGGGGGCCCACCACATAGTGTGTGTTACAGAAGAAAAACAATGGCAACACATTTTCAGACAGGATACTTATTAAATATGTAAAGTAGACATCATTGACAGTTTACAATAACCTTTAACTAAGCTTTCGTTGCCCCGCCCCCCTGTACTGCCTGATAATTTTTTTTGTCCTAACATTCTCCTGTTTACTGGAACAACAATAAGTTATCAGGCATTCAACTAAACTTTAATGAAAAGTGGGTGAGTAGTCCATCTACACAGACAAAAAGGAAAAGGACGCGTGATGAAAGGAAACAAGATGCCGCTCATACCGACTGAGAGCGACGATGATGAGAGCGGCTACGGCTGCGTCTCCGCCCGTGCCGGCTGCTCTGGCCACTGTATCCAGATGATTTGCTGTAGTGGTGCCAGTCTCGGTCCCTGTGGCGGACGCGATGCCTCTCCTTCTCCCTTGAGACGCTCACGTGGCTCTCCTTATCGTACCCTGAATCCACATCTCTGACCTTCCTCTCCTGCTTTTCGTTCAGATTGCGACTCTCCAAGTAATGCCTGCAAGAGAGCAGAGATTACAGCTTACACCTGTTCACAGCAGGTCAAAATAAAAGCATTAACCTCTATGAACTACAGCCATTTTTTTGTATTTTGCCTTTTTGTCCAGAAATATTCAGGCAAATAGTACACTAACTTTCTCATAAATGTAAGTTTAGCAACATTAAACATTAACACTAACTGTGGTGATACTGCTTGAAGTCAAAATCAACATTTGTAAAAACACTAAACACCGCTTGTGGTGTGTTTACCAAACAGCGTTTCTGTTGAGTTCCAATACACGGGTCATACAACCAACCTTTGCAAAACTAAAAACAATTTTATAGTAAATGGCAAATATTATGGTTCTACTTCAACCTTGTAATGAGCACTACACTGGAAGATCACTTAGCAAGAAGTGCCATATGGTTTGAATGTATCTGCGGAGCGGCTGATTCCAAAATGAAAAGTGAGAGCCACTCAGGGAGGCCCTTAATATCGGTCAATGCATTGTCACCACAAATCAGGGCGACATCAACTAAACCCTTCTGGCATTTTTAGACTGCGTCAAGTGGGGTCTACATGCTACATCAAAAGTTAAGAGTCTGGTTTCTTCCAGGAAAAGGCAGGAACATCAAATAGCTAATATTAGATTCAGACACTGTGTGCATGGGGGGAGTGCAGTCCATTAGCTGAAATGATACATACCACGACCCCCATGTTGACAGAACAACATATTTTACTTTAGATAGAATATTTTATTTTAACCTTCAGGCAAATCTGGTAATAATTAGAAGAAAATGCATTTTGCACTTATTCTGTGAGCCTATTTTAATGTATAAAGCTTATACAAGCTATATTTTTGTAGATTATAAAATTAATTCAGCAAAAAGATGCCTCATACACTGATCAGGCATAACATTATGACTAATATTCTGCTAGTCGAGGCATGGACTCCACTAGATCCCTGAAGGTGTGCTGTGGTATCTGGCACCAAGATGTTAGCAGATCAGACTTGAAGGACACTTTTGATAGATTCTGACCACTGCAGACCGTGAACACCCCAAAAGAGCTGCAGTTTTGGAGATGCTCTAATCTAGTTGTCTATCCATCACAATTTGGACCGTGTAAAACTCGCTCAAATCCTTACGCTTGTCCATTTTTCCTGCTTCTAACACATCAACTTTGAGTACGAAATGTTCACTTCCTGCCTAATATATTCCACCCACTAACAGGTGCCATGATGAGGAGATCATCAGTGTTATTCACTTCACTTGGTCATAATGTTATGGCTGATCAGTGTATGCTGCCAATGATTTTTTTTTTTTTTTATTCCAAAACAAAATTCTAAAATATGCTACTGTCTTGTATAAATGACATTTTGAAAATCAAACTTTAACACACTTGAATGAGCTAGCAAGGCCCTTAAACCTTCAATTGCTCACTTGCATTTTTGAGAGAGAGAGAGAGAGAGAGAGAGAGAGAGAGAGAGAGAGAGAGAGAGAGAGAAATGCCGTAAATGAGGTTTACCCGTCACAGCTTTTGCGATGATGGTGATGTTTACGGTATTTGTTTTCTCGTTCACTGCTGTGTGACTCTCTTCGCTGGCGCTTTCGCCTCCCAGTCTTTTCCGTCCAGTCGTTTTCTCTGGCCGGTGAACAATTCGTGCTTTCTCGCTGCCTCATCTGCCAAAAAAAAAAGTACAGCTCCATTAAAAGAAATATACATGTTGATGCATGTGTAACACCTGTACTGTTTTGCTATTGTATTTATGACAGATTTGTGATGAATTAAGAAGTTACACAATAAAAAAAAACATTATATAGTTTATAGTTTAATAAAGCCACAAACCACAATAGTTACATAAAACATCTATTTGAAAGGGTATCTATTTGAAGCATTTTATTGAACGTTAAACTTCAAAATATTCAAAACCAAATAAAATAACTTAGGCCTCAAATGTTTAGAAAGAATCTCTAATTAAAAGACAAAACTGAATTATATTGGATATAAAAAATAATAGTTTTTTTTGTGCTTTTGTCTTGTCCTGTCCACAAGCTAATTGTTCTAGTCACTGCCGCTTGTGTTGAGTTCGGGTGTTTCCGTCACTTCACCGAAAAATAACGAAGTCGCGCAACTATATGTTTTCGACATTGCACCTTGTGTTGAATTCGAGTGTTTCCGTTACCTCACCGAAAAAGAACGAAGTCGCACAACGATATTGCGCAAGCGCAACATTTGAAGCTCCGCAAAATGACATCGATTTAACGAATAAGAACAAAAGAAATGTAAAATAACGTTGAGAAGAATTCAATAAATATATGTACTACTGATACACATTAAATAAAAGAGTCAGTAGCGAAGCCAATATAATCGACGTGCTAAGTAGCTAACTAGGTCAAGAACAACGCTCGAACGAGGAATAATTTTAATACAGTGTAAATTTGTTAAATCCCAATATAAATAATCAAACGTATCTCACCTTAGTGAAGTTAATTATGTAACCAAAACAGAAAATAAAGTACTACTACACGTTGCCTGAGAAAAAACGAAATTCTTTCCGCAGCTGACCACACAACTCCCCCTTTGTTCTGCGAAGTCTCTCCCAAAATGGCTGCCAGACTTCTAGAAAATTCTACGCAAGCTTTCCCTTTACTGTTTTCCCACCCGCATTCATATATTTGGGTTCCGATTGGCTAGTAAAATCCGGTATCTGCTCAATGATTGGTTAGAATCGTCTCGCATGAGGCGAATAAATACTAATAGCCAATAAGGGTGGGGTTTGTATAAATACGGGTGGATGGAAAAAGTAGGCGTTTCAACTTCGAAGAGTCCATTACAGCGGAGACAAACACTGTAAACCTTTAAATATACAAAAGATTCAGTGTTAAACATTGTAATATATGTGTGTATATAAATATAAATTGTGTTTACATAAATGTTTGTTATATACATATAACAATTGGGTGTATACTGCTAAAACAAATAATAATACGTTTACACTATCATAATGGACATAATGGTCCCAACCTGACAATATGGAGGTGACTAGGCTTTCATGTCTTTAAATAATCTTAGTAGATTATTTTTCACAATCAAGATTTATAACACACACACACACACACACATTATATATATATATCTATATCTATATATATATATATATCTTCTTCTTCTTCTTCTTTCGGCTTTTCCCTTCAGGGGTCTCCACAGCGAATCATCTCTCTCCACCTATCCCTATCTTCTGCATCCTCAACACTTGCACCCACTAGCTTCATATCCTCATTAATTCCATCCATATACCTCCTCTTTGGCCTTCCTCTTTGCCTCCTGCCTGGCAGCTCCATGTCCAACATTCTCCTACCAATATACTCACTCTCCCTCCTCTGAACATGTCCAAACCATCTTAATCTGGCCTCCCTAACTTTGTCCCCCAAACGTCCAACATGAATATATATATATATATATATATATATATATATATATATATATATATATATATATATATACAGTCAAGCCCGAAATTATTCATACCCCTGGCAAATTCTGACTTAAAGTTACTTTTATTCAACCAGCAAGTTTTTTTTTGACCGGAAATGACACAGGCTTCTCCCAAAAGATAATAAGACGATGTACAAGATGCATCATTGTGGAAAAAAAATATTTCTCAGCTTTATTTACATTTGAACAAAAAGTGGCATGTCCAAAATTATTCATACCCTTTGCAAACCGTCACAGTCTAATGGTATCCCAAGTTTGTGTCCTATTGAACCAGTGTTAATGTATTCATTGACTGAGAACTAAAGCACTTTTGTACGTCGCTCTGGATAAGAGTGTCTGCCAAATGCCAGAAATGTAAATGTAAATGGGAAAATCCAAAGTTGTATACCATTCCAAATAGTCCAAGCTGTTCTAAAGCATCCTAATTACCCTGATTCATTGGGAACAGCTATTTTAATCATCTCAACAGGTGAAAAACAGAAGCTCTCTGTTGTTGGTTTGTGGACAGTCATGGATAAGACAAAGGAGCTCACTGCCCAGACAGCATGGTAGCATTGATACAATGTTGAGTTTTGATCCAAACCATCATTTTGGTTGAGATTGACATTTCAATGTTTAAAGTGTGTAGGATCAGCATTGAAATTGTGATGAAAGTCGACAGCACACATGGGTGGAGACAGTGACATTGAACTAACAGTGATTTGTAGTTGATTGATCAGAAGATCATGCAGGTGTGTATCTGTGCAGAACACTAGTGGGTGTTTCCCCATCAGTGGGGCGTGTCAGTTCATAATGGGCGTTTTCAACCACTTTACCCGATTTGCTCTAATCCACTGGGGGCTTGGTTTAAGGGTGGGCCTTCATGGTTTTAGTAAGTCTGTTGAAAAATGGTTGAAAAACATCTATTGTAGTTTGAAATTGGCCACTGATTGGTAAACGCCCATTTTGGTTTTGCATGCGCACTTCTCAGTTGTTTAATTGATGCTTCTTCATTAGAGAGAAAATACAGGTGCATCCTATACAGAAGTCTCGTGTGTTTGACATGCATGACCTCTCTGAGTTTCAAACAATGGTGCATATATCTTATTTCTGTTTGTTTGTTTTTTTTTGCATGCTTGTTATTTGCATTTGATTTATTGTTACTGAATCTAATAAGATATTTATTAAAGTGTTGAAATAAACCGCTCAGGTAGCAAGGTGACATTGATACAATGTGGTGTTTTCATCTGAACCATCATTTTGACTGAGATTGAAATTTCAAAGTTTAATTTATGTTGAATCAACATTGAAATTTTGATGAAAACCAAGATCCAAAATATGGGTGATGATGTGGGGGATTAAAAAGTGCATCACGAGTTTGTCTTTAGCCTTGATTAATAAAATTCCAACAATATTTAGCTGATCTCTAGAAGCCCATGAGCATGAATATTAAACTTTACATAGCCTATGTTTCTGTTACTCTTTGCATTTACTCCAAGGCCTTCAGTAGGAGGAGTTAAGGCTGATGAGGTTGGATAATTAGAGAAATGAGAAGCACACCCTTAATGATGGTGACATTGATCATACATTGAGTTGCAGTCCACAGCATAACTGCTTGACATAAGATTTGGTTTTATCTTCTATCTCCTGCTTGCAGCTTTATCAGGTAAACATTCATAATCCTCAAAGAGTATCAGATTTGCTGTATGTAACTGTTCACGGTAAAACTCAAAATCAAAGACATTTTCATGTGATCTTTAAAGAGATGAATTGGTTTGCATTAGTTAAATCTGCAGCTTTAATGAAATTGCTTTAATTGAAAATAATTAAGCTAAGTTCTTTTAAGCTAAACACAGAACACTTGTCACTTGCTACAATACGTAGTTTCTTGGTAAATTAGTTGCCATATAATGTACAAACTGTCAACATACTGAAGTCCTGCATATTATAGCGCTTCCATTTACAAATGTTTATTGCACAAAATGTAAAAGATATTGAAGCACTAATAGATTTTAGATATAAAAAAAAATCAATGATACTAAAATCCTGTTCTAAATAACTGTTTTCATAAATTGTAAAAAGTAAATGTTATGTTTAATGTGACTGTATGTATGTACAGGTATGTATGAGAATTTAATTGACTTTCTTTTAAGCGATATCATGCTTGCTTTTTCAGAGAACCCAAAAGAAAAGAGGCGCAGTCTGACATACAATAAGCCAGTTTTAAAAACTTGAACTGTTGCACCACTTGTAGCAATAATGACGTCACGGTGGTTAAAGAGGCGTAAATTGAAATCAATGATTAAGTCCGCAGAGTCAGAAATACTACAACAATTTAATGAAACCAGTGCACAAAATTGTCACAAGAAAACCATGTTGAAGCAGGAAAAAATGATGCCGAGTACCCTAAAGTTGTTATAGAGTCAGCTGGTTCAGATTGTAATGAATCAGTCACAGATGAGTTCCCTGGTGGGGTGTCTGATGAGGTTCTGTTGCATCCAACCAATATGAATGATGTTAATAATGATAGTCAACTCATCAGATTTTGACTCTGATACTGAATCAGAAGCTCCAACGAGTGAGTTTCTTTTAAGGAGTTTGCGATATTGGGCCTCTACCTTCTCAGTCTCACTTGCTGCACTCAGTGCCCTTTTAAGTATTCTGCGAATGTTTCATCCAGAATTGCCCACAGATGCCAGGACAGTTCTTAAGACCCAAACCCATGTATCTACCATAAAGATGGAAGGCGGGGAGTATTATCATTTTGGCTTGGCAAAGGGGATAGTGTCACGTTTGAAAAGCTTAATCCTGCCTGAACAATTGCAAACAGTTAAATTACAGTTCAATTTAGATGGGCTTCCACTTTTCAAAAGCTGTACACTTCAGTTCTGGCCAATTCTTGCCATTTGTCAATTGTGACTATACCAAACATCCCTTCCTTGTTGGCCTTTACTGTGGTATGAAAAAGCCCAAGTGCATATTTGAGTTCTTAAAGCCATTTATTGACGATTTAGCTGATGTTCTTCTGCATGGTATTGTTTACAGTGGTCGAAACGTATTGGTACAAGTATGCTCTTTTGTGTGTGATGCCCCTGCCAGAGCCTTTGTTAAAAATACAAAATCTCACAATGGCTACTCGGGCTGTGACAAATGTGTTCAAGTGGGTGAGTGGCAAAATAAAATGACATACGCAGAAACTGATGCAAAGTTGAGGACTGATTCTGATTTTAATGATATGATTGATGAAGACCACCACTTGAACCAAAAACTTTCTCCTTTAGTTGGCTTGGTAAAAATGGTTTCCATTAGATTATATGCACTTATGTTGTCTAGGCATCACTAGGAAACTTTTGAACTTTTGGATCAGAGGTAAAGCACATATCACTAGGTTGTCCACTCAAACTGTAGCTGAAATTTCTGAAAAGTTAAAGCTGCTGAGTTGTATGTTGAATGATTGATTGCCTCTTTTGCATGCCACTTTGGACAACTATATGGTAGACATGAAATGGTCTACAATATACACCAACTGACTCATCTGGCTGAAGAGTATCGTCTCTTTGGACCTTTGGATAATGTTTCAGCATTTCCTTTTGAGAATTATTTAGGACAAATAAAACATCTTTTGCGCAAGCCTCACTTACCCTTACAGCAAGTTGTGAAAAGGTTATCTGAAATGCCAAATCCAGAGTCACCAAAGCCTCACAAGTGCAACTTAAGTCAACTACATTTTGATGGTCCAGTCTTGGCAAACAGTTCAGAAAAGTGGTCACAGAAAAGTACACTCTGTCTATAGTGCAAGGAGATAATTGTGTGCAAATAGTTGGCCACATTGCTATTTTAAGAAATATCATTAAGGTAGATGGGGTAGGGATTTTTGTCCTATTTCAAAAGTTTAATCAAGAATCATTCTTCTCCTACCCATTTGGGTCAACCAGCATAGGTTGTTATAAAGTGTGGGAGTTGCATGACCATCTTGATGTGGCCAGACTCCAAGATATTAAGCTGAAATATTTCCTCTGTCCTGACAAAAATGTCTTCATTGCCGTGCCACTCATTCATATGACATAATGAATTGTTTGTAGATTACAACATGCTTTTGCTGTTGTAAGAGAAGCTTGTACTTAACATAATTAGTTCCTGCTTTTTCATTTTTTTTTCTAGATCTCCAAGGGAAAGTTTAAATTTGCATTCTTGTATTGTAGGGGCGTTTTGTTAAAAAAAAAAATGAAGCAGTGGTGCATCGTTCAACTTCAAAATGGTGGCACAGAAATTGTGCCACACGGCTGGCTGATTGGAAAGAAGCTTTTATGGCCACCGTATCCACCCAAAGACACAGCCAAGGTACGGGCTGCAGTTAAAAAATATGAGCTGCCTACTGAGGAATGGTTGTCCTATGAACCTGTTAGACACCTTGTAAGTCGAGGTAAGTGTATAAATTCAAATTAAGCATAAATTAAGTATAAGGTGGAATTAAATTGTGTACTTTACAGTTATTACACTCACAAAATGTAACTTGCAGCCACATATGAAGAAGCTGAGAAGAGTTTGAAAAGATACCTACAGGAGAACTGCGACGCAACTGCCATTCAGTCTGATGAAGAAACTGAGAAGTTTGAAAAAAGAAAATCCAGGTAACACCTGACATTTCTTTGCGTTTATTTTCAGAAGGGGGGAAAAATTAATAAATGGCAAGGGGAAAGAATAATCACAAAAATAAAATAAAATTGCTAGATGTATCTGAAGTTTTCTTTTTCTATTAGACCCAATCCCGTTTACAACAGAACATCTGATACAGAAGACGAAGTTAAAAAAAGAAAACTCTGCCCAGCTCCTAGACTTCTGTTTCCAGGTATAACAGTGATGTTTATGTAACCAAGACTGAGTGGCAAAGACACAGTATATGCAATTGTTCCATTTACATGGACGTCCCAAAATGTAATTTTGCAAATGGTATACATGTAAAATCTGTTTCTCTGCAGGCTCCTGTTCAATCAGCTTCCAGAGTCAAGACCTCTGTCCAGCCTTCTATCAAAATTCTGCCTAACTATCCTTTGGAGTTCTCTGACCAGATGTGTAGCAGTTGTCCATACTTGACTGAGTCAAGCAACCCATCAGCCCTGCCTGCCATGTACCCCAGCCAGGAACCATCTTCCAAGGATCAAGAGGGTATAAATTCCAGAAGTGCTTTGGCAGTTTTGCAATCAGACCAATAATTGCTTTGAGTGTAATTTCCAGCTTCCAAATTCCAAGCAGTTTACAACAATATACAATATTGTTTATCTTAAAATATATTTTGGATGCTAATGTGCGAGTCTGTTCATTAGCACTTTTTTTTTCTTGTTGCAGATGCAAGTGATTCTGCAAGACAGTTAATGAAAGGCAAGTGCAGAAAAGTTTTTCTATTTTCCTTATACAGTAAAAGAGTTGCTTTCGGCTGCTCCCTGTTCGGGGTCGCCACAGCGGACCAACTGGTCCGCACATCAACTTGGCACATGTTTTACACCGGATGCCCTTCCTGACGCAACCCTCCCATTTTTTCCGGGCTTGGGACCGGCACTGCATCCAGTGGCTGGGGTTGAGGCATTGGCTGGGAATCGAACCCGGGCCTTCCGCATGATAGGCGAGAAACCTACCACTGAGCCACCAATGCCTCACTTTCCTTATACAGTATGCATGTTAAATATGTTTTGAACTGTAATGTTTTTATTCTCCACAAGATGTTGATTGGAACTGTCACAGAGCTTGTAAAAGAAGTCAAGGAACTCCGGGAGGAATATCAGGAATTCTTCAGACAGTCCTTGCCTTCAAAGCAACCTTTGCTACCATTGCCTGTCTCAGTCCCTCTGCACAATACTGAAGAGCTTGAGACTGCAGAGGAGATTTTACAATCCAGTGAAGCCAGGCAAATGACGGTTAGTGCTTCTATGTAGACCATTTTGTTATTAATCCATTTTTGGCATGCATTTGGCATGTTCTCTCTGCTTTGTGTACACATTTTGTATGGCAGGTGAGACACTTTAGCATAATTGGAGAAACCTCACTGGAAATGAGGGTCCGTCGCATGCTTTCCTGTGCACTGACCAATGAGCTGGCATCATCAATAAATTGGGCTGGGAAGATGGTTAAAGAGCAGTCAAGGCAAAAGAGGGCATTCAAGGATACTTTCTTGAATATGTGTATATTTGGTGAGTTATAACTATCAATGATTTGCTTCCCCCCAATCTTCCCCCCATCAGCTATCACCCACACAGCTCCACACCTCAGCAACACCCCACCCTCCACCCCTGACACCTCTCACCATCAAAGAGGAAGAGGTGAATAGACTGTTCAAACGTCTGAACACCCGCAAAGCTACAGGCCCGGACTCCGTCTCCCCCTCCCTCCTGAAGCACTGTGCCAATCAGCTGTCCCCAGTGTTCACAGACATTTTTAACACCTCACTGGAGACCTGCCATGTGCCAGCCTGCTTCAAGACCTCAGCCATTGTCCCAGTCCCCAAAAAGACAAAGATAACAGGACTTAATGACTACAGACCCGTCGCTCTGACTTCTGTGGTCATGAAGTCTTTTGAGCGCCTCGTGTTGTCCTACCTCAAGGACATCACAGACCCTCTCCTGGATCCACTACAGTTCGCCTACAGAGCCAACAGATCTGTAGATGATGCTGTGAACATGGCCCTCCACTTCATCCTTCAGCATCTAGATTCCCCAGGATCCTATGCCAGGATACTGTTTGTGGACTTTAGTTCAGCTTTCAATACGATCATCCCCGCCCTGCTCAGAGACAAGCTCTTCCAGCTGAATGTGCCTGACTCCATGTGCAGTTGGATCACGGACTTCCTGACAGACAGACGGCAGTTCGTGAGGCTGGGAACGCATGTCTCTGACCTCCAGCACATCAGCACTGGATCCCCCCAAGGCTGTGTCCTTTCTCCTCTGCTATTCTCCCTTTACACCAACGGCTGCACATCTGGTCACCAGTCTGTCAAACTTCTGAAGTTTGCTGATGACACCACCCTCATCGGCCTCATCTCTGATGGGAACGAGTTGGCCTACAGGGGTGAGATTGATCGTCTGGTGTCATGGTGCAGCACGAACAACCTGGAGCTCAACTCCCTAAAGACAGTGGAGATGACAGTGGACTTCAGGAAGGACCCAGCCCCCCGCCCCCCTGTCATCCTCTGTGACTCCCCGGTGTCATCTGCTGAGTCCTTCTGTTTCCTAGGCACCACCATCACCAAGGAGCTCAAGTGGGCGCAGAACATCAGCTCCCTCACCAAGACGGCTCAGCAGAGGATGTATTTCCTGCGGCAGCTTAAGAAGTTTCTCCTACCTGTAAAGATGCTGGTTAACTTCTACACTGCCATCATTGAATCTATCCTCACATCCTCCATCACAGTCTGGTTTGCTGCAGCTACAGCCAGGGACAAGGCCAAACTGCAGCGTGTCATCCACTCAGCTGAGAAGGTGATTGGCTGCAGTCTCCCATCTCTCCAAGAGCTGTACTTCTCCAGGTCCCGGAGACGTGCAGCCAAGATCGCAGCTGACCCCTCTCATCCCGGTAATGAACTCTTTCGGTCCCTCCCCTCCGGAAAGAGGCTTCGGTCCATCAAGACCAGGACCTCACGCCACAAAACAGTTTCTTCCCCACTGCAGTCAGCCTGCTGAACAGTGCCCCACTTGCCCCCAGATGACCCCCCCCAGAACTTACAGACAACCATGACACTTTCACATTCTAAATTGCACTACATCTTTTGCAACTCATCTTCTGTACACAATATTTATTTCATTATCGATTGTACATACAGGATATACTTATTTGGTCAGTCACTCTCACTCAACTTCAAACTTCTGTGTACATATTTATTATCATTCTCATTTGTGTACATATGTTATCTGTATATATGTTTGGACAGTCTCCTTCAATTTCACTTACACTTACATTGTAAATCGCAACTTTATTTAATTTATTATAGTTTATTTTATTATTTTAAAATTTTATCTGTTTATATGTTTTGCACCTGACACCAAGACAAATTCCTAGTACTGTAAAGTGCTCTTCGCGAACCCTTTGCTGTACCTGGCAATAAAAACTTTTCTGATTCTGATTCTGATTTGAATTGTCCTCCTGCCTTTTGTGTTCCCAGAAATCTACCTTACTCTATCCAATATTTCCCTCTTCCAGTGCCTCCATTAATGTATTCAATTGTATACATTTTATATCCTGTTGTTTTTCTGTTTTGTTTTCAGATGCTTTGACTTTGCAGATGGGTGTGGGGAAAAGTTTCCCAATATGAATATATTCAGGCAGTCCAGAAATGGCTCCGATATGCACCATAGCGTGTGGGTGGAAATGCACATCAAACAACGACAACTGTTCCTTTGGTGCCTTAATTTTGTCATTTTATTTATTTTTTGCTTCACTTTAGCATCTGTATGATTTTTTTTTTTTTTCATGACATAGTATGAAGTGCTTTCAGTTGATTGAATTAAAAGACAGCAAAAAAATAAATAAGAATGTGATTGAACCAGTGGAAAAGTGTTTTTTTTCTTTTCTTTTTTTTTTATTATAGTAGCTTGACCATTGATTCAATGGTATGATCATTAATATTGTTTCAACAAATTAGGGTGCTAAAGTGATGCTGAAAAAACATCACTTTGTAATGTGTAATCAATGACGGTACCATTGAATTCTGAAAGAAATGTCAACATTGAGTGTGCAAAAATGATGTTGAAAAAATATAGCTTTGTAATGTTTATTTAATAATATAGTATATAATTAGATTAATGGGGGCACGGTGGCTTAGTGGTTAGCACGTTTGCCTCACACCTCCAGGGTTGGGGGTTCGATTCCCGCCTCCGCCGTGTGTGTGTGTGGAGCTTGCATGTTCTCCCCGTGCCTCAGGGGTTTCCTCTAGGTACTCCGGTTTCCTCCCCCAGTCCAAAGACATGCATGGTAGGTTGATTGGCATCTCTAAATTGTCCGTAGTGTGTGATTGCGTGAGTGAATGAGAGTGTGTGTGTGTGTGTGTGTGTGCCCTGTGATGGGTTGGCACTCCGTCCAGGGTGTATCCTGCCTTGATGCCCTATGACGCCTGAGATAGGCACAGGCTCCCCGTGACCCGAGTGTAGTTCGAATAAGCGGCAGACAATGAATAATTAGATTAATTATATATTATATTATAAATATAGATTAATGGTAAATTTCAACAGTAACTGAGGGTGCAAAAGTGATGTGGAAAAAATATCACTTTGTAATGTTGAATCAATATTATGACCATTGATTTGTGGTTAAAATATCAGTATTGCTTCAACATTAACTGAGGGTGCAAGAGTGATGCTAAAGCAACATCACTTTGTAACGTTAATTCAATGTAATTGGCGTTGACGCATCAACACTGACTCAACATTGTTTCAATGTGACCATGCTATCTGGGTGAGGACCTGCAGCTGTGCATTGTGGCTGCTCACAACTCAGGAAAGGGCTATAAGACCATATCTAAATGTTTTGAAGTTCTAGTGGCTACAGTGCAAAGTATTATTAAAAAATACAAGATGTTCCGCACTGTGAAAAATCTCAGAGGACGTGGTCAGAAGCCAAAAGTGACACCTGTGCTGGCCAGGAGGATGGTGAGAGAGGTAAAAAAGAATCCAAGGATCACCACCAAGGCCATCCTGATGAATCTGGGCTCTGCTGGTGGCAACATCTCAAGGCAGACAGTCCAACGGACACTGCACACCGCTGGGTTCCACGGACGCAGACGAAGGAGGACACCACTTCTCCAGATAAGGCACACAAAAGCCCGCTTGGCCTTTGCAAATGCTCATCTGGACAAAGAAGAAGACTTCTGGTCTTCTGTTTTATGGTCAGATGAAACAAAAATTGAATTGTTTGGCCACAATGATGTAGCGTTCATTTGGCGTAAAAAAGGAGAAGCCTTCAACCCTAAGAACACCATCCCCACTGTCAAACATGGTGGTGGGAACCTAATGTTGTGGGGGTGTTTTTCAGCCGGTGGACCAGGGAACCTAATCACAGTAAACGGCACCATGAAAAAGGAGCAATACATCAAAATTCTCATCAACAACATCAGGCAGTCTGCAGAGAAACTTGGCCTTGGGCACTAGTGGACATTTCAGCACGACAACGACCCAAAACACACAGCAAAAGTGGTGAAGAAATGGATAGCAAACAAAAACATTAATGTTTTGCAGTGGCCCAGCCAGTGTCCTGACTTAAATCCAACTGAGAATCTGTGGAGGGAGCTAAAGATCAGGGTGATGGCAAGGAGACCCTCCAACCTGAAAGAGTTGGAGCTCATCGTTAAAGATGAATGGGCAAAAATACCAGTGGAGACATGCAAAAAGCTGGTCAGCAATTATAGGAAGTGTTTGATTGCTGTAGTAGCCAATAAAGGCTTTTCTATTGATTATTGAGAAGGGTATGAATAATTTTGGACATGCCACTTTTTGTTCAAATGTAAATAAAAGATGAGTAATAATTTTTTCCACAATGATGCCTCTTGTACATTGTCTTATTATCTTCTGGGAGAAGCCTGTGTCATTTCTAATCAATAAACTTGCTGGTTGAATAAAACTAACTTTGAGTCAGAATTAATATATATATATATATAAAACTCAGGAGAGATATCAGAGATATTAGAAATGCATTTTTAATGTCGTTTGTGAATGAGCATGAGGAAACCAGACTAAAACATGATTATACAACAGCCATTATGGTTAAAAAATGATTACTGGGTAATAATCATGTAATAGTTGTAGATTTCCTGCAAAAATAGGAAAATATAGTATTTGTCGGGTATATATGACAATACATATATTGTCCTCTGGCAATACGGTATAATCTTTGCACATATTTTTTTTCTTCTCAATGATTTTTGATGATTTCCTGATGATTTTTCGTTCCATAAAAACAAACAACATTTTAGATTTATTAACCGTACTTTTCACCAAAAAAAATCAATGTTACATAAAAAAAACATTTTGTGTCAGATTAGAAAGTAACTTACTGCGTTCTAAACAAAAAAAGAAGTGTACAGAATCTCCAAATAGACATCACAAGTCAGAGTTTATTTTAAGATAGAAGAGAATCAACATTACACAGAGAAATGAAGTGAGAAAAGTTTTTAGTGTGAACAGAAGAGGCAGAGAGGAGAGCAGTTTTACTGTAATTACTTAGTTACTGAGAAAAACAGAATTAATCAATAATCTTTTATCTAAGTCCTCATTAATTGATTGGTCTGGCCTAAAACACCATTATTCATTATATATATATACACATACACACACCTGTTCCTTACATGACGATGACCTGGGTTAGTTAATGCTATTCGGGGTCGCCACAGCGGACCAACTGGTCCGCACATCAAATTGGCAAATGTTTTACACCAGATGCCCTTCCTGACACAACCCTCCCATTTTTCCAGGCTTGGGACCAGCACTGCATCCAGTGGCTGGGGTTGGGGCATTAGCTGGGAATTGAACCCGGGCCTTCTGCATGATAGGCGAGAAACCTACCACTGAGCCACCAATGCCCCCATGACAATGACCTGGGTGATGAAGAATAAAACCAAAATTATTGGTACATATTGGTCTTTTAGGATTATGTGTTTTGGTTTCTTCTGGGAATGTTTGGGAGGAGGGAACTGTGTGTTACGAAGGCCTTGAGGTTTTCACTATTGTTATCATCCTGTCAGGATAACAGTGGAACAACAAAAATGATTTCACACAACTTTGAAGCAAACCACTCTCCATTTCTGGTCCAAGTTCACAATAAGTGCAGTTGCAATTGATTGGGACAGATCTAGCAATGCATAACTTTCACTATCTTGACTTGTGGCGTCCTATGTCCTATGACAGCGTTTAAAATCACTGAGGTCTTTGATATGATTTCCAATTTCTGTACACAATCATACTTCTAATCACTTTAATATCTGATATTTCCTCTATATAAGGACTCTATATTAAACAGATTTTTAGAGCTGGGAGACAGAAAACGGGCTTGCTCCGTCCACTCCATGCATCGACCTGTGGTACTGCAGTACTCCCAGGCTTGGTGCACCATCAGGGGTGGAAGTAGCTCAAGCAATTAAAGCTCTGGGTCATTGACCGGAAGATCAGGGTTCAAGCCCTGGCACTGCTTAGCTGCCACTGTTGTTAGCTTGAGCAAGGCCCCCAACCCACCCTGCTCCAGTGGTGCATCAAGGCTGACCCTGTGCTCTGATCCTAAACCCAAAGGATGGGATATGCGAAGTATACGTGACAAATAAAGACAACTTAACTTCTAATGTTTTTCTACGGAGATTGCATTACAAAAATTCAGACGCTAGATGGCGATATGCGCGCTATATTTGACAACAGGAAACACACGAAGAAGAACGCGCTCAAAGTTTCTACTTCCGCTGTGATGTGTCCTTTTCCTGTTGCCGTAGGGTGAGAGGTGCGGAGAGGATTTTTCTCTCTCTGGTACAATCCGGCTCCATCTACCTGCTAGGTTATTCTAAAACTTGGCCAAAATGACGGAGCAGATGACAGTGAGAGGCACACTGAAGGGCCATAGCGGATGGGTCACTCAGATCGCCACCACACCACAGTTTCCCGACATGATTCTGTCAGCTTCTCGGGGTAAGCCCGCACGCAGTTTTAGGAACGGGTTGCCAGATTCATAAAATACCTTTCCTCGATTAGGATTCACAAATAATCTTAGTTCGCAATGCAGCGAACAGAAAATATATTAAACTAAGCTGTATCGTGTTTAAGAGGAATGTTTGCTTGTGAAAAATAATAGTATTGCAAATTGACCTAGCGTTTTTGAAGGAATGAAATGAGCTTCAATCTGGCAACCCGCTTAAAATCCTATGTATAAAGTAGTCAGTAAATATTTTTATTTAAGTATTTGCGGTAATTAGAGCTTCTGCTCATAATTTGTTATATTATGAAGTGACAAGGTGACAGAGCATTTAAAATGGAGTTTAATAGAACAAAGCAATCTCAAGCATGACAAGAAGGTGAGCGCTGGATAGACTTGGGGATTAAAGTGCCACTGTGTCTTTTTTGGTAAAGAGAAAGGGCTGCTAGTCAGTGTGGCATTATTACTATTATTACAATCATAAAGTCTGATTTCAGTGTGCATGCTCTCTGACTCATCATTATAAATTTACTTGGATTCACAGATAAGACCGTCATCATGTGGAAGCTGACCCGTGACGAGACGAACTACGGCGTCCCCCAGCGTGCTCTGAGGGGACACTCGCACTTCGTCAGCGACGTCGTGATTTCTTCCGACGGCCAGTTTGCTCTGTCCGGCTCGTGGGACGGCACTCTGCGCCTCTGGGACCTGACAACGTGAGTTTAGGGTCAGATCAGGTGGGGACACATTTGTAGCCCCTACGTCTTGCTCGTGTCAGACTAACCTCCCAGTAGTACGGTTCGTGCTGTTGTGGGAAAATCAGCAGAGTTACTATTACAACACAGAAGTTTTCTATTTTCGGTATACAACAGCACATTCCTATGAGTTTTATTCCTCTTGTAGTATAGCAAATTAACAGTGATTTGATATTATAACAAACGTTATGGCATGCTTTTAACCATGTGACCAATCAGATTTGAGACCTCAACAGTGCTGTCGTTTGTGTTGCTCTCACCCCTAATGAAGAGGAGTTTTGTTTTTCATGTCCTGACTTTTTTTTTTTTTATGATATATTTTAATCCTCCAGTGGCACGACGACTCGCCGCTTTGTGGGCCACACCAAAGATGTCCTGAGCGTGGCTTTCTCTGCTGATAACCGCCAGATCGTGTCTGGATCCAGGGATAAAACCATCAAGCTGTGGAACACTCTGGGAGTGTGCAAGTACACCATCCAGGTCAGGCTCCATAATTAAAACCGCTTTTATATGGGTCTGTCCCAAATCTACACGCTGTTATTAAGGTGAACGCTGATGTGCGATAACCAGGCATCATCTTATAGCCTAGCCTTAAAAAAAAAAAAAAAAAAAGTGTGTCTACAAAATGAGTGTTTGTTCTGGAATATTCTCAGACCTGCGAATTTTTCTCCCGCAGGACGAGAGCCACACGGAGTGGGTGTCCTGCGTGCGGTTCTCCCCAAACAGCAGCAACCCCATCATCGTGTCCTGCGGCTGGGACAAGATGGTCAAGGTAGGAAAGTGTAACGCTCCTCATTCTGCACTCACACCATGTAACCCAATGACTAAAAAAACCTGACTTTCTGTCTGAACTCTCGGGCTCTGAGGACAAGTCCTGCAATTATGACGGGTTACAGGTTTAACGTGAATGCACTCCTTGAATATGTGGAAGAGATCCTGTGTCACTGTGCTTGGGAATGGGTTTGAAACCATATATTAGACCTTCAACACCTTCTGGCCAATCAGAATGGAGAATTCTGCAGCGATGAAGTGTGAACTTCACCTCTGGTATGCGGGCCTGGTTCGGTTCAGGCTGCACGGACCATACCACGGGAGTAGAGAAAAGGGGGGAGGAGTCACCTCTCGCTATGAAACCGATCAAACACAAATGAATTGAATAGTTTTATCAGGATGTTATGACTGCTTGTGATGCACTTTAGTAACATGCTTATAATATATATTTTTACAGAATACTATAAAATACAAATAAACTACACATTTCCTCTCCATTATATTCACTGAAATGAGGAATATCTGTTTTTGCTTTATTAAGACTGAAGGTTGAGGAATTCTACTTTTGCCTTTTGCGTATCGTTCTGTCGTAACCCGTTCTGTCTCGGTCTGATCGGTGTGAAGGTTTGGAATCTCGCCAACTGCAAGCTGAAGACGAACCACATCGGCCACACGGGCTACTTGAACACCGCTACCGTGTCTCCCGACGGCTCGCTCTGTGCATCCGGTGGAAAGGTACGACTTCGTTACCCTGGGCTTCAAGTCCGTGTGGCATCAAGCATCAGTTATGATTCTTATTACACAGATCTATTAGTCTTTGTTTAAAGGTTTTAAAAAAATATTTTGTAAAGAACTATAACGTAAACATCAACTATTCCTGCTATTAAATTACTTAATCTTTATTTAAATATTTAACTGATCACCTGATCTTTTATATTTAGTAAAGAACTGTAGCATAGAACTGCACACAAGCTCATATTAAATAATTAATGTTTACATAAAGTCTATAAATATTTCATATAGGAAAAATTCTATATAAATTGATCTGAAATTAAAAACATTTTAATGAGCATAAACATCATGCATTTACTGACATTAAATTATTCAACAGATTTCTAACAATTGAAAATTATGTATGCTTATATATACACACACACATATAAATAAATGTGTGTATATATATATATATATATATATAATGTGTGTGTGTGTGTAAGTATGGATGCTGTAATATGCCTGTTAAAATATTGTAATCCACTGCTTTTTTGACATGCCTGGCCTTCATTAAGGAGTTCATGACTGCTCTCACCCTGATGATAGTGGTTCGGTCCAGTGTGGTGATGAAACATCAATGCCATCTGTGTCAGTGTGATGATAAAGAGGCTGTTTCTGAACACACCTCAGGTTTTTCAGGTGGTGTAGTTGTTAAACAATGATGTTCAGTTGCTCAGCTGTGTTTGCGTTTGTCTGTGGTCCGGTTGAACAGGACGGCCAGGCCATGCTGTGGGATCTGAACGAGGGGAAGCACCTGTACACTCTGGATGGAGGAGACACGATCAACGCTCTCTGCTTCAGTCCTAACCGCTACTGGCTCTGCGCTGCAACCGGCCCTAGCATAAAGATCTGGGTGAGCTCCGTGGTCTTGTGACACCTCACAAGTCATTAAAGTGAAACTCCATCCTGAAATATTTGGATTAAAGTATTTATCATGATGCTACACATACATGATTGGCAGGTTTGCTAACGAATAAGGGAGTCTGTGATGAAACCTTAAATGCCTTCTGCAATCCTGTGATGATACAAGAGGCTGTTTCTGAGAGCTCTGATTAACACCTCGTTGCTTTCCGATTGCTCTTTGTTCAGTGAAAGAAGTTCTCACTCACTGTGTGCTGCTTTATTTTTTATTTTATTTTTTTCCCTCCAATCAGGACCTTGAGGGGAAGGTTATCGTTGATGAACTGAAACAGGAGGTGATCAGCACCAACAGCAAAGCCGAGCCTCCACAGTGTACAGCTCTGGCCTGGTCTGCTGATGGACAGGTATGTTTTCTATCCTTTTTTTTTTTTTTAAACTAGTCTCTGAAGACCCTGGTGATTATAAGATCACAAGAACTCTGAAACCACATGCTGAGAGTCCTGCAATTATGAGGGGAAGAGTTCAGTGACTAAAAGGAAACACAATTTGTTGTCCATGTTCCTTACCTTCTATCTGATTTTCTTCTTTACAGACGCTGTTTGCTGGCTACACTGACAATCTGATCAGAGTGTGGCAGGTTACCATTGGAACACGATAGAAGGATTTTCTAATGTTTGAATGAATTAAAAAAAAATCATTTTTAAAAAAATGTTTGTGTGGGTTTTTTTTTTTGTTTTTTGGTTGTTGTTTTTTTTGTTTTTTTTTTGCAATGTTCTCCCAAATGTCTGTAGTGTTGTAAGCTTGTCAAATTTTACAACACTTTAAAGGCTTTATTCGAAAAAAACGAGCCTAGCCACAAATCTCACAACTTTCATCCGGCTCTCCAGATCAAATCGCAAGTACTGTTTGTATGAGTTACGAGCGAAAGTTTGCTCAAATGTTCCAAAGTACTATTGTATGCCTATGCTTTATTTTAAACTCTCTTGGTGATTGTAGTAATAAGCTAGATATGTCTTCTGTACTTTCCTTTGTCTCTTTTTCCCCTTACTCTACACTACTGCTGCTTCATTTTTGCCTGTGTGTTATAAGGAAATGAAAGTATCTGTATATTCATAAATACACATACACATTATTGCCAAAAGTTTAGGCACTGATGTTGGATGAGAGAGCCTGGCTCGCAGTCTCTGCTCTAATGCATCCCAAAGGTGTTCTATGGGGTTGAGGTCAGGACTCTGCAGGACAGTCAAGTTCCTCCACAACAAACTCACTCATCCCTCTCTTTATGGACCTTTCTTTGTGCATTGGTGTGCAGTCATGTTGGAACAGGAAGGGGTCATCCCCAAACTGTTCCCACAAAGAGCATGAAATTGTCCAAAATGTCTTATTATGCTGAAGCATTAAGAGTTCCTTTCAGTGGAAGACCACCTAAATTCAATGATTTGGAGGGGTGTCTAAAACTTTTGGCAATATGTATGTAAGTGTAGTTCTTTTGTGGTGCAATGACCATAATGTTTCTATAAGAAACTGTATCCTTTATTCTGATCAGTTTTGGTAGGGGCGGGGTCAGGAAATCTTACTTCATGTAAACACGTATTGATATGCAAATGAACTTTGTGAATAAATTCATATGCAAATTAGCTTACATCAGCCGGTGACTTCTATCAACTCTGTGTTAATTTAAAAAAAAAAAAAAGTAAACGATTGAATTTAATGATTTCTTCTCACTTAGACATTATTTACATGGGAAAGGAGCGCCCGAATAAAACAGACCAATCATATTGGAGGATTTAATAGAGGCGTGGCTATGTAAAAGGAGGCTGCGATATTCGTACGTGGTAACTAGGCAACCACATTGGGGTAAAGAAAAAAAACTGTCCAGTGAGACACAGCTTAGCAAAGCGGCTAATGAGACGCTTAACCAATCAGTATTTGTATACAATAATAAATTCGTTTAACAAACTAGAATTATCCTTTGCTTGCCAAACTATCCAAATAATTTATTTTTGCTAAAGTAATTACATTGTATTAGATAACTATTTTATCGCAAGGAAAGCTTTTTTTTTATACAGTAGCGTGAGATTATAACACGGACCAATCATATAGCGGGAAACAGTGGAGGCGGGGCTATGTCGGACAGGCTGTGAAGTAACTAGGCAACCAAATATAAACAATTAAGTCTCAGTGTGTGAATATTTTGGAGAAGAAATATGGAAGAAGACACACTAGAGCATCAGCACACGCCTCCACCTCGCATTTTTGTAGAAAGGACCTTAGCTTTGATCAAACCCGACGCTGTGGATAAAGCAGATGAAATCGAGGATGTAATCCTTCTGTCGGGATTCACTATTTTGCAGGTAACACCTTGATAACCACTGTGTATGACGTCATTGTGATAAAATAACAAATACAGTATATAGCTGGACATTTAAGGGTCTGTCGAAGAAAAGTGCACAGGAGGGAAGAATACTTATATTTATGTGATTATAACTATATGTGGTATGTGTTAACTTAATGGTTAAGGGTTTGGACTATTGATCAGAAGGTTGTGAGTTTGAATCCCTGCTCCACCAAGCTGCTATGGCTAGGCAAGACCCTTAACTCTCAAGACTTAGGAGACAAATTGTAAGTCACTCAAAATAGTGTTAAAAGTGGGGGGAAATGTACTCCTTTGCTAAAATAATTCTAAGTAAATGTTCCCCCCCCCCCAAAAAAAAAAAAAAATCTTTCACATGTGTTCATGTGAAAAGTAACTCATAACTTATCTAAAACTTTTAATTTGAAAACAACTCCACAGTTTCACCTGCAAACCTTTTGAAGGTTGTTATATTTGGATAGAGAATAAACTGGAAGTAAAATATAATATAAGCAACCAATATTTACCGTTAGTTTGAATTTGATTTGTTGTCTTGCCAGGTATGTTAGGTTCCAGGTATTTGGAAGTGATGCTAGTCTAACCTGGCATAGTGAAGAAAACAGACACTGAAACATTTTAATGAGGTCAGGTTAGGGCGATCGTCCTCAAGTTCAGGAAAAATGGGCAAGCGTAAGGATTTGAGCGAGTTTGACGAAGGGCCAAATTGTGATGGCTAGACAACTAGATCAGAGCATCTCCAAAACTGCAGCTCTTGTGGGGTGTTCCCGGTCCGCAGTGGTCAGTATCTATCAAAAGTGGTCCAAGGAAGGAACAGTGGTGAACCGGCGAAAGGGTCATGGTCGGCCAAGGCTCACTGATGCATGTGGGGAGCGAAGGCTGGCCCGTGTGATCCGATCCAACCTCCGAAAGCACCAACAATGGGCACGTGAGCATCAGAAGTGGACCGCGGAGCAATGGAAGAAGTTGGCCTGGTCTGATGAATCACGTTTTCTTTTACGTCACGTGGATGGCCGGGTGCGTGTGTATCGCTTACCTGGAGAACACATGGCACCAGGATGCACTATGGGAAGAAGGCCCATATTCTGCTGGGAAACCTTGGGTCCTGCCATCCATGTGGATGTTACTTTGGCACGTACCACCTACCTAAGCAATGTTGCAGACCATGTACACCCTTTCATGGAAACGGTATTCCCTGATGGTTGTGGCCTCTTTCAGCAGGATAATGCGCCGTGCCACAAACTAAAAATGGTTCAGGAATGGTTTGATGAGCACAACAATTGAGTTTGAGGTGTTGACTTGGCCTCCAAATTCCCCAGATCTCAATCCAGTCCAGCATCTGTGGGATGTGCTGGACAAACAATTCCGTTCAATGGAGGCCCCACCTCACAAATTACAGGACTTAAAGGATCTGCTGCCAACATCTTGGTGCCAGATACCACAGTACATATTCAGGGATCTAGCGGAGTCCATGCCTCAACAGGTCAGGGCTGTTTTGGCAGCAAAAGGGGGACCAACACAATATTAGTGGTCATAATGTTATGCCTAAATGGTGTATAACATAAACCAAGGGTGTAACTTTGGTTAGAGAAGTGGGGGGGCACAAAATGGGGGAAATGTTTTTGATTTGAATCCCATTTCCTGCATTTACAAACATTTAGGGACTATGGTGATACAAAATCCAGGAAGTAATTAAGTTAATTATAATGATAAATTCTGCCAAAAAGAATAGTAGGCTACTAAACTATGTATAGAAAAAAAAACTTGAGAGAATCATTTTATAAAGTCAAAAATGTTCACCATCAAGATTTTGTGTCTGAATAAAATTTAAATAATGTGAGACTCAATTTCCACTGTTAAACAAACTTTTATTTCAAACCAACCGCTGTACCTGAAAATGTAAAATAAATGACTTGTTGCACAGGACGCTTGTCAGAGACGCATCCACCAAACCGCAGGTGTTTAGAATAGAAAAACAAAAAGCTTTTATGACCTGTGTGTATGTTGAATCACTATTTTGTAATATCAATTGCAGATAGAGGTGGGGGCACGGTGGCTTAGTGGTTAGCACATTTGCCTCACACCTCCAGGGCTGGGGGTTCGATTCCCGCCTCTGCCATGTGTGTGGGGTTTGCATGTTCTCCCCGTGCCTCGGGGGTTACCTCCGGGTACTCTGGTTTCCTCCCCCAATCCAAAGACATGCATGGTAGGTTGATTGGCATCTCTAAATTGTCCGTAGTGTGTGAGTGAATGAGAGTGTGTGTGTGCCCTGCGATGGGTTGGCACTCTGTCCAGGGTGTATCCTGCCTTGATGCCCAATGACGCCTGAGATAGGCACAGGCTCCCCGTGACCCGAGAATAGTTCGGATAAGCGGCAGACAATGAATGAATTGCAGATAGACAGCAGCAATATTAATATGTAATTATATGTAAATGTTGATCATTACTTTAATAATTGTCTCTCATGCATAAACAACCACCCTTAACTAATGAACAAATTAAAATATTTACATTCCTGTTGCTAATTTTCTGTGCAGCACAAATACCTTTAGATCTAGAAGTAGATCGTTTTTATGCATCCAACACTGTATTATAGCAGGGTAGAAATTAATGATCTGTAATCATTATTTCTGTAATCCTCCATCTATCCATTCAATCCCATCTCTCCATATCTCTGATATGAAAACGACTGAGTTATGATCATATTGAGTCTAACGTTAAACTAGCATCCAGAGTCTGCTTGTCACACATTGCTGACAGAAAATGCACGTGAAAATGTTTTCATGCTACACAATGTTCTAATCTACATTAAATATTTAGCTAACAGTATGAACAACAGTGTATGTTAACGTTAGCTCAGTCAACGTTAGGCTAACGTCAACAGGTGGAGACAGAAAATATGATCATCCGCTAATTTACCGTATCAACCAACTCAGATCTCCTTGCTTTATTTTCATCTATAATGACATTAAAGTCATCTGTTGCTGCTTCTGGTGTTTCATCGCCTGCGAATCCTTCTTAATTGATTCTTAATCATTTTTTCCACACTGATGTGTATAAACTTGGTTGTTTGCTATTGTATTGTATTGTATTGATGTATAGCATACAGTTATTTGCTAGATGAGATAAAGTTAAGACCTTTGGAGATTTGTAATAAGTATTTATTAGTATTTAGATGATCAAAATAAAAATGCAAAGAGTAAGAAGTCAGTTCTTGGAAATAGAAATGTTACAAGATAGAAAAAGTACAAGTGTTCAATTTTAATACTGCTCAAGTATCAATACACCAATATCATACTTCATTACTGAAGCAAAGTATGTTTACTGAAAGATTCTCTACCCATGAGAGTCGCATGGAAGTAATTCCGTCATATTCTTAAAGTGATGTCGGTAATTGTAATAATTTGGTGATTCTCCATCATCTCACACTGCAACAGAAACGTAAGCTTCAACTGAGCCCTGAGCAGTGCAGTGATTTCTACGCCAAGCATTACGGCCAGCCGTTTTTTCCGAGCTTGACAGCGTTCATGAGCTCTGGCCCGGTCATTGCTCTTGCACTGGCAAGGCATCGAGCCATCGCTACCTGGAAAAGTCTGATGGGACCAAGCAACAGCGCCAAGGCCAAAGAGACCCATCCTGAAAGGTAACAAAAGATTTCTATTTCTAACATATCGTTAAGGGTGCAATAGTCGACGTTTGTCTTGTTTTAGTGAAGTGTGTACACTAAAATAATTACTTTAGACATCAATTCTTTTTGTATATTTTCTGTACAATGTATAATTTGTTTGTAAGTGGATAGAAATATTTGTTAAAATGTGTTAGATGCTGGAAGTTGCATTTTCAGAAATTCAGAAATTCTTCTTGGCCAGCATCAGTGTCTGACCTCACAAAAAAATGAAAAATTCCCATAAACACACTCCTAAACCTTGTGGAAAGCCTTCCCAGAAAAGTTGAAGCTGTTATAGCTGCAAAGGGCGGGACAACTCCATATTACATTCATGTGCATGTAAAGGCAGACGTCTCAGTTTTGGCCTGGCTCAGAAGAGTTGAAGCTGTTATACAGTAGCTGCAAAGGGCAGGCCAATTCTGTATTAAATTCATGTGCATGTAAAGGCAGACAGCCCAGTTTTGGCCTGGCTCACAGTCTCTGCTCTAATTCATCCCAAAGGTGTTCTATGGGGTTGAGGTCAGGACTCTGTGCAGGACAGGCAAGTTCCTCCACACCAAACTCGTTCATCTATGTCTTTTTGGACCTTGCTTTGTGCACTGGTGCGCAGTCATGTTAGAACAGGAAGGGGACATCCCCAAACTGTTCCCACAAAGTTGGGAGCATGAAATTGTCCAAAATGTCTTGGTATGCTGAAGCATTAAGAGTTCCTTTCACTGGAACTAACGGGTCAAACCCAACCCCTGAAAAACAACACCTGAATTCAATGATTTGGTGATTTGGAGGGGTGTCCCAAAACTTTTGGCAATGTAGCGTAGGGAGGCAATAAATTAAGCAACAAAATAAGTATCTCTTTACTTCACTGCGGAAAACATCTGTCAGCAAAATGAATAGAGATAATTATTGGGTTTTATTTGGTAATCCTCAGCCTGAGAGCTAGATTTGGGACATCTGACTTGAGGAACGCTGTGCACGGCAGTGAAACGTTTTCGGCAGCCGAAAGGGAGCTCAAGTTCATCTTTCCCAACTGTAAGTAATAGCGTATCAGCAAAGTATATGTGTGAACATACTGTGTATATTTACACACACACACACACACACACACACACATACACACACATTTTATTAGGAACACTTCCTAATTTATGTGATTATACAAATAGGTCAGTCATGTGGAAGCAGCGGTGAGGCATAAAATCATGCAGATACAGGTCAAGATCAAACATCAGGCAAAAGGATGAAATGTGATTTCAATGACTTTGACCCTGCCATGGTTGTTGTGGTGGGTTAGTTTAAATGTTTCAGATATCACAAGGGATTCACAGAAACTGGAGAGTTAAAGATTGTACAAAAACCAGGCAGTATTAAAGGTGTTCCTATTAAAGTGTCCAGTGAGTGTACCTATGATATACAGTACCTATGATATACAGTGCAAAGTATTCACAACGCTTCACTTTTTCCACATTTTGTTATCTTACAGCCTTATTCCAAAATGGATTAATTTATTAAAAAAAAAAAAATCACACGTACATAAGTATTCACAGCCTTTGCCATGACACACGAAATTGAGCTCAGGTGCATCCTTTTTCCACTGATCATCCTTGAGATGTTTCTTCAACTTGATTGGAGTCCACCTGTGGTAGATTCAGTTGATTGGACATGATTTGGAAAGGCACATACTTGTCTATATAAGGTTCCACAGTTAACAGTGCATGTCAGAGCACAAACCAAGCCATGAAGTCCAAGGAATTGTCTGTAGACCTCCGAGATAGGATTGTATCGAAGCACAGGTCTGGGGAAGGGTACAGAAAACTTTCTGCAGCATTGAAGGTCCCAATTAGCACAGTGGCCTCCATCATCCGTAAATGAAAGAAGTTTGGAACCACCAGGACTCTTCCTAGAGCGGGCCGCTCAGCCAAACCGAGTGATCGGGGAGAAAGTCCTTAGTCAGGGAGGTGACCAGTAACCTGATGGTCACTCTAAAAGAGCTCCAGCATTTCTCTGTGGAGAGAGGAGAACCTTCCAGAAGAACAACCATCTCTGCAGCACTTCACCTATTAGGCCTGTATGGTAGAGTGAACAGACAGAAGGCACTTCTCAGTAAAAGGCACATGATGGCCCACCTGGAGTTTGCCAAAACGCACCTGAAGAACTCTCAGACCATGAGAAACATTCTCTGGTCTGATGAAACAATGATGGAACTCTTTGGCCTGAATGGCAAGCGTCATGTCTGGAGGAAACCAGGCACCACTCATCACCTGGCCAATACCATCCCTACAGTGAAGCATGGTGGTGGCAGCATCATGCTGTTGGGATATTTTTCAGCAGCAGGAACTGGGAGACTAGTCAGGATCAAGGGAAAGATGTATGCAGCAATGTACAGAGACATCCTTGATGAAAACCTGCTCCAGAGCGCTCTGGACCTCAGACTGGGGCGACGGTTCATGAAATAACAGGACAACGACACTAAGCACACAGCCAAGATAACATAGGAGTGGCTATGGGACAACTCTGTGATTGTCCTTGAGTGGCACAGCCAGAGTCCAGGCTTGATGATTGAACATCTCTGGAGAGATCTGAAAATCGCTGTGCACCGACGCTCCCCATCCAACCTGATGGCGTACCAAGCTTGTAGCATCACACTCAAAAAGACTTGAGGCTGTAAATGGTGCCAAAGATGCTTCAACAAAGTATTGAGCAAAGGCTGTGGATACTTATGTACATGATTTATTTATTTTTTTTAATACATTTGGAAAGATTTCAAACAAACTTCTTTCACGTTGTCATTATGGGGTATTGTTTTATAGAATTTTGAGGAAAATAATGAATTTAATCCATTTTGGAATAAGGCTGTAACATAAAATGTGGAATAAGTGAAGCGCTGTGAATACTTTCCGGATGCACTGTATATGATGTACTGTATAGGAAGACAAAACCAGTAAAAATAAAATGAATGAAGAATAACATTAAAACACATGTTTAAGATGATAATTTACATTCAGTAAGATTTTATTAATATTATTTATTTATTTATTTTTGTGTTTTTTTTAAATGTTCTTATTAGAAAGGTTTCCTTTTAAATGGGAGGTAAATTGTTTCCCAAACTCAAAAGTTTAATTGTGTGTGTGTGAGAGAGAGGGAGAGAGAGAGAGAGAGGGAGGGAGAGAGAGAGGGAGAGAGAGAGGGAGAGAGAGAGAGGGGGAGAGGAGAGAGAGAGAGAGAGAGAGAGAGAGAGAGAGAGAGAGAGAGAGAGAGAGAGCGAGAGAATTTTGAACAAGAAACATGGACATTAACATAAACCAGGATTCCATGGCTGTTGCTCCTTGCTTTTCTTTCATATTTTTATTCCAGCTGTAATTGAACCCATTCCTAAGGGTGAAGCTGCCACAGATTACCTGAGCAGGAATATAAATCCAACACTCCTCACAGGCCTCACTGAACTCTGCAAAACGAAACCAGCCGATCCCTTCGTGAGTACAGACGTAACTATTCTCTCTAACAAATAATTGATGTCACAAAAATGATCACTTGTTTTTTTTTTTTTTTTATTCTTCTTACTTCTCTAATTTGTAACCTTGTTGTTGTTGCTGTTGTATTTTTTTTCTCTAGACATGGCTGGCCGATTGGCTGAATCAAAACAACCCAAACAAACCCCAGATAAGTGAAGGGACTGTAGTTGAAGATGCACCTTAAACATAATTAAAAATGACTTTGTGAGATTTCTGATAGAAATCTTTTTTCCATGTAGTACTGAAAATGATTTTGTATTAAAATTGAACTTTTTCTGAGACATTATTTTACAGGTTGTGTTCATTAATTAGCTAATCTGTCCATTTAGAGACTGGGTACGTTTCATTTACATTCATTCACTTTTATCCAGTGAATCTGCACTGCACTGAGCCTTCGGATGATTAGTGCAGCACCTTAACCCCTGAAACACCACTGCACTTCAGATTATATCATGTATGAAAGTCTAACACGTGGCATGGTGGTGAGGGACGTTCGCAGAAAGCTTTGCTGCCTTACAGCTCCATTGTCTCAGTTTTGATCCTGAGCTTGGGTGACAGAATTTCTCTCTGCATCTATCTGTGTGGGTTTTCTCAGAGCTTGCACACACCTCCCAAAAACATGCCTGTTGGTGGATAGATAAATTTAAATTGCCCCTAGGTGTCAGTGTGTGAATGTGTGTGTAATGTGTGTGAATAATGCCCTAGGATGGACTGGCATCCTATACCAGGGTGGATTCCCTGGATACAGCACCATTATTGTCCTTATTAGGATTAAAACACTTACTGGAAATGAATGAAACTCTCTAGTATTGTGAGTTTATTTATAATAATAATATAAAATCTACATTTTGCTTTTAAGCGTCAATCATTCATTCATTGTCTACCGCTTATCCGATCTATACTCGGGTCACGGGGAGCATGTGCCTGTCTCAGGCGTCATTGGGCATCGAGGCAGGATACACCCTGGGCGGAGTGCCAACCCATCGGAACACACACACACACACAGGGAATCGAACCCCCAACCCTGGAGGTGTGCGGCAAACGTGCTAACCACCAAGCCACCGGGCCCCAGTATCAATGATACACTATATGTACACTAGATGATACCCTTAGTTCCAGTGAAAGGAACTCTTAATGCTTCAGCATACCAAGACATTTTGGACAATTCCATGCTCCTAACTTTGTGGGAATTGTTTGGGGATGACCCCTTCCTGTTCCAACATGACTGCACACCAGTGCACAAAGCAAGCTCCATAAAGACATGGATGAGTGAGTTTGGTGTGGAGGAACTTGACTGGCCTGCACGGGGTCCTGACCTCAACCCCATAGAACACCTTTGTTATGAATTAGAGCGGAGACTGTGAGCCAGGCCAAAACTGGGCTGTCTGCCTTTACATGCACATGAATTTAATACAGAATTGGCCTGCCCTTTGCAGCTACTGTATAACAGCTTCAACTCTTCTGGGAAGGCTTTCTACATGGTCTAGGAGTGTGTTTATGGGAATTTTTGACCGTTCCTCTAGAAGTGCATTTGTGAGGTCAGGCACTGATGTTGGGCGAGAAGGTCTCTGCTCTAATTCATCCCAAAGGTGTTCTATCGGGTTGAGGTCAGGACTCTGTGCAGTTGGGAGCATGAAATTGTCCAAAATGTCTTGGTATGCTGAAGCATTAAGAGTTCCTTTCACTGGAACTAAGGGGCCAAGCCCAACCCCTGAATTCATTGATTTGGAGGGGTGTCCCAAAACTTTTAGCAATATAGTGTATCATGATGTATGACCTGGTTCATCCAGGAAGTTATATGAATCAAATCTTCTGTGAAACATAGCATGGGGCTCTGTGTTTTGCTTTTAATAATATAATATCAAAGATATGAAAATTATTATTCAGCTTTTAGAATTATTAACCTGCTTGACCGGACACAAAACAAAACAACACTCAAAAACAAGTCTGCGAATAAACAATAAAAAATAATGGCACCTTGGGGTTATTGTGCTTTGTATAGAAATTTAAAAAAATTGGTCCTTTTCATTTTGAACATTTCTGTGGAATTTATTCGCACATTTACGTATGTATTTATGCAAATAACAATATCTTTATGAAAACAAAACAGAACTAAAAAACAGAAAGGCTGTTGATAAAACACGAGCACTTTACTATCCGGCTTAAAAAAAGGTTCGGATTGTAGCGCGTTCGGGGCGTTACTCAGTGACGTCAAACAAACGCGTCTTATTGGTCGCCCACTGTGATTGGCATGTCAAATCATCCAATAAAACGCGTCCTTATTCGGATGCCCTTTCTTCCGTCCAGTAATATAACACCCTCTACAGGTCGGCGCAATAAGGAAGAGTCCTTTTTACGGAGAATCTCAATACCCGACGGATTTTCTTTTTCCCCTCCCCGAAAAGCGTAACGCTTTTAAGGTACTGTTTTCCACCCACTTTCCTGTTATTGATAAACTGTCGTTCGCATAGATAACATTCACTGTTTTGATTGAAAGTTTGATTGTAAGCGTAGCTCTAGCGCGGTTACATAACTGAAAGTGAGGTGCATGGTTGTTAGCCTTCGCGGCTAATCTTTTGAGCGGTGATGAGTTTAATCATTTGTGCGTTTTTTTAAGGGTTAAACTCAATTCTGATCGACGGAGCATTACTGTGACGTTTTACTAGCTTCTGTTTTAGCGCATTGTGTCAGCTGTGGCGAGCTGGTAAATTGTTTTCTTTTGATTTTGTTATCATGGTTATGCTAGGCTAATCAAAATGGTGGCCTGCGTACAGCGAGCCAGCGTGCGCCGTCGTTTTGTTATATAACACAGTAATGCATATTGCGCCGTAACAATGTGGACTTCCCTCCCCCCCCAGATCGTAAACAGACACCATGGCGGACGCAGAGCAGCAGTTTATGGACACGGCGGAGAACGGGTACGAGGGCGAAGAGAATGGAGCGGAGGGCTATGACGACGGCAGCGCTGAAGCAGCGCTGCAGGCCGAAGCGGGAGATGGGGAGAACAATGGAGCCGGAGATGGAACTCAGGACGGAGACGGATGCCGAATAGAAGCGAGCAAAAGTGAAGAAGATGCCGGGTATGTAACGCTAAAACCGTAGCAGTTGAGTGGTAGTTGTACTATTTCCGAGCCGTTAGTCTTTTGTTCTTTTCTTCGCCTTTTGTTGGCGCCATGTGTGTCGCTCTTATAAGGGGGGGAGGGCGAGCGCGCACGACAGAGAGTCGATTCTTCTCTCCCGGGCATTGGGACTGAAGAGTCGATTCGGAATCGGGTTAGATTTGATTTGCACACAAAGGAGGGCTTCTGTATTTCTTCAAAAAAAGTGCGTTTTTTTTGTAAAATTTATTTTTTTTTACAGTGGAGACCACAGTATGACATGTACCAAGCTGAGATTAAATATTTTGGCTAAGTTATGCAGCGATTTTCGCAGTAAAGCCTACAGCAAATAAGCAATGCTTTTAGCATTTCTGGTTGTAAAGCATCTTCTAAAAAGCTAGCTGTCCACAGAAGACCAAATTTTGGGGGGGGGATCCTGATTAACACCAATTTTACATCAGATTGTTCTTGTAACAATTTGGTTTGTTATTATAATGTGTGAAACATACTCCATTCGCCTGATTTTCGCAAACAAAAATAGTAACTTGATTGTTTGCTTCAGCTCTACCCCATGGTGGCTGTGTATGTGTGTACACGCATGCCTTATGCTAAAATGGTCCATATCGACCCTGAACCAGGATAAAGCTTGCTTAGGATAATGAATAAATCCTTACTGCTCAAAATGCTTTTAATCTGGCGTGACTCTTTAGAATGAACTTTTGTGTGTCCTGTGAGTGTCCAGAACATTTTATGCGATCCTTTAAATGTGATTTTGATCGACCTAATTTAGTTCATTGTTTGAGGTAAGCCATAAATATTACATTTCTAATAATGTATTATAATACACTTTGCCGCTCATTGCAGCGAACTCGTACTACGGTCCATTTCGTTTCACCCCAGTCCTGTTTGTCATCATTCATTGGTTCGTCCTACATCCCACCACATGACATGATGTCAAAATGCCACCTCTACCTTAAATGAATGTATCCTTCAGGCTACTACACCCTCCTCCTCCCCTCTTATTGTTTTTATCTTTACGTTGAAGTACCGATACTTTATTCCTCTAGGAAAATGTTTGTTGGGGGACTCAGCTGGGATACTAGTAAAAAGGATCTCAAAGATTACTTCTCTAAATTTGGTGAGGTGACAGACTGCACCATTAAAATGGACCCAAACACTGGACGATCAAGAGGATTTGGGTTCATTCTGTTCAAAGAGTCGGGAAGTGTAGAAAAAGTAAGTTTTGGTTTTTTCCGAGCGACCGTCAAACCACTCCAAGTCTTAACTCTGAATTTTCCAACTAAAAGACGATTGCCAAGCCTCTGATTTCTTTTTGCCAGGTGCTAGCACAGAAGGAACACAGGCTCGACGGACGGCAGATCGACCCCAAGAAAGCCATGGCGATGAAAAAGGAGCCAGTCAAGAAAATCTTTGTTGGTGGTCTGAATCCGGAAACAACGGAAGAAAAAATCCGCGAGTACTTCGGTGCCTTTGGAGAGGTAGTCTCAATGTTTATACATCAATATACACTAAAAGCTTGTTTTTCAAAAAAAAAAGACTTTTGATCTGAAATGATTTGCATTTTGGTGCAGATTGAGACCATCGAGCTTCCAATGGATCCAAAGACGAACAAAAGGAGAGGGTTTGTCTTCATAACCTTTAAGGAGGAAGACTCAGTCAAGAAGATCATGGAGAAGAAATTTCACAATGTCAGTGGAACCAAGGATGCAAATGGCAAAGAGAGCCTGGTGGGTTTGTACTTCATCATTAATACAGTGATCTAATACTGAATTATAATGTGGATTATTTGACTCAATATTTTCCCTCCTGTCAGTGTGAGATTAAGATCGCCCAACCAAAGGAGGTGTATCAGCAGCAGCAGTATGGCGGGCGCTTTGGAGGTGGGGGCAGAGGCCGGGGACGTGGTGGTAAGTGATTGCTGTATACACGCATCAAGATCGAGACATTTTCTGTATATATTCTTGCCCACGTTTATCCTTCGTTCACACCGGCAAGCAGCTGGTCACTTTCCTTATCCATGATTTCAGTCCAGATTTTCTCAGTTCTATGTAAATGGGCTATTGTGTGATCAGTATGATGCTTTCAATCCTGTGGCATGGGTGCTCCCACTTTTGCTGTTACTGATGTGCAAAAATTGAGGAAAAATTAGTCTTATGTAATTACAACTTATGGCATATTTACAACCTCACAAATGTGTAGTAGTGATGCAAGTGACTCATTTCTGTGAATATTGAGAATGTCCAGAACTCACGTTAAACACCTGCATATCCATGCTTGCAGGTCAGGGTCAAAACTGGAACCAAGGTAGCAATAACTACTGGAATCAGGGTTACGGTAACCAGGGCTACGGCTATGGGGGGCAGCAGGGCTACGGAGGCTACGGAAATTATGACTACTCGGCAGGCTACTATGGTTATGGCGGCTATGACTACAGTAAGAGCGCTCTGTCTGTTTCAGTTTAGTTAAACAGTAAGTGACTTAAATTCACCTAATTTTTTCCCTCCATATTTTCAGACCAGGGCAACGCAAACTATGGAAAAGCTCCCAGACGTGGTGGCCACCAGAATAATTACAAACCATACTGATCATGTTGTGCAGGTATGTCACCTGATGTGACAGATTTGACTTATCCTCTATTTTGGGATCCCCGAGCCTGATGCCGTGTGTGTATATGTAACAGTGTGGCTGTGCAAGCATGAGCCAAGGTTACACAGGAGAAGAAGGAAACTGAACGAATGTTTGCAGTAGTCAGTGGTTACTCCTATGAATCTGGAATGATTGACACCCTTCATTTGACACGGCTGAAATTGGCATGTTGACAAAATGGAAGATTAATGCTAGATTGAAAGGGCTGAGATGTATATATTTTTTTTCCTTGTGGAAAAGGGTTACAAATTGTCATTTACATTTAATGCAATTTTTGAAGTTACGTTAATGTATAATTAAACAGTATTTAATGATGGGCATGAACAAACTTGCAGGATGTTGCTAAACCTTTTCCCTCTTCTATTTTTATCTTTTAGGTGGTGCCGCACAGGAACCTGTGACCTGATCCCAGCCGACCCCTGGGCTTCAGTCTTTTACTTTTACTGGATGTAGGCAGAATCTGGACTTCTGCTCCATTTTTGTACAGACCACAAGTTGAGGAACCGGGGAAAGCAAATGTCACTTTTCACGTTTTCATTTTATACCTTTTTTTCTTTTTTTCTTTTTTTTGTCCATTTTACATTTCCAGAAATGGAAGTGTTATTTTTACTGTACTTTTTGGTACCTTTTTGAATCTAATGTATTGTATGGTTGTATTTTACGTCTCCGCTGCATTTACCACACACCCTAGCCCCGAAGCTCTGGAAAACAGCAAAATCCTTTTCATAATAAATTGATTTTTGTTTAATTTTGTCGCTGTTCCTTGTAGTGCTCTCTGTTGCAAAGATGCATGGCTCAAAGTCTGCAGTGATCCGAAAAGGGATTATAAGGTTGTTTTTTTTTGTTTTGTTGATTACAGCCATTATCCTTTTTTTTTTTTTTTTTTTTTTTTTTTTTTTTTTTAAATATATAAACCTCATTAGTTTTTAGGAGATCCCTTTCCATCTTGTTGGTTTAAATTTTTTTTTTTTTTTTTAAAGTGGCTTTTGTAGTGGTAAAATTATACCTCAGCACACACCTTTATCTGTAAGATTCACTGGAAACTCATTCCTGCAGTGTCTTGGACAATTTGGTGGAAATAAACTTGGTTTTTAAGATATCTGTGGCACGTTTGATACTGTTTACAATGCTAATTGTAAGTAAACATAGAAATTCTGAAAAACAATGCAGGTTGAGGAATTGGGGTTACAGATGGGTTACATTTTTTTTCATATCTGATTGTGGTCACTTCATTGATTTTAGACTTCTGATAGTGTAGCTCATTCTATTGGTCACATTCACGTGTGGGTGTGATGAGGTTACTAAATGGATAATGTTATAAGAATAAATAATAAACATGGTAAACTTTTCTGTTGGTTATGGAAGGAGTCTGCAGTGTCAGCACTTTGTAATAGTAAGCTTTCCAACACAGGAATGTTTTCAGTGCAAGAGTTTGTGCTTTATAGTACATCTTAACATTGGAGGGCCAAAAAAAAAACACAGAGGGTCAGGGAATGATTGTTTGAGCCATCACAAGAACTGACTTGTTTTCAGCACCTTATGCAACAAGAAACAGAATTTTTAAATCATTTAAATGAAATATTTGATCATGTGATAAAGAAATAAATCTTGAAAATATTAACAGAGTAGCTTCAATGCACCTCATCCTAGAGGTCTCCAAAACTAAAAACAACCAGAGATGTTAAGTGTACTATTTGTCATGAATTTCTTTTTATTTTTATTGAACCATTCTTATGTACACTGACCAGGCATAACATTAACCACCTGCCTAATATTGTCCCCCTTTAGCTGTCAAAATTCAACAAACTGCAATGCACTGTATTCTGACACCTTTCTATCAGAACCAGCATTAGCTACTTCAGCAATCTGAGCAACAGTAGCTCATCTGTTGGATCGGAACACACGGGTCAGTCTTCGCTCCCTACATCCATTAGTGAGCCTTGGCTGCCCATGACCCTGTCTCTGGTTCACCACTGTTCCTTCCTTGGACCACTTTTGATAGATACTGACCACTGCAGACCGGGAACATCCTACAAGAGCTGCAGTTTTGGAGATGCTCTGATCCAGTGGTCTAGCCATCACAATTTGGCCCTTCGTCAAACTCGCTCAAATCCTTACACTTGTCCATTTTTCCTGCTTCTAACACATCAACTTTGAGGACAAAATGTTCACTTGCTGCCGAATATATCCCACCCACTAACAGGTGCCATGATGAGGAGATCATCAGTGTTATTCACTTCACCTGGCAGCTCAGGATGTTATGCCTGATCGGTGTACATCACTAAATATCTCCAGAAGGATATGTGTATCTGTGTGTTTGACCTTACATCATGTTCTGTTCTTTGCCTAGCTCCTGTGTCATCACCTACATCCATTGGGGAACTTCATAATATTTTCTCATACACAGGAGCTCCTTAGAGGGCCTTTCATCATGTTTTTACCCACAGAATTGATTTGAATCATTTTATCTTTATTTATTGGACTTTTTCCCCCTTTACATTTCTGAATATTTGACCCTGCTGTGTATGTATGTATGCACTGATGAAAGAAAGATCAGTAAAAAAAAAAAAAAACCTCAAACGGTATCTGTTTATATCATAGTTTAATAAAAGTAATAAAAATTGTCTGATCCGAAGGAACGGAAAGAAAAATGTCTCAACTGTGAATTCTGTCGCTTACAGATTCAGTTTGGCACATTTGTCATATTACATTTGTTCAAATATTATAAGGGACAGCTTTGTAAAATGCACATAGTTGTGTTGACCATATTACCCCCTCTCTTCTAATTAAATCTAATCACTTCCCTTTTAAAAAAAATACAAAGTACCATATGTACAATCATTTAAAGGATGCACAGACATCCACAGTCTCTTTTCTTTGTATACTGCTGATGACAAAATACCTGAAATATTGTTGTAAACAGATGAAAAACACCCTCCGAGTGTTTGTTTCTATACATTACTTAAAGAAAAAAGAAACCCTTCATACGGAACCGAGTGAATCCAGTGAGAGCTGGTCGATGGGGAAATGTAGCAGCGTCCCAGCAGAAATGTGTTCTCCACAGGAGGCACATCACAGGCTCAAATGTCCATCTCGAACTGGCTGTCATCAGCTACAGGAGGAAACACACAGGACGTTTAAATACGTGTTAAATGGGGCAGAAAAGGACTGTGAGAGGTGGCGACACCTAGAGGGCACTTCAAGTCGTTTTCTTGCATATACTGGAGTTTGTATTCTTCACTATTAGGCCAGTGCACACTAGATGGCATGTCCTGTTTATCCCTATGTTGGGGCACATTAGAGGGCATGTTATCACATCTACTCGGACGTAGGGGCACTATAGAGGGCATATCATCATGTTTTTCCATTTGAATTTTACCCATTAAGGGCACTTTCTGATGTTTCCTCATACAGAGGGGCATCGTAGAATTTGAAATCAGCCATTAGGGCATGTTGTATGCATTTTATCCACTGTAAGGGCAAACTACAGGGCATTTTTCTGCATTAAACCTTCTGTTTAAGGCATTTCACAGGGCACATCCTCACATTTTATCTATATCTGGTTAGCTGTACCATAGGGCACCCTTTATGGCATATTTTTCCACCAAAAGGTGGAAAGGAGGCACCACAGGAATACAGTCTTCTTCAGTTAATGTATTATCCTGTTCAGAATGGTGGTGGATTAAATTACTCAATGTGATAATATTTTTCTATTTAGTTATAAATATATATTTCTTTTAGAAAAGCTAAATGCGGTACACAAAAGTCACTGCAGGTGTGATGAGATTGGTCAAGTTTAGGATGAGAAGAGTAGGAAGAAATATTGCTAACAAAGCGAGGAGGTTGTTGTACAGCTGTTTACTGTTTACAGCTGATATAAAGCAAGCGATAACACTTGCCTGGAGGACATTTCATTATAATAAATGTATTGATAAATGGTTAAAAAGCATGCCGTGTTGGTCAATAAATTAAATAATGTAATCGTTGGTGTAAAAATGGTGTAATATAACAGGAATAAGACTTCAGGACATGTTGGGTTTGGGAAAATAGTCAGACTGCATCGCTGTCGTTTTGTACTTTTCCATAACAGCCTACCAAGACGTCATAACTATCTAAAAAACCTTTTATTTAGACTGAGTAAGGCTTTATCTGTTCTACTTCTGTGTCAGTTTAATAACAAAGCGGATTTGCTTTACCTGCCGCATCCTTCTCCTCCTCCAGCTCTTCTTTCAGTTCCTCAAGTTTGCCCAGAGGATGATTGGAAGGAATCGTCACCCCGGGAATCTGGGGTAGGCAGCAGGGCGGGGTCCGAGCGATCGGCGAATTCCTGCACTCCAGCAGAAACTTTCTGTCGTAAATGATACGAGTGCCTGCAGAGAGAAAAGATGCATGAATATTCACAACCAGGTTGCACCTAGAGGGAGAAAACCCTTCACCGGTACAGATGAATGTGGTAAAGTTTGACAGAATAAAGAAAATAGATTTAACTGACGTGAAAATAATTTGTGTGTTGGGTTTCACTGCTCTTCGTTCAAGCCATTTTTTCCATTTTTTTTTTAACACAGTTTTAGGTTTTGTTTTAGAATAAACCCACATGCATTTCTGACATCTAGCTGTAACACACATTACCTTTTTTCCCCCGTTGACTCAAAAGCCATGGGGGTGTGTAAACTTTTGCACTAAATTATAAGAAACATGACTTGAATTCCGTATTGAATATAATCAGTTCATGAAAAATCTGCACGAAGAATCTGATCTAATCTAGTTGTTTCGCTATTAATTAATTCAATTATTTAACATTTCTTAATACATTTTTAACTAAATTATTCAGCTTTTAATTTATATCCAATAAACTTTTTAAAGATGTTCAATATGTTATTTTTACCTTTATATTTTATGTCAACTGTGTTCCTGAGAGTGATTATGAATGCATAACGTAATACTTCATTATGTTTAACTGTATGTTTCATTTACACTTTTATGTCTTTAGCGTTAGGGATTTTTTTTAAAATAGGATTTTACTAAAAATAATATTAATTAAAATAACCAATGCTTCTGAGTACAACTGTAAGTGTATTATATATTGCTTCAATTGATTGTGTGGATTATTTCTAATCTGTAGAATGGCAGTGTTGTGAGTGAGGGCTTTTCTAAAAATTAAAAATAAATGAAAATGATTTAAAATCAAATTTTTTACGGCCCTGAAAAGACTTTTAGCCCGAGGGTGAAATTTATGTATATTACAAAAACATATTCAATTTATTTTAACTGGCCATCATTTGACCCAGAATTAGGTTTAATCTCCTCCTGTTTAACATAGCTCTGTCATGTTGAATAGATCCAAATGGCTTTGAATCGACTCACACTGGGTCTATTGTCTGTGCCGTTAAGACAGAAGTGCTGGTAGGAATCTGAATGAGAGGAACCCAATGATCCCAGGCTTGGCATCTGTGTTGGAGTTCTAGGAAATCTGAGCACATGTTCGAGCTGGAGGGAGCCATTTTGAGGCAGGCCAGACCACATGGAGGTTACGCAAGATCTGAATGTGTACAAACAAGGCACACAGCAGGCTCCCTGGTTTCATTTTTATGGTAAAGTTAGAAGGTGGAGCAGAGATAACACACAGCACGCTGTAAGGAACGGTGAACAGATCTGCTGTTGGTTGAAGTTGAACCGGTACGAGGGGTGGTGCTACTCTCAGAGCTGTACTGTATCCATGCTCTCTATCAAGAGTCAGAAAAACATGTTATGCAACCATGCCTATTTTGTGCAATGTGTTCTTAACAAAAAAGGGGTGAAAGAGCAGGGAGGGGGAAACAGAGACTCATAAATAAACGCCTTTGCTTCTACACATACTGCACTGATACTTTTCTGGAGTACCAGTCAATTCAATTTGATTTTATTTATATAGCACTTTTAACAACGGACATCATGTCAAATCACATTTACAGAAATTCGGATTTATATATTTTGATCGAGCCAGAGGCGACGATGGCACGGAAAATTTCCCTGAAACGACACGAGGAAGAAACCTCGAAAGGGAGCAAGACACAAAAATGGAACACGTCCTCTTCTGGGTGACACAGAATAGTGCGAGTATGAGCCAGATGATGAAACTAGCTACCGAACACTGCATCTATTCATTTATATCAGTTTAATGTTTCACAACTGCTCATTAGATCTTGTTAATCTGACCACACTCTCTTGCATTCCTTTCAAATATGCTATTTTTATACATCACGTGCAGCTCAGGTTGCTTGTGATAACAGAAAACTGATATAAACACATGCTTTATCCATCAATATAATTACAAGGTTTCATTTTTAGCATCATTATTTGCTGTTTAAAAACAGGTTTTTATTCATTTGAGTGTAACAGCTCCACCACTGAGGAAAATAAACACAAATAACTATGCATGAAGGCAGGCTGGGGCTGATTTCTTTCCAGCTCAAACTGTAGATTCACGCAGCTGAAAGCCGTGGTGATAGTTACACAAAGTGTTTCCTTCACAAAACGCATTTGGAGACGAAGCTCGAAAGAAAGTCCACAGCCTGAACAAGCATCGTCCAATCAACGTAGCAAAAAAATGTGCAGACAACATAAGTACAGAAGTGTAGGTTTAATGATTTTTCTTTGTGGTTTATGGGTTTAGTATTTGGCGGAAATGTGGTAGAGCATTACGAAATCCCAAGTGTAGTTTCTATCTGCCTTTAAGTATGTATGTATGCATCATGCATACATTGTGCCACATCCTTCTTATTATTACACCATGATAAAATGCAGTACTCAACCATAACAGTTTGATTTTTGTATCCTCACATTTCACATAACCCTCACATTTCTGTCTCTGCAAGGCACAAATTTTGACACAAATGATTAGATTTTAGATTAAATGGTTTAACATTTCTGCAAATAAAACTTTTGCCGTACACAGTCCCCTGTAACAGCTCTAGGCGAAAACGTTTTTGGCTGGGACAGAAAGTTCTGGGTTATTCCTGAAATGCAACAGCTGTGGAAGTAGGGAAGGGTTGCTTTCCAAGAAAAATCCCTCCTACTTGGCATGTCCATTTAACAAAGACCTTCTAAAATGAGGAACAATGAGAACTGTTTTTGTTTTTGTGATAGCTCAGGAGTACGGTATCTCTTGAACAAACAGCCTACATGAATAGATAACATATCATAGTGTTATGTAAGGAACCAGCTGTTGGGTCTGATAAGGAACCAGCCCTCATCTGATTGATTAATGTAGGATGTGTAACTCGCTATGAAGAATTACAGAGGTTACGTGTAATTTTTGTTACAGAAGGTTTGCAAAAGTAGCCGAGCTGCTGTAAGTATTTTCGAGCCAACATACTGGTTTACTGATGGCCACCATTTGTTGTGTTTGTGGTTGGTTTAAAGCTGAGCTGGATCACTGGTATGACTACTGAAGACCACAACCAAGCACTGAACAGAAAAACTACACAAAATAGAATCTTGCCAGTGTGGAGGAAGATCGTTCAGATTTTTGTCTACATAAATTGAATTACTTTTGAATAAGTGCATGTTATTAAATGATTTAAAAGGGATTTCAGACAATTGCAAGTCATGGTACAAGATGGTTAGTGGATGTAATATGTAAACTGGATGTGTGTAGCTTATTTACACCATGCACATTGTAATCCTGCTCAGAGAAAAAAAACCCTCACACATTATGTGCACCATTTTGGGAAGAAGCATGTGCTCACCTCCTGGCGTGGTGGAGAACAAGGTTCCTCCAGGCGTCTGGCTGTAACAGTCTGGGAGCTGAGACCAATCCTTCAGCTGGATCACACGGGTCGGGATGGGACAGCTCCTGGTCTTCTGTGTGTTAGCTGACATTGTGGATTTCTAAGCTTGAAAGTTCAGTTGCAGAAGCAAACAATAAAGCCCTCCCACTGCTGCCTATTATTCTATTTACCAGACTTCCTCACTCCTCTTTTCTTTTTGTCCTGTCTGATTGGTCTTCCTCAGCTGAACTAACTAAGCTTTCTAAAAGTGCATTGTTGCAGAAGCACACAAGTTACAAGAGCAGTTGTATTTTTCCACAGCAGAAACTACAGTAGTGGGTGCAGGGTGTGTGTGGATATTTAACACCAACAGACAGGACGTGCTGAACAAGGTTGCCAGATTGGGAGGTTTCATGACCAAAGAAAAAGGCCACCTTTATAACTAACACATGAGCTTCAGTGATGTCTGATGAGTTAATTTCTTAGAAACGTCTTAATGGTTGCATTGTTGGACAATTTTCACTTTTTGTTAAATTCTGATACCTTCATCTCAATCCAAAGAGAGCGATGCAGCGGCGCTTTAGTACCTCAGTCCCTCCAGCTCTCTCACTTTCTCATCTGTACACTATGATCAATCTGACCAGCTTAAAAAACGTCAACTTTTCTGCTAATACTGCCATCAAATGTCTTGTATGTCTCTAACTAGTTGCAGAGCTAGTCATGTAATTTCAGGTTGACAAATCTTTAATTATTCAAGTAAATCACAAATAACTCTCTGAGTTATTGGCTATAGTGGCCGATATATCGATTATTGGGTATATGTAACTATATCTTGCCAAGCTTGTAAATACACTAACTAAAAAAGTACACTTGAACCATAAGATGTGTCTGAAATGACAAATTATGACCTAATACACAATATTTTCTTCATGCTAATCAAATTAGAGGGAAAAGGGAAATCTTAAAAACCCATGTGATGTCAATATCTACCAGACTGCTATCAGATTTATCTAAGATTAGCTGTGTGTGTGGTGTATGACATTTATATTCATTCATTCATTGTCTACCGCTTATCCAAACTATACTCGGGTCACGGGGAGCCTGTGCCTATCTCAGGCATCATTGGGCATCAAGGCAGGATACACCCTGGGCGGAGTGCCAACCCATCGCAGGGCACACACACACACTACAGACAATTTGGAGATGCCACTCAACCAATGCATAATATGCGCAATACAATGCAAGTCTTTGGACTGGAGGAGGAAACCTCAGAGGCACGGGGAGAACATGCAAACTCCACACACACACACACGGCAGAGGCGGGAATCGAACCCCCCAAAACCCTGGCGGTGTGAGGCAAATGTGCTAACCACTAAGCCACCATGCCCCCAATGACATTTATATTTTGCAAGAAAAAGCACTGCAATAGCCACTCTGTTTGCTATCTTCTCATGACCTTGTAAACACTCGGTGCAATCTGGCAACCCTGAATACGTGACCGGGATCATGTGATGGGGGGAAAGCACTTGGGCAAAAGTAAAAACAGAATTCACCCACGTACTCTAAATAGGGGTTAAATCCTGTCCGCCATTGCTGCTGTGTTCCCGTCCCTTCCCAGAAGGGGCATTTAGACATGTTTTAACCTGTTTATATTGGCCTGTGTTAGTTCACCCACATGACACTGAAGTTCACTTGTTATGAGATTACAGAGTGCTGAGAGACATGTTATTTTGCGTATAGTTTATTTATGTTAGTTAGCATATATGTCCAAGATCAGTAAAATAAGTCACGCAATATAATTAAATCCATTACTATTTATACAACAGTCAAAACAGTCAACATGACTATTTTGCTATATATTAATTAGACATGAAAGTTAGACAGCCGTATATAGAGTCGAGGTCTGTTTTTACCGAATTCTTAAATCACAATAGTTTGTTGGGGATTTAAGATTGTATAATATATATAGTTATTGATTATAGAGACATTTTAGACCTTATACTAACTTTCCTTAATATAAAAAACCTAAGGAAAGTCATATTTCGGACTAGGTGGGTGATATTTTATCTAGTTCACAAAGACATGAGCTAAAAACGAATCGACTCTCTGATTCCATGTATTGCGGAATGGAAATCCGATCCTGAATCTTTGGAGCCGATTCTACTTTGATACTTTGATTCTGATTCAGCTCGTCTTTACTATCCGTCATTGACAATTCCATTTGTGTGGAATCGATTCTTAGAATTGACTCGGTTAAATATCAAAACATGCCCGGAAGCTGATTCTTTACACTGATTCATTTAATTCATGCTACAAGTCATCGAGCACGGTATCGTGCGGAATGAACATTTAGAATCAATTAAATCAATTGTCAAAGTCGACCCCAAAGTTTCTGATATCGGTTCCATACGATGAAACGATGCCATCGAGAAATGTATTGTGTAGATTCGGTTCTCAGAATCTATTCAATCGATTGCCAGCACACGGAGTCGACTCCATAATTTCGGTTAGTCTTGATTGCGCATGCGCACTATTTGTTCACGCACGCGTGTTGCTATTCCGCTAGAAATTCACCATTTTTTTTTACACCAATTGGCCGCCGGTGGACAGCAAATCGGCTAGTAAAGGTAGTTCTGTTACTTAGATCAAATAATAGGGGGCTGGTGATATTTGTTACATATTTGCAAATGGTTACACGCTAAACACTTTTGTTTAATGAGCGCTTAATATATTATGTTAAGTCAAAAAAAGGGTGCCGGTTATAGTTAGCTTAGCAAGCTAACGGGAGTAACTAGCACACAATTGAACTGACTTTTTGTCCCCCCTCATACACATATTAAGCCGCTTTGTTCGGGTTTGCTTTTGCTTTTCCGTGGTTTCAGCAAGCATTCTGCATCCCAAACTACTTTTGGATGTACAGCGCTATAAACCGGGTGTTATTTAACCTTGTGTAGTGCAGGCATAAATTCTTAATGAATTTGGCCTAACGGTTTGCTTTAAAGGTGCAATAGTTGATATTAATATTCCTTAATTTTACAAATAACCTGGAACATTATTTAAAAAGTCAACAACAAAAACAACAAGGGCTTAAGCCCTGGCCTTAGCAAGAGTATATTTTCTATATAATCCATTTTCTAGACACTGTATAGGGCAATTAAGGGTCGGAGGGCGTGGCTTCATGGCTATGGGCGGGATTAAATCAGACAATGAGCTCACCTAATTGAAAAAGACTAGTTTAGATGAATATGACTGTAAGACATTTTAAGCTGTATTCTGTTTATTCCAGTCTGTTTTGCAAGGCCTAACATATTTGTATGATTTCCTTTATGTCAAGCATGGCAGATGGAGAGGGTTTTGTGGTGCGAGTGAGAGGGTTGCCTTGGTCCTGTTCAGCAGATGAAGTCCAGAGATTCTTCTCAGGTAAAATCAAAAACCTTACATTGCTACCGAATATCTCATTTTGAGCCAAATTTAAACGTCCTGTCGCATGTGTATTGCAGAATGTAAGATCGCAAACAACGGCACAAGCATACACTTCACCTACACGAGGGAAGGGCGGCCGAGCGGAGAGGCGTTTGTGGAGTTTGAAAGTGAGGAAGATCTGAAGATTGCTGTGAAGAAGGACAGAGAAACCATGGGACATCGTTATGTAGAAGGTGAGGCTTGAGTAATGGAAGGTGAAATCATTTGTGAGTGATCTGACCAGGGACTGAGTAATTGGTGTATTGTTTCAGTCTTCAAATCCAACAATGTGGAGATGGACTGGGTCTTAAAGCACACCGGCCCTAACTGCCCAGACACAGCAGGAGACGGCCTGGTCAGGCTTCGAGGTCTGCCCTTTGGCTGCAGCAAAGAGGAGATTGTTCAGTTTTTTGCAGGTATGTCATCCAAAACTTAGGGTTTTTATCCCACACCTCATCAATCACAAACACTCAGTATATAAGTCAATGTTTCAGAATGCTTCTAGGTTATGATTATTGTGACTTTATGCTAGCTGTAATATGTAGAAAGCCATAAAGACCAAGATGTCACTGTTCTATTCTTATATATCTCATAATTGAATGGTTGCTTATATGCCTCATATTAAGACCTTTTGCATGATAAGGAGTTACAGGGTGTTTTTCCACTGCACACGCATAAACAAGACCTGGCCCACAAAAAAAGGTACCAACAGAACCTGGGGTTACTCTGCATCATCATTGTTCAGTTTCAGACAAAGTCTCAGTTCAGATTTAACCCTGATAATAAAGACGCATGAAAACAACCAGTGATAAACTTACATAAAATAACATAAAATTGTTGCTTTCAGTCGATATATATATATATATATATAATGGAACGAAAATAATGCTGGGTTTCACTTATCAAGTTCAATATAAATAGATTTATATGCAAATAATTTGTACGAGCGTTTACACAAGAAATTTGTTATACCGGGAAATCCTGTAAATTCGACAGAACGTAGTTTCTCTACTTCTGTGACGAGTACTGCAGTTGAATTCCTGGAATATACTGTGGAGTTTAAGTTGTTTATTTTAATTACGTTCACATCGTTTAGCAGACTCCATTCTCCAGAACTGCTAGCTCCTTCCCCCAAGTACCGTAAGTTTCTGTTGGCATCACAATTTAGCAGGAACGTTTTACTTGGCACTAGATGAAATAATTAAAATAAGGCTTAGATTCTTGGGAAAAGGGCAAATTATCAAAGGTTCCTGTAATTTGTGCAGTGGAAAGCAGCCTACAGATGTCTTCTGGGTACCTGATGATACTTTCTCATACCATAATACTATAATTGATATAACATTACCAGACATATTACATTGCACCCCATCTAGTATTTCCATGTAACCTCATATCTTAAATAGAAAAGTTCCCTTAGCAACTATAAATCTTTGTCAATGGGCTTGTGATTTAATATGTCCCCCACTGGGGTTATCTGTCCTTGGGTTGAAGGGTTGGAAATCGTGCCAAATGGGATAACATTGCCGGTGGACTTCCAGGGGAGGAGTACGGGGGAGGCCTTCGTGCAGTTTGCTTCACAGGATATAGCTGAAAAGGCTCTAAAGAAACACAAGGAAAGAATAGGGCACAGGTGGGGATGGTTGGTTGGTTGGCTGGATAAGTTGCTTTTCTTATGGTGTACACCTCTCAACAATTTCATGCACTGCAGAAATGGCAAGACCTTCTCTCAAACTGTTAGCATTAACAACCACACATAGGCCCAGTTCATTTGAAAACATGCACACTGTGCTCATGTTTCGTAGCATCAGTGCTGAGTGAGTCATCGAATCAACTCGTGAATCATTTGTTGATCACTTTATGGGTGCTTTCACATAGTTCAAATTTAGACATGAGAACACAACCCTTGCACACAGGTGTGAAACAAAACAACCGGACTGAGAGCATCCAAGTGAATCAAATGCTGTTAAAAAAGTGACTCATTTGATTTGATTCAATTCAATTGATCCGTGAGTCACAAAATGACCCATAGGACAGAGTTGTGGTGCTACAGAAATTGTGTGTTGTATGGATTTGGACTGATTAAAGGAAAAAAAAAAGGGATGCAGTATATGCGACACTCAAAATGTATTAAGCTAGGCATCTATATAATTCTGAAATAATTTATTAAGCAACATGACTGTGTTCATATAAAAAGTACATTGCTCTGATTGGGTGTGAAAGCTCCCTAAAACAGATTTCCCAGATGTCTGTAAATTGCCAATTGTATGGCAGGAAACACTACAAACCTTAAACAAGCCATTACACACAAGTACAGTGTATGTTAATGTGTTTGTGTGTGATATGATGTGCGTATAATGGCTGATTCAGGATCTGAAGGATTCTGATGACTAGGATGTTCACTCAGCACTACGTTTGATGCTGTAGGGATTTCTCACAATTTAAAAAAAAAAAAAAAAATTAAAATAAAAAGCTACAAGGAAGACTTCAGATCATGAGGACCCGGTAACACAGGTAATACTGAGTCAGACATGACGGACTGAAGTCTCTTTCTACCATGTTCTCTGTACTCTGACAGTGTAACTCCTTTTGCATAATTCAGTAGTAATACAATATATTGCAGTAATAGTAGAAGTAATAAAAAAAGTATCCATAAGAAAAGCTGAATGAGGGTTTGACTGAGAAGTTTCCATTTAATTTTCACAATCAATCACTAAGCGGAGTCATTGCCAGTTATTCAGTGCTGCAGTTCTTAGGGTTTATTATTTCCTGTGCACGCAGCAATGCTCTGTATCCTCAGGACTGTGTACTGCGGTTCCAACGGTGTGCTTTGGCCCTCGTAGGTACATAGAGATTTTCAAGAGCAGCCGTGCAGAGGTGCGTACGCACTACGAGCCGCAGAGGAAGGTGATGGGAATGCAGAGACCGGGACCTTATGACCGTCCGGGTGGCCGCGGCTATAACAGCATGAGCCGCGGGGTCTCGTTTGAGCGTGTTCGCCGTGGAGGATACGGAGGAGGTGCGTACGGCCTGGACATAAAGCCTTGGTTGTCTTGAGTGCCCAGGCTACTGCCTTTAAAACTGATTATTATTAAGGTATAATTTTGCTTTTTCTTTTAAAACCAAGCAAAACTTTTTTTTAATAAAAATAATAATTATGGATACTTACAACAATATTCTGATTAAGGCACCATGAATATTATAAGTTATTGACTAGAAACACCTCTAGACTAGTCAGGTCTCAGAAATACGCCGATTCCATAGGTCATGCTGTTTCTGTACTCTTACTTCTCGCCTCAGATGGCCGTTACGGAGACGGCGGTTCCTCGTTTCAGAGCACAACTGGTCACTGTGTGCATATGAGAGGCCTTCCGTACAGAGCCACAGAAACTGACATCTACAACGTGAGTTCCTGCTTCACATGTTGATCATTTGTGTGTCTTAAAGAGTCCAAAATGTTTCCAGTAATGAAATAAATGCCTACTAATTAATATTAATAATAAAACAATATGTATATAGAACTAAGCGATTTTTAAGTGCTATTTTTATTTGTAATCCACATCCAGTTTTTCTCTCCTCTAAACCCGGTGCGTGTGCACATGGAGATCGGACCTGACGGGAGAGTCACGGGTGAAGCCGACGTGGAGTTCGCTACGCACGAAGACGCAGTGGCTGCCATGTCAAAGGACAAAGCTAACATGCGTAAGTACAGGAATTTGAAAAAAATTGCAATTGCATTTTAATTGAATTGAACATTTTAATTTTTTTTATTTTGGCATTTTAACTTAAATAATTTTGTATTTGGGTTTAAATATTAGCAAATGGCACGGTCACTACACTGTCACTAAATAGATGGAAAGAAGGAAAGAAAATCACGAAGCTGATATTGCAGCATTGTTTATTTATACAGTGTTATCTCGTCACTGATGTGAAGCTCGATTTAACATTAAAAAAAAACAGCAGATTGACATGAATTTGGAATGATTGACACTTGTATAACTAGTTTTGAACTTTCTGATATTAAGTGATGTCCCTGGAGGCTCCGCCCACTTCTTGCCTAGCTCTCATTAGTAATCAATTAATTTTCTTGTTTGAAAAAGTTGTGCTCCTGCTTTTAAAATACGCACACAAAAAAATGCCTTGCGTTTGGTCTTGTAGAGCATCGCTACGTCGAGCTGTTCCTGAACTCGACAGCGGGGGGCGGCAGCGGCGGATATGGAGGTCAGTTAATGGGAGCAGTGGGTTTTATTTTTTGCCAATGTTAGTTGGTAAGGTAGTGAGTCATGCGGTTGCTTTAACTCGTAATGGCTTTGCACGTATCTGTTCCTTAATCACAGGAAACCAGTCGTCCTACGGGCACGGCGGTCAGCAAATGAGCTCCGGATACAGCGGCGGCTACAGCAACCAGAGCAGCATGGGAGGATATGGTGATTACAGTGAGTGTCAACTCTGCTTCACACACATACTGTTAGTCGATCCTCCATTGCTGTCAGGATGTTGTAGCATTCATGATATTTGTCCTAAACACACTGGACCCTGTTTACACCTGTACTCAACTCTGTCCACTTATTAGATTACCCAGTAGGCACATCAATGTCAGGTGTAAGCAGGGCCTATTATTTACGCCACATTCGTCATTAAAAATAATGTTTGGCGCTTTGAGTCCTGTTAATGTCTGGGTGTGTAGGAGTGAGAGCTCACAGGTCCTAACGTGTGTATTTGTCCCTCCTGTCAGGTAATCAGGGCGGAATGGGGAGTAGTTACTACGGCGGGGGAAGCCGAGGCTCGATGGGGATGAACGGCCTGAATAGCAGCATGGGCGGAGGCTGGGGAATGTAAATCGAACACTCCGACCTCCACTTAACTCCCCGATTCAATGTTTCTCCATGATTTCATTTGCTTTCTTAGTGCAACTTTTTTGTTTTTTTAATTGCTCTTGAACTTTTTACCTTACCAAGTGAAAACTTTTGTCCAAACTGGATCATTACAGTTTTTTATTTTCGCTCTTGTTTTTGTATTAAAAGTGAAGTACATTTCTGGAAGTTACTTTAGCAATGGAAGAGTTGCCTGTCAGTTAGTTGAAATGTATTTAATTGCACAAAAAGTGACCACGTTTCTCTCCCAAATGTTTGGAGGGGGAAAAGTATTCTGGTTTCCAGTGAGAAGCTGAAAATGTTGTACTATTGTAAAGCATGTTTGCAGAAGTCCAGAGGGAGTCGTAGCTGTAGCTCTAATGTTAAATAGATGCATGCAGTGATAGTGTTTTGATAGTGTGCACCTCTCTCTCTAACTGTAATTGTTTTGTAGTGTGACACGGGGAACAGTTTTGAAGTCCAGTTTTCTTTTTTGCACAGACGAGCTGATATTTTTGCTGGGGATGTGTTTATTAAAATCTGTATCGTTCTATGAACGTGTGTACCTGCAACTTTTGTCTCTGTTTATAAAGTTAGATCAGTGTTCGTTACAATCATCTCTATATCACACTTTATATTTTCTTTATTACTTCGCTTTTACTGTTTATCAAATTATAAAAAAAAAAGCTTTGAGATGAGGACACAAATAAAACTGCAGACTAGTCAGAGTAAAAAAAAACAAGCAAAAAAGGTCATGCACTGATCCATACAAGTGGCGTTTGTCCCAATAGTGTTAGTGTTGTAGTTTGTGCACTCATTATTTGTTGAGCTGATTAGTCACAGACCTAAATCACACACTAACGCTTTATCCGACTAGACAAAGAAATAATTCATAATGATCACAAAAACATGTCTAATCCACCCTGACTGTGAAACAAGGCATTGTGTATTGCACACACAAGTTTATATTTGAGATTTGAAGCCACAAATTTGTATGACTAGTCCAAAGATACACACCGATCAGCCACAACAGCCTGAGCAGTGAGAGGTGAAGTGAATAACACTGATGATCTCATCATGGCACCTGTTAGTGGGTGGGATATATTAGGCAGCAAGGGAACATTTTGTCCTCAAAGTTGATGTGTTAGAAGCAGGAAAAATGGACAAGCGTAAGGATTTGAGCGAGTTTGACGAAGGGCCAAATTGTGATGGCTAGACCACTGGATCAGAACATCTCCAAAACTGCAGCTCTTGTGGGGTGTTCCCGGTCTGCAGTGGTCAGTATCTATCAAAAGTGGTCAGGAAGGAACAGGGAGCAAAGGCTGGCCTGTGTGATCCGATCCAACAGACAAGCTACTGTTGCTCAAATTGCTGAAGAAGTTAATGCTGGTTCTGATAGAAAGGTGTCAGAATACACAGTGCATGACGGGTCAGGGCTGTTTTGGCAGCAAAAGGGGGACCAACACAATATTAGGCAGGTGGCCATAATGTTATGCCTGGTCAGTGTATACATCACTGCAGCACTTTCTAGAAAGTTTTAATTGGCTCATATAATCCATAAAATATTGTATTATCTGTTAATAGAGCTGTGTGTGTGTTTGCCTAACTGAGCTAAAAGTACCTGCAGATTTACAAAAGTTTCAGACACAGTGCTTTTCTGCATACTTGTGTATGTTAATCATCTGTAAAGTACAAAGCTCATTTGCATATAGTGACGCCCACAAAACTCCATAAAAGGTAAAGTCCACAGACAACTGAGAGCACGAAATGAAGAATCAAAGTAAAGGCTGAAAGCCAGAAGTGGAAGTTATTTTGACTCACTTCTATTCCAGTAAAAATGAATGACTTTTTAGTAATTGATTTTTATTAACAATAAAAAGAAATAATCAGTGAGTGATAGTCATTCAGCTGAGGCATTTGTTTATGGCTCTGAACGACAGACAGAATTTGTCTTATAGGTTGTGTATGTTAGCTGGCTTTTATTATGAATAAAAAAAACCCTGTTTAATTAATGCCAATAGTATATTTTTTAGTTTCCTGACCTAGTGAACTATGTGATTTTAATAGAGACTACAAAGCTCTTCTGCAAGTCGTTCTGGAGAATCTAAACGAATGGATGTAATAAAAATAAGCAATTTAAACTCCACAAACTATTCCAGATATGAAAGTGCGCTACTCAAATTATGCAAATGATCCGATTTGAAGATGATCAGGTCGAGATTTACATTAGCGTGTCTTCTTGTACGTAAATGCACACACACTTGGTAGCTTGAGAACCGAAAATATGGACGTTTTTGTGAATAAAACGATTTTCATGAATACTCGTGACCATATACCCATAAATCCGTTCGTATGCAGCTCAAGAAACAAAGGCCAGTGTGTGAGTAGTCTTCACTCCATCAAATGTTCTGATCAAAGCTGTTTTCTGTAAGATCATAGTCATCTATATTCACCCCAAACTCAAAAACAGCATTATAACTTATTTTTTTTTTTAAATAGTATATTTATTTGTAATGTTATCGCACACAGCAGGCAGTGTTTCAAATCTTACACAACACAGCTTTAAGAAAAGCACTGTTTTATTCTTATTCCCTACAATCACATTTAGAAAAAGAGCACATAATTGAAGAAAAAAAAAAAAAAATCGTACACAGCACTTTTTTGGAAGTGCTCAAAAGGTTATTACGAAATGTGTTTATCTTTACGTGTTAAAGTTTTTCTCCCTAAAATGGAGATTATCAGCAAGAGAGAAAAATACAATCATTCATTAGCATTAGTATCATTATACGTTTCATTGTACTGTATTAGTCTTCTTGAAAATGATCACATTCTCCCTGAAGAAGAGATTACAAAATGACTTTGCATATAATTCATCAATTAACTCTATCGCATGCTGGCTAAAAAGGTTTCAGACGAACCGAAGCCTCTTAAAAACGGCGATGCATATGTGTTAATCCAATTAGCCTCGAAGTGTCAGCGTGTGATTGGTCACGTTTCATGTTTTTGACACGCCGAGGAGCGTCAGGAACCGCTGGAGCTTCTCTGGAGCAGGAGGGAGTGACAGACGTCGCAGACGCGCACCGGTCTGGGGTACGACGGCAGCGCTAACTCGTTACTGGAACAGCTGTTGCAGTAAATGTCTCCACAGTTCCTACAGTGGTGCTGAAAAGACGAGATAAGAGAGATGTTAGATGGGGAACAGGGAAACGGATCCAGACGAGAACATGGACTCTGGCTTACTTTTCGGCGAGAGATGGAGAATTCCTTTTGGCACTGCTTACACTGCGTGGCTTCGTCGTCTTTCAGCCAGGCGTGACCCTAAAGGAGGAAAAAAACATCAATGTGAAGAGAACGTGATGAAACAAGACAAGTTTGTGAACCTACATCTATGTCAAATGTGACTAAAATACACTATATTGCCAAATGTTTTGGGACACCCTTCCAAATCATTGAATTCAGGAGTTGGGCTCGGCGCCTTAGTTCCAATGAAAGGAACTCTTAATGCTTCAGCATACCAAGACATTTTGGACAATTTCATACTCCTAACTTTGTGGGAACAGTTTGGGGATGACCCCTTCCTGTTCCAACATGACTGCACACCAGTGCACAAAGCAAGCTCCATAAAGACATGGATGAGTGATTTTGGTGTGGACGAACTTGACTGGCCTGCACAGAGTCCTGACCTCAACCTGATAGAACACCTTTGGGATGAATTAGAGCGGAGATTGCGAGCCAGACCTTCTCGTCCAACATCAGTGCCTGACCTCACAAATGCACTTCTAGAGGAATGGTCAAAAATTCTCATTAACATGCTCCTAAACCTTGCGAAAAGCCTTCCCAGAAGAATTGAAGCTGTTATAGCTGCAAAGGGCGGGACAACTCCATATTACATTCATGTGCATGTAAAGGCAGATGTCCTAAAACTTTTGGCAATATAGTGTACCTTCAGCTTTTCTACCTTCTACTAATTCAATCACTAAAATCAACAACAAAAAAAACTGTTGTGAATTAGGCCACGCCCACTTCAGGCTTTAACTTCAACACAAATACAGATACATCGTTGGGTCACATGACCTGTATCTGTTTTTACTAAATGACACCAATTAATAATCCAATCCATTATTTATTACCTGAAGTAGACAGTTCTTATGCTGTAAAAGTAAATAAAAAAGGCTGTGTGTGTGTGTGTGTGTGTGTTGAAACTCCAATCACTCCCTTGTTGACCTTTAAAGAAGCTGCATACCTTTAACGCTTTATTGACTTCTTTAAAATCCTCCATCTTCAGTTTGGACCTGAAGGCAAGAACAGCGTGTATGTGACTCAGCATGATTAACAGAATGTGAACTGTAAAGGCAGTCTCGTATATCCTGTCTTACTGGCTGAGGTGGAGGCCCATCTCCTGCAGCGCCTGCTCCTGCTCCTCACACACCTGCTGCAGCTGTTTCTTTTCCTGCTGCAGGTTCAGCATTTCCTGTTACGGCACATTTCATTTAAAGCACAAGGACACAACAGGGACACAGCAAATGCACCTCACTACAACCTGCTGCTTTTTTAAGATATTCGCTGTTAATTAAATTAATTTTATAATTACACATTTTTTAAAAACAAGGAACAAGGAAACAAGGAAGGAAGGAGGAAAGCAAGGAAAGAAGGAGGAAAGGAAGGAAGGAAAGAAGGAAGGAAGGAAGCAAGGAAGGAGGAAAGCAAGGAAGGAAGGAAGCAAGGAAAGAGGAAAGCAAGGAAGGAAGGAGGGAAGGAAGGAGGAAAGAAAGGAAGCAAGGAAGGAGGAAAGCAAGAAAGGAAGCAAGACATGATACAGAGAAACTAAAGAAGCGGTCCTGAAGATGGTGGAAAACTGACAGAGGAGACTCTTTCCACAAATGTTGCAAAGCTGCACAAGTGAATGAGCTGTTGCTATAGAAACGCTTACATAATTTGAATATTCAGAAGAAATGATGCTGCCGTGTGCATTACACGATGAGTTTCTTAAGATTGTGGATAAGGAGCGTGTGTGTGTCTGTGAGACACTGACCATCTGAAGGCCTTGCAGCTGTTGCAGCTGTGTGCGCAGTTCAGCACTGTTGTCCTGCTCGTGCTGCAGATCTCTCTGCAGACTCTGCCTTTGCTCCTTCTCCTTGCTTAGCTCCGCCTCCAGCCTCGCCCTGAGGAGTGCACGCACACACACCAAAGCCAGCCTTTTAAAAAATGCATTAGCAAAATACAAAATGTTAAACTCGTGGCTGTTTGTTACATGTTAAATACAAAAGAACAACTTTCTGAACACGTCTTGGAGAAACAACCTTTTTTTTTTTTTATTACACGTTTAGACAGCTTGTGATACCTCAGCGTGTCGAGGTCAGTGAGCCGTTTCTGCAGTGCTTCCACTCTCCCTTTCATTTCTGAGCACAGCTCTTTCTGACTGTCCTCTGTGTTCTTTCTTCCGTTCTCAGAGTTCTGTAACCTGCAGCGTCCCAACAGATATTTCACTTTACAGTAACGCCAAGCCTGCATCCTCGATAAATTGACACGTTCTAATGAATCGGTGGCACGACCTTTACCTCAGTTCCAGCTCTTTCATGGCTGTTTCCATCTCTTTCATCTTCTCCTCCAGTCTCACAGCCTCCTCATCTTTCCTCTGGATCATGCTGCCAGCATCCTTCAGAGACAGAGAGAGAAAGAGAGAGAGTGTGAATGAGTGGGTGAGTGAGTAAGTGAGAGAGAGAAAAGAGAGTGTGTGAGTGAGTGAGAGAGAGAGAGAGAGAGAGAATGAGTGTGAGTAAGTGAGAGAGAGAAAAGAGAGTGTGTGAGTAAGTGTGAGAGAGAGAGAGAGAGAGAGAGAGTGAATGAGTGTGAGTAAGTGAGAGAGAGAGAAGAGAGTGTGAATGAGTGTGAGTGAGTGTGAGAGAGAGAGTGAATGAATGAGTGTGAGTGAGTGAGTGAGTGAGAGAGAGAGAGAAGAGAGAGTGTGAGTGAGTGTGAGAGAGAGAATGCGTGAGTGAGTGAGTGAGAGAGAGAAGAGAGTATGAGTGAGTGAGTGAGAGAGAGAGAGAAGAGAGTGTGTGAGTGAGTGAGTGTGAGAGAGAGAGGAGAGAGAGAAGAGAGTGTGAGTGAGTGTGAGTGAGTGAGAGAGAGAGGGAAGAGAGAGACAGAGAAGAGAGTGTGTGAGTGTGAGAGAGCGAGAGAGAAGAGAGTGTGTGAGTGAGTGTGAGAGAGAGAGAGTGAATGAGTGTGTGAGTGAGTGAGTGTGAGAGAGAGAGAGAAGAGAGTGTGAGTGTGAGAGAGAGAGAGAAAGTGAATGAGTGTGAGTGAGTGAGAGAGAGAGAGAGAGAGAGTGAATGAGTGTGAGTAAGTGAGAGAGAGAGAAGAGTGTGTGTGAGTGAGTGTGTGTGAGTGAGTGTGTGTGAGAGAGAGACAGAGAGAGAGAGAGTGAATGAGTGTGAGTGAGTGAGTGAGAGAGAGAGAGAGCGAGAGAGAGAGTGAATGAGTGTGAGTAAGTGAGAGAGAGAGAAGAGTGTGTGTGAGTGAGTGTGTGTGAGAGAGACAGAGACAGAGAGAGAGAGAGTGAATGAGTGTGAGTGAGAGAGAGAGAGAGAGAGAGAGAGAGAGAGAGAGAGAGAGAGAGAGAGTGTGAATGAGTTATGTAGTAAAGGAAGACGGTCTCATCCCAAATCTAATGAATCTATATTCATATTTTCCACTGAATCACTTGGAATGACACCAATCTGCAAAAGAAATCCTAGCAGTCTTAACAAGGTAAATTATCCTGAATAAAAAAAAAAGAGTGATCTAACATCTCATTATGAAGTGATTATATAAAGACCATGTCAATGTCTTTGTACATTTATATTTTTGCTAATATTCATGGATCAGCTGTATAATTTTTAAATCCCAGAGAACCTAAGACCCAGTGTTTAGATGTAAACCCAAAACACACACCTTTGACTTGTTGAACATCTGCAGGTTGAGAGATTTGACCTGGTCCAGTTGTTGTCGCAGAGCTGCCAGTGTGTCGTGTTTCTCGTGAATGTCCTTCTCTAGCAGCTTCATGGCCACTTCCATCTCCTGCTTCAGACCCATCTGTAGCTCCAGCTCCTTCTGCAGCTCCTGCACCACCAACACACTACAGCTGAGTCAGGGCAACTTCTTCAAGTAAGAGACGGTGTATATCGCTTTGTATATTTAAAAGAAAATCTGTAATGATTACGTGTCTGACCTGCCGAATGCGCTTCTCCTCCTTGTACTGCTTCCACACCATGTTGTACATTTCATCCAGACCTTGCCTGGTCTGCTTGTAGGTCTCCAGCTCCACCTGGCTGTCCTGCAGCGTCACCTGGTAGAACAGGAAGAGCATGCAGTGATGTACTACCCACAATGCTCTGCTGGAATCATTGTTCTATCTGCATCTTAATCTTACCTCTTCTTTCCTCTGGCTGCTCTGGAGGATGGTGGCGTTCTCCTGTCGGAGCTGCTCCTGCTCCTCTCTCAGGGAATTGATCCGATCTGTAGCTGCTGAGAGCTACACATCTCACACACACACACACACGTCATCTTTTCTGCTAATTAAAAAAAAAAAAAATCCCTCATTATGTACTCTCTGGCTCTCTGACCTCCTCGATGAGCTTAGAGTTGGTCTTCTCCAGAGAGTCCATCTTGGATTGAAGGTCCGTCACTGTGCCGCTCAGGTGGCGATTCAGTTCCTCTATGTAGTGCTTCTGGTCCAGAATCGCTGTCATTTTGGAGTCACTGACGAGCAAAACAGCAATCAAAAAAATGATAACTTTTTAAAAATAATGCGATAATAATAACAACAGACCAGAATCAAGCAAAATGGAGTATTATTAGGGGGCCAAGCACCAAAGGTGGCTCTTCTTCTTCTATTTCCACATGGAAGTCTTCGGCAGCCCATAGAACGCTTTGTATAATTTGTATGATATACAGAATTGATCGCGGGATGGCTCAGATTATTTCCCATTTCCCACTCAAGCACTCTAGCTTCCAACAACAGGGCAAATCTAGACTTATGTTTAATCTTAATGATATACTAAAATTACTCATATTTGAATGATGCAAAGGAAATAATGTCAAACTTTGATTTAAGGAGGCGTCACTCACTCTTGTGGGCTTTCGGTTGTCTGAGGGTCCTTTAGGTACAGTGAGAAATCAATGACACCCACCTGCAGCATCCAGATAACACACGACAAATCAAACTCCTGTATGGAAAACAGCCCCAGAAGCAGAAACAATGTGTGTGTGTGTGTGTCACCTGAGAATCCAGGTCTTCCCCTTTCACACACAGGTTAGCATCGATGACGTTCAGCCCCACCAGCATCCCGACGATCACGAAGCCTTCTTCCTCCATTACCAAAGCTCCTGGCTCATAAAACTCCCTGTTACAAAACGTCAAGATTTTTACACATCTCCACACTCGTACATAACACAAATATCATTCATTTACAGCTCAGTGCTGTTGAGTTATCGAATCGGATTGTTCAGGAGACGTTGATGCATTTACTATGAGGGCAGATCATAAGTATTGGCACCCGGTCATTTAGTGCTACATGTGGCATAACTTTCTTACATTGTGAAATTAACAATAAATACCTTTTATTTTCCCCTCGTTAAACTGTCTTAAAATGTCTTTACCAAGGGTGCCAATAATTCTACAGCTGTCTGTACATTTATATATTACATATGTCAGATAATATAAGAGGAGATTATAAATATTGGCACCCTGGCATTTGGCATAAGTACTATATGCAGCATCATTTTTTTTACATTATGAAATTAAGCAAATTCACAACAAACCATTTTTTTATACCTTTTTTTTTTTTTTTTTACCAAGAGTGCCAATAACTCTAAAGCTGTCTGTACATTTATTTATTACATTATTTATTACAGGATTTAGTAAGTACTATGTGCAGCATACATTTTTTACATCATGAAATTAAGCCAATTAACAACAACAAAAAACATTCTTTTACCTTTACCAAGGGTGCCAATAATTCTGAAGCTGTTTTTGTTTGTGTGAGATTTCTACTTTACAATTTAGAGTGAAATTGAATTTTTTTATCTCTTCACTGCGAATAAGCCAGAGCCATGCCTAAAAGACAGTTAAACAGTACGAACACGCTGTACTTGTGATAAGCAGCTCACCCCAGAAGGTCTTTCCTGTTTATAAGAACCTTCATGTAATCCGCCACTTTCTTCTGCATGAGAGCCAAATGCAGCCAGGCTCGAGCTCGGCCCAGCCCCGTCCTGTAAAGACAAACAAAAAGGGTTTCAAATCTCTGTTATTAAACACAGTCTCAGGAGAAACACACGAGTCTTGAGGCAAGGCGCTACATGTGGAAATGTCACATAGAAATGTGTCACGTTGGTCATTTTTCAGATATTTCGATAAGTTGATAATCTTCATCATGTGTTTTGTTAAACGGCGGTAATAAAAACATCAGCTCCGCCCACTTTTCCTCATCACATCATCATTTATCAATGAAAAGCTTTGTTTCTGGATATCCAGATAATGATTTCTGAAAATTCAGGAAGTAATAAGTGTAGAAATAAACATACTCACTTTCACGCATTTTCTCTTCTGCTGTATCGAGTTTTTAAGAATTTTGCTCAACAAATTCCTGGTGGTTCCTAACATTTTGAATACATCACTTTATGTGTGCTTATGATGTACATTATCTTACTACAAAGGTAGGAACACATTTAAATGGAAAAACATCTGGTTAAGTTTACCAAAGAAATTTTCAAAAATGTTGACTATTGTTGGATTTTTACTGAAAAATTATACTGATTTTTTTCTTACATGATTAGACGTTAAAATGAAACAACATGCTTTCCTACTGAAATTAATATTTTCATTTAAACATCATTACTAGATAGATATTTGGTCTTATTAAATATGCAAATGAGTTAAAATTTTATTAGACTAATTCACATAAATATAAAAAATATGTCTGAATATCAGAAATCAACTGGATTGACTGAGAATTTATTTATTTATTTATTTTTAATTATCCTATTCACCTGTAGTGTCTTGCCTCAAGGATGAAGGATATACACACAGGTGGAGACTCACTTGAGTCCTGGCATGTCTCGGACGCTCATGGCGAGGTCAGCTGACTCGGGGCACAGCTTCTCCACCAGCTCCAGAGGAGCCCAGATCGATTTATTCTGCCCAATGAACGACTTCCTCACTGCACCACGTTCATCATAAAGTACAGAAAGTGTATATAAAGTCCACGCAGAAATTGAATTCTTCTATTGTTTATAAAATGGATTATTTTACCTTTCAGTCCGTGTTTAAAGCAGTGTTCCAGCACGATGAAGAACTGCTGCAGGGGTGGATATTCCGAGTCGAGCGTCCGGCCCAGGCTGAGCGAGGACTGGATCAGAACCTTTATACTGAGCTTCATCATGGATAACAGATTGGACCTCTCCACTGACATTGGATCTTTCATAGCTGCAAAAACAACTTGCTGGTCAACAACTTTTAATCTCGCACCACTCGTGGATATTCATGACTCGGTGCTGCAACTTCGATATGTGCAATAAGTAATAACTTGTGCGATATCTACAACATGTGTAAGAACTAAATGACATAAAATAAAGAAAATTGTACAACACACCGATCAGGCATAACATTATGAGCACTAGATTGGATTTCCACGAGATGCTGGCGTATGACTGTTGGGATTTGGGTTCAAGAGCATTAGTGAGATCAGACACTGATGTTGGGATGTTGTCACTGTCATGCTGGAACACTGTTTGAGCACTATTTAAAGAAGTTTACTACACAGCCATGTATCAGTGTGATGGTCAGGTGTCCACAAACTTTTGGCCATATAGTGCATGTGCAATTTAAGTGTCATAGATGCAGTATGGGCAAATGGGAGGTACATGAAAAGGACAGGATATGAGCACTTGTCTTTGTTTGTGTAAATACGTCAACTGTCATTTTTATGTTTAGAAAACCTGTGTATAAAAATGAATAAAACAGTCGACATGTTCAGATCTAAACATACACTATATTGCCAAAAGTTTTGAGACACCCCTCCAAATCATTGAATTTAGGTGTTGTTTTTCAGGGGTTGGACTCGGCCCCTTAGTTCCAGTGAAAGGAACTCTTAATGCTTCAGCATACCAAGACATCTTGGACAATTTCACGCTCCCAACTTTGTGGGAGCAGTTTGGGGATGACCCCTTCCTGTTCCAACATGACTGCACACCAGTGCACAAAGCAAGCTCCATAAAGACATGGATGAGCGAGTTTGGTGTGGAGGAACTTCACAGAGTCCTGACCTCAACCCCAGAGAACACCTTTGGGATGAATTAGAGTGGAGACTGTGAGCCTTCTCGTCCAATATCAGTGCCTGACCTTGCAATTGTGCTTCTAGAGGAATGGTCAAAAATTCCCACAAACCTTATGGAAAGCCTTCCCAGAAGAGTTTAAGCTTTTACATCTGCAAAGGGCGGGGCAACTCCATATTACATTCATGTGCATGTGAAGGCAGGCGTCCCAAATTTTTGGCAATATAGTGTACTAAGGAACTTTAAGTGTTCTGGATTGAGGAGTGACTTGATATCACGTGTAGGTCTTAACAGAAACTTGTAAAGTTTTTAAAGTAAACACACTAGACAGGTTGGGATCTCGGTGCAAGTTGCATAATATCAAGTACACTATAAGCACTTTGTTGTTTAGCTAGTAAATACAATTGAATTTTAGATATTTTTCATGCTGTAATTGTACAGTTTTGTGTGTGGTTAAAACAAATGTCCTACCCGGTTTAATGGAGTCAGAGGTGTCCGGATTAGGAGCCTCAGACAGGGATAAGGTGTTCCGCAATCCAGCGCTGCTGATCGTTTCCGACGCTTTTCGGGCAAACGACAAAATCGGTCCCGACCACGAACTATCGACTGGTTTGTCCTTGCGTTCCCCATCCGGTTCGCTCGCCAGGCTGTCCTGTTCAACTGATGTCGTCCCTGTTTTTTCGTCTTTGACAGCATTGTTTTGAACTTCACTGTTTGGATCTTCGTCCGCCATTTTCACTGAGTCTAATCACATGATGCTAGGCAGGAATAATCGAGTGGCGTCAGGCTCAAATAATCGATCAACGATCAACGGCAAGTGAAGTGGACGCACTAAAGTGGATTAGTTTCCAATACGGTCGCGTTCAGAAGTGATTTATTTCTCTTATGCCAGAATTACTATACATTTACATTATAAATTTTAATCTACGTATTTAATTTATGACTGTTTTTTTTTATAGTCACACTGAATGTAGTTCAACTTCCAAGATCAAGACAAGTTACTTCCTGTTATCACTAATGTTATAGCAGCTATAAACCTTCTCAAATCTTTCTTTTCTCACTCTCTTAAAGTAAATGACTCAAAAAATCATTGTTACAAAGAAACATTAAAAGTGAAAACTTTTCTGTTGCCCGAAAACTCTGATACTGGAGACTCCTTCCAGAAATGTTAAATAAACATCTCATAAGCGAGAGCTTCACCATATCAATAACAACACGTTTTAATCCTTGCATCTGTTTCTTAATATCCTTAGGTTATATAAATCATGCAGTGTTCAAGTCTCTATGTAAATTGTTATTATGAAAACTATATTGTTTTAGAATGAGCACATTAATATAATCCAGTGATTATTAACCAATACTGCCAGAGCTGCTGTTATAGAATATTAATAAACACCTGATGGATCTATAATTAGAATCAGTTTGTGGAATATTTATTTTTTGTATGAATCAATTGTTTTGAATTTGTGTGAAATCATTCTTATTGTTCTACCGTAATGATCAGGATCGTGAGTGGTTCACGGCCTTCATATTACGCTACTCTTTGTTTCAATAACATCTTCCAGAGTCCAAACACATTGTCTCTGAATACAGATACCAAAAGTTCTGGATTGAACCAGTTTTATTCTTTCCAGATTTATCCTGATCATCCTCTTGCTCACATGTAAGGAACAGGATAATTATAATGGTTTTATAGGCTGTACAATTCTTCAATGTGCAATGATATAATAATAATATATGTTAATGTAGCTCAACCCAATATTTCTAACAAATATTATATAAAAGCTAAGACAGTCAAAACGAACATTTATTTTATGCAAAACATTTATAAAATGTAAGACATTTCAAAATAAATATATACAGTTTGTAACATAGGTATTGAACACGTCACCATATTTCCCAGTAAATATATTTCTAAAGGTGCTATTGACATGAAATTTGCACCAGAGGTTGATAACAACCCATACAAACCAGTGCCATATTGCCACTAATGACAGCAGATATTAATTTGCACTGACGAGGGGCAGGATTGCTTTCTAATTACTGACTGATTTCAGCTGGTGTCTTGGCTTTCCATGCCTTTTTGCACCTCCCTTTCTTCATGCGTTCAATACTTTATCCCTGTGTCATTTCGCATTATTATACGTAACTTAATTTATAAACATCTATGGTTTGATTTCTTTGCATGTGTGGATTGCATGTGGATGACATCTGGTGAAAATGTCATGTCAGTAGCACCTTCAGAAATATATTTACAGAGAAAAATGGTGATCAATATTTATTTTACCCGCTGTATATAAATAGTTATTGCAAACTGGTGCCTTTGTCTCTGCAGCAAACTGATGTCATTTCCAGGTTAAAATCTGATATGTATTTATGTCTGCATATATGTGATGTTAAAAAAACATCCAAACAGACCAATTTAACTGAGTCAAATCAGCAGTGTGCATGCAGTAGTTCTGTATATTATAGTAAAGTAACTGTAGTTCAGAGACATTAAATGCAGAACATTTTAACTTATCTTCTTCTATTAAACTTGCATCTTCTTCCTGCATGCTGTTGGATTAGAGATGTAGATGTTTGGTGCAGATCTCGGATCTAATTTAAAAGCTCCTGCCGTGACCCGGATTCGAACCGGGGTTGCTGCGGCCACAACGCAGAGTACTGACCACTATACGATCACGGCTTTCCACCACGGATATAGCGACTCCCTTTGGGATCACTGAATGTCTGTGTTGTGTGCATAATACAATCGAGGCAAAATTCAAAGTTTGTTAGCTCTTTTTATTAGTTTAATTAAATTATTAGTTTAATAATCAACTCATCAGCCTTAACAACAAGCACCAGTCCCGAGCGGGCCCGGCGAGGTTGCCAGATTGTGTTAATATAACTTTCCATTATATCCTGGCTAATTTCTCTCAGTCTTGTACTTTACTGCGAGAGGTTAATATTTGTATGTTTTTTTTTTTTTTGTTCGCCAAGCAAATCTCTAGTGGTCGTATAATAACGTGTAATACAGGATTGTTAACTGTATTTTTTATAAATAAACTGAGAAATAATCTAATTTTCTACACTGCAATAGCAATTTGAGACCAAGAGCTACTTTTTCAGCTGATTTGCCTAATTTATTTTATTTCTTTTCACTTTTCACCCCCTCTTTTCTGTTTTGTTCTTTACTATAACGATTCAAACCAGTGCTTTTATAATTATGTTTCACAATAAATTATTTTCTGCTGTAAAGATTTTGTTTAATAAACTTGTACGTGTTCAAAATGGAGAGCAGCAGGATGTATTTAAGATGGCGACCTAAAACAGTAATGGCGGACGCCATTTATTTGTTCTTTCTGTAAGGAGTCCTCAACTAAATGTTAAAACAGTTAACATAATAGAAAGATGACAGTAGTGATATTACTATATTTGGATTAAAAATTGATTATTGTATTTTTATACACTATCTATACTAGTTGTAATGATTTACAATGCTTTGTAAAGTGAACACTTTTTTACTGTATACAGTATGTAATTTGTATTGATGGCACATGTGTACATGTGCCACTTTGCAGAGAGAATGCCAAATGTGTTCTCCACGATCATTCTTGCACTGGAAAGCTGATAGTTATAAATTATCTCTATGAGAGAGGCTGGATTCAGGTAACGTCCATAGAAGATGGACACAGAACAGGAAAGTCTTCATCATCCACTAATATGATGAGGCTGAATATCCTGAGGCTGTAGTTCTATATCCTCTGTACCTGTATCCTCTGTATCTGTCAAAATGCCTATTACCACAAAGGGCAAAGTTTTTAGTACTCAGTAACACACAACTCTGCCATTGTCTGGTCCCAAGCCCAGGATTAGAATGGAGGAGAGATGCACGTTGGGCTGCCAACCCACTGCCTAAAATACTCTTGCTACAGAAACGTCAACTACATCCCTAGAAAATCAAATCCAGGGCAATGCTTGCCCATTACAGAAATGGCTGGAGAAGATTTGTTGATGCCTTATGCTTCACCAGGAGCAAAGTGGATTAAGCAGGTAAACACACAATTTGGTACACTATTTGGTATGTGGTATGGGACACAGCCTTAAGACTACATGCTTCTATTATAGCACCTCGCAGAATTTTGTTGCTGTCCATGGTCTTGAAACTTAAGTGAAGCAATCCTATAACATAAAAATACACAATAGAATGGCACTAAAAAGTTAAATTTTATTGCAGCCTTTAATACTATCAATTTATCAATTCATTCATTGTCTTCTGCTTATCCGGAGCTGGGTCGCGGGGGCAGCATTCTAAGTAGGGATGCCCAGACCTCCCTCTCCCCAGACACTTCCTCCAGCTCTTCCGGAGGGACCCCGAGGCGTTCCCAGGCCAGCCGAGAGACATAGTCTCTCCAGCATGTCCTGGGTCTTCCCTGGCGCCTCTTCCCGGTGGGGCATGTCCGGAACACCTCCCCAGGGAGAGACAGATGCCACCTCAACTGCCCACTTTCGATGTGGAGGAGCAGCGGCTCTACTCCGAGCTCCTCCTGGGTGACAGAGCTCCTTACCCTATCTCTAAGGGAACGCCCCACCACCCTACGGAGGAAGCTCATTTCAGCCGCTTGTATCCGGGATCTTACCCTTTTGGTCATGACCCAGAGCTCATGACCATAGGTGAGAGTAGGAATGTAGATTGACTGGTAAATTGAGAGCTTCGTCTTTCGGCTCAGCTCCTTCTTCACCACAACAGACCGGTACATAGACCGCATTACTGCTGCCGCTGCAACGATCCGTCTGTCAGTCTCACGATCCATCCTTCCCTCACTTGTAAACAAGACCCCGAGATACTTAAACTCCTCCACTTGAGGAAGGAGCTTCCCTCCAACCTGGAGGGTGCAAGCCACCTTTTTCCGGTTGAGAACCATGGCCTCCGATTTGGAGGTGATGACCCTCATCCCAGCCGCTTCACACTCAGCTGCAAAATGCCCCAGTGCATGCTGTAAGTCCAGGCTTGAAGGAGCCAACAGGACCATATCATCTGCAAAAATCAGTGATGAAATCCTGTGGTCCCCAAACCGGACTCCCTCTATCCCCTGGCTTTGCCTAGAAATCTGTCCATAAAAACAATGAACAGAACCGGTGACAAAGGACAGCCCTGTCGGAGTCCAACATGCACTGGGAACAGATCTGACTTACAGCTGGCAATGCGAACCAAGCTCCTGCTCCGGTTATATAGAGACCGAACAGCCCTTAACAGAGGGCCACGGACCCCGTACTCCCAGAGCACCTCCCACAGAATGCCACGAGGGACACGGTCGAATGCCTTCTCCAAGTCCACAAAACACATGTGGACTGGTTGGGCAAACTCCCACGAACCCTTGAGCACCCTGTGGAGGGTATAGAACTGGTCCAGTGTTCCACGACCAGGACGAAATCCGCATTGCTCCTCCTGTATCCGAGGTTCGACTAACGGTCGGACTCTCCTCTCCAGTACTCTGGAATAGACTTTCCCTGGGAGGCTGAGGAGTGTGATCCCCCTATAGTTGGAACACACCCTCCGGTCCCCCTTCTTAAAAAGAGGGATCACCACCCCGGTCACCCAGTCCAGAGGCACTGTCCCTGACCGCCACGTTATGTTGCAGAGACATGTCAGCCAAGACAGCCCCACAACATCCAGAGACTTAAGGTACTCAGGGCGAATCTCATCCACCCCCGATGCCTTGCCACCAAGGAGCTGCTGAACTACCTCAGTGACCTCAGCTTGGGTGATGAATGAATCTACCTCTGAGTCCTCGGCCTCTGGTTCCTCGGAAGGTGTGTCAGTGGGATTTAGGAGATCCTCGAAGTATTCCTTCCACCGTCCGACAATATCCCCAGTCGAGGCCAGCAACTCTCCACCTCCACTGTAAACAGTGTTGGCAGAGAGCTGCTTACCTCTTCTGAGGCGCCGCATGGTCTGCCAGAATTTCCCAGAGGCCGTCCGATAGTCCTTCTCCATGGCCTCACCGAACTCCTCCCAGACCCATGTTTTTGCTTCCGAGACCACCTGGGTTGCAGTTTGCTTGGCCTGCCGGTATGCCTCAGCTGCCTCCGGAGTCCCCTGAGCCAACCAAGCTCGATAGGACTCCTTCTTCAGTTTGACAGCATCCCTTACTTCCAGTGTCCACCACTGTGTTCGGGGATTGCCTTACGGCCACAGCTCCGGATGGCTGCGTCAACAATGGAGGAGAACATGGTCCACTCAGACTCAATGTCCCCAACCTCCCTCGGGATCTATTTGAAACTCTCCCGGAGGTGGGAGTTGAAGACCCCCATAACAGAGGGATCAGCAAGACGTTCCCAACAGACCCTCACAATACGTTTGGGTCTGCCAAGTCTGTCTGGCATCCTCCTCTGTAAGCGGATCCAACTCACCACCAGAGAGCTTCGCAACAATCGGAGAGAACTACGATCAGCAACGAGGAAGTGGAAGAAATCTAAACTCGACACAGACTTCACCTCTTATCGCACGCTCCTGTCCAAATTCTCCTTGGACGTGACTTCTGCCAAGACCTCCTTCTACAAGGAAAAGCTTGAAACTTCTGCACAAGATCCCCGAAAGCTCCACAACATCTTCTCGTCACTACTCAACCCTCCGACTCCACCTTCTCCATCCTCCCTGACCGCTGAAGATTTTGCCTCTTTTTACACAGAGAAGATTGAGAGGATCTGACAGACCTTCACGTCTCTCCCAACTTCACCTACATCACACAATCAGCACTCCGCTACTCCTTCACTGACGCAGCTCTCAACTGTAGCAGCAGAAGAGGTTTTGCAAATTACCCGGTCCTGCAATCCTACCACCTGCCCACTGGATCCAATCCCTTCAGCTATGCTCCAGACCATCTCACCTGACCTCCTACCCTTTATCACCACAGTCATCAATGGATCCTTAACGTCTGGTCACGTTCCAACTGCCTTTAAGAAAGCCAGGGTCATCCCCATCCTGAAGAAACCTGCTCTGGATCCCTCAGACATCAGCAACTACAGACCGGTATCACTTCTCTCATTCCTTTCAAAAATTCTTGAACGTGTTGTTTGTAATCAGCTGTCTGACTATCTCATGCAGAATAACCTCCATGACCCCAACCAGTCTGGCTTCAAAGCAGCACATTCCACTGAGACTGCCCTTTTGGCAGTCACTGAGAAACTACATGCTGCTAGATCAGCCAAACTGTCATCGGTCCTCATCCTCCTCGACCTGTCTGCAGCATTTGACACAGTAAACCACAAGACTCTCTTGTCCACCCTCAGGAGTCTTGGAATTTGTGGAACAGCATGGGAATGGTTTGCTTCCTACCTGGATGGTCGCTCATATCAGGTAACATGGAAGGGATTGACATCTGCTCCACGCAGACTCTCGACTGGTGTCCCGCAAGGCTCAGTGCTTGGTCCTCTCCTTTTCTCCCTCTATACTCACTCTCTTGGCAAAGTTATATCCTCACATGGCTTTTCATACCACTGCTATGCTGATGACACACAACTTATCTTCTCCTTCCCTCCCTCAGATACCACGGCTTCTGCTCGGATCTCGGCGTGTCTGGCGGACATTTCATCTTGGATGACTGCCCATCAGCTGAAACTCAATCCCAGCAAAACCGAGCTGCTGATAATTCCAGGTGATCCATTCTCAGCCCAAGACCTCGCGATATCTCTGAGCAACTCCATGATTTCCCCTACAGCCTCTGCTCGCAACCTTGGGGTAACCATGGACAATCAACTATCCTTTTCTTCCCATGTCACTAATGTGACACGCTCATGTCGGTTTCTTCTGTACAACATCAGAAGGATTCGGCCATTTCTATCCACACAGGCTACTCAGGTGCTTGTTCAATCTCTGGTCATCTCGAGATTGGACTACTGCAACTCTCTTCTGGCAGGTCTACCTCTGAACGCAATTCGCCCACTGCAAATGATCCAAAATGCAGCTGCACGACTTGTTTTCAACCTGCCCAAGTTCTCCCACACCACCCCACTGCTGCGTTCCCTCCACTGGCTTCCAGTAGCTGCACGCATCAGATTCAAAACACTAATGCTTGCCTACAAAGCCAAGAATGGACCAGCGCCATCTTACCTCAAAGCTCTCGTCACTTCTCGCACTGCACCTCGCTTACTCAGATCCACTAGCACTGCTCGACTGGTCCCACCATCTCTCAGGGAAAAAGGTAGGTATACATCTAGACTCTTCTCTGTTCTGGCACCGAGGTGGTGGAATGAACTTCCCCTAGGTACCCGTACATCCGAGTCTCTGACTGTCTTCAAACGGCAACTGAAGACTTACCTCTTCCTGAAGTACTTAAACTAGCTCTTATTTTTCCAGTTTACGTAATATGTTGCAAAAAAAAAACCAAAAAAAAAAAAACCAACTCAGTGTTAGGCTAATGGTATCCCAAGTTGTGTCTTATTGAACCAGTGTTAATGTATTCAGTGACTGAGAACTAAAGCACTTTTGTACGTCGCTCTGGATAAGAGCGTCTGCCAAATGCCAGAAATGTAAATGTAAATGTAGGTAAGAGTGTAGGACTGAGAATAGGAACTCTGAATGTTGGTACTATGACAGGGAAAGGTAGAGAGCTGGCTGATATGATGGAGAGAAGGAAGGTGGATATACTGTGTGTACAGGAGACCAGGTGGAAGGGTAGCAAGGCTCATAGTATAGGAGCAGGATTCAAGCTGTTTTATTATGGTGTGGATAGTAAGAGAAATGGGGTAGGTGTGGTCCTGAAGGAGGAGTTTGTGAGGAATGTTCTGGAGGTGAAGAGAGTGTCAGACAGGGTGATGAGTCTGAAGTTAGAGATTGAAGGGATGATGTTGAATGTTGTTAGTGGTTATGCCCCACAGGTAGGTTATGAGTTAGAGGAGAAAGAGAGATTCTGGAGTGAATTAGATGAGGTGATGGAGAGTATTCCCACAGGTGAGAGAGTGGTGATAGGAGCGGATTTTAATGGACATGTTGGTGAGGGGAACACAGGTGATGAGGAGGTGATGGGCAAGTTTGGAGTTAAGGAAAGGAACCTAGAAGGACAGATGGTAGTGGACTTTGCTAAGAGGATGGGCATGGGTGTGGTTAACACTTATTTTCAGAAGAGGGAGGAGCATAGAGTGACTTACAAGAGTGGAGGTAGGAGAACACAGGTAGACTACATCTTATGTAGAAGAGGCAATCTGAAAGAGATTAGTGACTGTAAAGTGGTAGTGGGAGAGAGTGTAGCCAGACAGCATAGGATGGTGGTGTGTAGGATGACTTTGATGGCCTGCAAGACGAAGAGGTCAAAGATAGAGATAGAGAAGAAAACCAAGTGGTGGAAGCTGAAAAAGGAGGAATGTTGTGAGGAATTTAGACAGAAGTTGAGGCAGGCTCTGGGTGGTCAGGTAGTGCTGCCAGATGACTGGGAAACTACAGCAGAAGTGATCAGGGAGACAGGGAGAAAGGTCCTGGGTGTGTCATCTGGAAGGAGGAAAGAAGATAAGGAGACTTGGTGGTGGAATGAGGAAGTTCAGGATAGTATCCAGAGGAAATGGTTAGCCAAGAAGAAGTGGGACATGGAAAGGACTGAAGAGAATAGACAGGAATACAAGGAGTTACAGCGCAGAGTGAAGAGGGAGGTGTCTAAGGCCAAGCAGAAGGCATATGACGAGTTGTACACTAGGTTAGACACTAGAGAAGGAGAGAAGGACTTGTACAGGTTAGCTAGGCAGAGGGATCAAGATGGGAAGGATGTGCAGCAAGTTAGAGTTATTAAGGATAGAGATGGAAGGGTGCTCACAAGTGAGGAGAGTGTACAGAGGAGATGGAAGGAATACTTTGAGGAGCTGATGAATGAGGAAAATGAGAGGGAAAAAAGAGTAGAAGGGGTGAACTCTGTGGAACAGAAAGTAGATAAGATTAGGAAGGATGAAGTCAGGAAGGCTTTGAAGAGGATGAAAAGTGGGAAGGCAGTTGGTCCTGATGACATCCCGGTGGAGGTCTGGAAGTGTCTGGGAGAGGCAGCAGTGGAATTTCTAGCTAGTTTGTTCAACAGGGTTTTAGAGAGTGAGAGGATGCCTGAGGAATGGAGAAGAAGTGTGTTAGTGCCGATCTTTAAGAATAAGGGTGACGTGCAGAGTTGCAGTAACTATAGGGGGATAAAGTTGATGAGCCATACAATGAAGCTATGGGAAAGAGTAGTGGAAGCTAGGTTAAGGAAGGTAGTGGAAATTTGTGAGCAGCAGTATGGCTTCATGCCCAGAAAGAGCACAACAGATGCAATTTTTGCTCTGAGGATTTTGATGGAGAAGTATAGGGATGGTCAGAGGGAGTTGCACTGTGTGTTTGTAGACTTGGAGAAAGCGTATGACAGGGTGCCAAGAGAAGAGCTGTGGTACTGTATGAGGAAGTCAGGAGTAGCAGAGAAGTATGTCAGAGTGGTGCAGGACATGTATGAGATGAGCAGGACAGTGGTGAGGTGTGCTGTAGGTCAGACAGAGGAGTTTAAAGTAGAGGTGGGACTGCATCAGGGATCGGCTCTGAGCCCCTTCCTGTTTGCTATAGTGATGGACCAGTTGTCAGAGGAGGTCAGACAGGAGTCTCCTTGGACAATGATGTTTGCAGATGACATTGTGATCTGTAGTGAGAGCAGGGAGCAGGTGGAGGAAAACCTGGAGAGGTGGAGGTTTGCGCTGGAGAGAAGAGGAATGAAAGTCAGTCGTAGTAAGACTGAGTACATGTGTGTGAATGAAAGGGAGGGAAGTGGAACAGTAAGGTTACAGGGTGAAGAGATGAAGAAGGTACAGGAGTTCAAGTATTTGGGGTCAACAGTCCAGAGTAATGGAGAGTGTGGGCAAGAGGTAAAGAAGCGAGTGCAGGCAGTTTGGAATGGGTGGAGAAAGGTGTCAGGAGTTCTGTGTGATCAGAAAATATCAGCCAGAATCAAGGGGAAGGTGTACAGGACAGTGGTGAGACCGGCCATGCTGTATGGTTTAGAGACAGTGTCACTGAGGAAGAGACAGGAGTCAGAGCTAGAGGTAGCAGAGCTGAAGATGTTGAGGTTCTCTTTGGGAGTGACAAGATTGGACAGGATTAGGAACGAGTACATCAGAAAGACAGCTCATGTTGGACGTTTGGGGGACAAAGTTAGGGAGACCAGATTAAGATGGTTTGGACATGTTCAGAGGAGGGAGAGTGAGTATATTGGTAGGAGAATGTTGGACATGGAGCTGCCAGGCAGGAGGCAAAGAGGAAGGCCAAAGAGGAGGTATATGGATGGAATTAATGAGGATATGAAGCTAGTGGGTGCAAGTGTTGAGGACGCAGAAGATAGGGATAGGTGGAGAGAGATGATTCGCTGTGGCGACCCCTGAAGGGAAAAGCAGAAAGAAGAGTTTTTCCAGACACATTCCAACCTGGTAGATGCTGGGTTACTGCACAATCTCCCAAAGAACCAGTTGTTTATCAGCTTGATAAAGAGCTCAATGTGAATATCGGAGACTCGGCTACTCTGCGGTGCTGTGTTTCTGAAAACGAACTTGGGATAGTAGCCTGATTTAAACAATCAAACAGAAAAAAACCTCGGATTATAGCCACAATATTGAAAAGTGCTGGAGAAACATTTTACACTGGATTCCAAAAGTGTCATTTTCAAATAGAAAGATCTTCAAACTGCTTCAATATGACCATTTTAAACATCATTCACTCTGATGAAGCCATGTACTACTGTGCACTGATGAGACCCGACCTTCTGTTTGCGGACGGAACTTTAAAAATTAAAGGTAGGATGTCCACTGAAATTGATGAATCTATTGTTTCACGGTAGTGGGATTCTTTTCCTTATTACCATTAACATTTTCAAACCGGAAGACAAATAAAAGAAATGTGAAATGCTACTTGTTTTCTTTAACAACACTGAGAAAAAAACTTTTACTAAGTGAATCATGATAAATGTTTATATGTGAGCATGTTACTATTTCATCAGAAACATCTAAACCAGCTCTGAGTGATAATTCATTGATGTGTGAACCAACACTGCATGGAAACAACATCAACACGAACACACAAGAGAACACAGGTAAGATATACCATAATTCATTATTAATTAATTATCTTTAATTCATAAAGCATAATTTACTTAGAAAATCATATTTACTAATGTAAATATAATGTCTTGAAATAATAGTATCAGAAAAGATCAGATTTCTACATTGCACAGTGATCGGTTTGGGAACGGCTTTGGGTTTGTGCGCACTTCTGATTTTCTGTCTCACTTATTTCATACTGACAAGAAGAAAATTTGAAAACTCTAGATGTAAGACCTTCTGTCATCACATGAATTAAAAGTTAATAATAAGTTGAGTTTATTTTATTTTCTATTAAAATGACTAATAAGTGTGTTTCTGTATTAATAGCTAACATTTCTATAGAAGATTCTCCCAGAGCGAGGCAGGTACAGGTGAAGATATCTTTTTCTGCTAAAGTGTTGTTACTAATTTTATTATTATTATTATTATTATTATTTTTATTATTATTATTATTATTATAATAATACAGGAATCTGAAGCTGAATCACTAAATTACGCAGCTTTGCAATTCCCCAAGAGGAAAGCCAAAGCTGAAAAAAAGAAAACTGTCTCATCAGATGAGTGTGTGTACGCCGATGTGAAGAAAACTGGAAGATAAAATAAACGTCTCATAACAAATGGTAAAATTACACAGTGATATGATTTTAGCAAATGGATATCTTGACTCTATATATTTATGTATATCCTGATGTTACATTTCACTAACAGTAAACCAAGAATAAACCAGAGATGTATGATTTTTTATGTTGTATGATTTTAGTGTTTTACTTTTTACAGATTTTGTGGCCTCATATATCACGAAGTGATTACAAGACAATAAATGTAAAGAGCAACTTTAACAAAATGTATATATGTGTTTTTTTCTTATATTACTGAACTCCCTGAGTTCAAGTAATAATAATGAGACATTACTGGTGTATGTTTAAAAAGGTTCGTGTTAAATATAACTCAGGGACTGTGACACGCACATCCAGTGAATGCTGTGGGATTTATTAAGGCAACTGAGCTATAACCGTATAACCTTTTGGGAAAAAAACCTCTTCTAAGGATGTTTTGTTGTTGTTTTTTCCCCCATCTTTTATAGTTTTTCTAGATTTACATTTTACGGATTGTTGTGCCATGAACCTGGCAGTAATATTCTCTGTTACTGAGTTTCTTGTAAAACTCCTTTGCACACATTTTACATTAATCAAAGACAAGCAGTAAACAACAAAGTTGATTTCTTTTAGAAATGGAACCATAATAATTTATGGTGCAGTTTCGGCTTCTAAATTCACACTGCATGCAACTTATATCCTTTATTCAGTTATTGAATTAAGTTATTATCTTTTGTTCATTTTTGGTTTCTCACTATGAGTGAGTGCAATCCATCTGATTATTATGAATATGTGATTCTAACTGAGATTATCAAATAAAATTTTAGAATCAAAATATGTCAGTAAACATCATCGTGATAGAGTGCACCATCACCTCATATTTCAAACATTATTACTGTGATAGAGTGCACCATCACCTCATGTTAAAAAAATCTGCACTCAAAGTATATGTACTTCCTGTTTGTTGTAGCTACAGTGTTTTGCACAAGTACCTGTTGCCACTTTGCTGTACTTATACAGGAAGACTAACAATAGCAGTTGTTCATGAGAAAAATTCTGACCACATCTGAGACCCAGCAACAACTTTGACCCACTGTAAAATACATTCACAGGATCTCCAGTCGCTAATGCTGACTTTTACACACAGTATTTCTTTAAGAATGTTAGAGTTATTGATTTCAACAAGTTAGAAACTATTAACCAAAATCTTTCTAGTAGATTTTATCGGCCCCATCATTTACTGTCTTCTCAGTGCCCTGATCGTCATCACTACTTTGGTTTATTTTGCTGCTCTACTGTTTATAAAATTTATATTAAAAAAAAAGTTATTTAATTTAATTTAATTTATTATTTGTAAGCTCCTATAACCATGCAGACACAGCTTTGCAGTTATTACATCACTTCCTGCATGCTTCATTTTTACTCTTCCCTGAACAATGCAAAATAAGAAATGGGAAAAGAAAACATGTGTTCTCATAGACACAAGTCAGTACTCTTTTACAGTACATATTTTATATCAGATATTTGTGTTTAAATAAATAATGTCCTATTTCAGCTGCTGAATTCATTGATTCACTGATTCAGTATCTGACTCACTCATTCACCAAAGGTTATTGAGATGCATTAACACTGTTTTTGTTGTTCTGTGGTTAACGTTGCTATGGCAACCGATGTGCATTGCTTCAGCACAAGAGTTTCAACACCATGGACAGTGACGCACTTTCTCTCTCTTTTTTTTTTTTTTTTTTACATTATTTATTTATTTTTTTTACCGTTTTCCAACCTTACTACAAACTGTTACAACACCACCCACAGCTCCCCCTCTGGTCCGTTCTTTTGCTATCGTGTTTGCTATTGTGTACGACCTTGTTTTGTTTCTTCGATTTATCGCTTCTTGTCTTTTGCCCTTGTTGGATTAGTTTGCTACGCTGACTGTGTTTCTCTGGTTTTCTGACTCACTGCCTGTTTCATCAACCTGGTTTTGTCTCACTGTTTTGGATTTGTCTGTTTGGCTTAATAAACATTATTTCTTTTATTCTTTTATTATTTCCACACATGGATTCAGCCAATCATCTTCATGTCTTTGGACCGGGGGAGGAAACCTCCACGGCACGGGGAGAACATGCAAACTCCACACACACACATGGCAGAAGCGGGAATCAAACCTTCAACCTTGGAGGTGTGAGGCAAACATGCTAACCACCAAGTCACCATGCCCCCCTACTCAATATACTTGAGGCTGTAATTGGTGCCAAAGGTGCGGAGGTAGCTCAAGTGGTTAAGGCTGACTATAAGATTGGGGTTCAAGCCCCAGCACCACCAAGTTCTTACTTTTGGGCCCTTGAGCAAGGAAACCAACCCACCCTGCTCCAGGGGTGCTGTATCATGGCTGACCCTGCACTCTGACCCCGACAATGCCCAGCCTCGTGTGGCGAGAGTATGCGGGTGTCGAGAGTATGCAGTTCAGGGAGGATGAAGGAATTGATACCATTGAATGGCCCACACACAATCTAGCCATGGGCGTCACAGTCAGTGACTTCTGTGTCGGTCCCAAGCCCGGATAAAAATAGAGGGTTGCGTCAGGAAGGGCATCCGGCGTAAAACATTGCCAAATTTAACCATGCGAATCGTCAGTACGAATTTCATACCGGATCGGTCGAGGCCCGGGTTAACAACGACCGCCATTGGCGCCGTTGACCTACAGGGCGCCGGTGGAAATTGGGCTACTGTTGGTCGAAGAAGTAGAGGAGGGAGGAGAGTGCACAGACAGAGAGAGAAGAGGAAAGGTAAGAGTGTAGGACTGAGAATAGGAACTCTGAATGTTGGTACTATGACAGGGAAAGGTAGAGAGCTGGCTGATATGATGGAGAGAAGGAAGGTTGATATACTGTGTGTACAGGAGACCAGGTGGAAGGGTAGCAAGGCTCGTAGTATAGGAGCAGGATTCAAGCTGTTTTATTATGGTGTGGATAGTAAGAGAAATGGGGTAGGTGTGGTCCTGAAGGAGGAGTTGGTGAGGAATGTTCTGGAGGTGAAGAGAGTGTCAGACAGGGTGATGAGTCTGAAGTTAGAGATTGAAGGGGTGATGTTGAATGTTGTTAGTGGTTATGCCCCACAGGTAGGTTGTGAGTTAGAGGAGAAAGAGAGATTCTGCAGTGAATTAGATGAGGTGATGGAGAGTATTCCCACAGGTGAGAGAGTGGTGATAGGAGCGGATTTTAATGGACATGTTGGTGAGGGGAACACAGGTGATGAGGAGGTGATGGGCAAGTTTGGAGTTAAGGAAAGGAACCTTGAAGGACAGATGGTAGTGGACTTTGCTAAGAGGATGGACATGGCTGTGGTTAACACTTATTTTCAGAAGAGGGAGGAGCATAGAGTGACTTACAAGAGTGGAGGTAGGAGAACACAGGTAGACTACATCCTATGTAGAAGAGGCAATCTGAAAGAGATTAGTGACTGTAAAGTGGTAGTGGGAGAGAGTGTAGCCAGACAGCATAGGATGGTGGTGTGTAGGATGACTCTGATGGTCTGTAAGAAGAAGAGGTCAGAGACAGAGAAGAAAACCAAGTGGTGGAAGCTGAAAAAGGAGGAATGTTGTGAGGAATTTAGACAGAAGTTGAGGCAGGCTCTGGGTGGGCAGGTAGTGCTGCCAGATGACTGGGAAACTACAGCAGAAGTGATCAGGGAGACAGGGAGAAAGGTTCTGGGTGTGTCATCTGGAAGGAGGAAAGAAGATAAGGAGACTTGGTGGTGGAATGAGGAAGTTCAGGATAGTATCCAGAGGAAGAGGTTAGCCAAGAAGAAATGGGACATGGACAGGACAGAAGAAAATAGACAGGAATACAAGGAGTTACAGCGCAGAGTGAAGAGGGAGGTGTCTAAGGCCAAGCAGAAGGCATATGACGAGTTGTATACTAGGTTAGACACTAGAGAAGGAGAGAAGGACTTGTACAGGTTAGCTAGGCAGAGGGATCGAGATGGGAAGGATGTGCAGCAAGTTAGAGTTATTAAGGATAGAGATGGAAGGGTGCTCACAAGTGAGGAGAGTATACAGAGGAGATGGAAGGAATACTTTGAGGAGCTGATGAATGAGGAAAATGAGAGGGAAAAAAGAGTAGAAGGGGTGAACTCTGTGGAACAGAAAGTAGATAAGATTAGAAAGGATGAAGTCAGGAAGGCTTTGAAGAGGATGAAAAGTGGGAAGGCAGTTGGTCCTGACGACATCCCGGTGGAGGTCTGGAAGTGTCTGGGAGAGGCAGCAGTGGAATTTTTAGCTAGTTTGTTCAACAGGGTTTTAGAGAGTGAGAGGATGCCTGAGGAATGGAGAAGAAGTGTGTTAGTGCCGATCTTTAAGAATAAGGGTGACGTGCAGAGTTGCAGCAACTATAGGGGGATAAAGTTGATGAGCCATACAATGAAGGTATGGGAAAGAGTAGTGGAAGCTAGGTTAAGGAAGGTAGTGGAAATTTGTGAGCAGCAGTATGGGTTCATGCCCAGAAAGAGCACAACAGATGCAATTTTTGCTCTGAGGATTTTGATGGAGAAGTATAGGGATGGTCAGAGGGAGTTGCACTGTGTGTTTGTAGACTTGGAGAAAGCGTATGACAGGGTGCCAAGAGAAGAGCTGTGGTACTGTATGAGGAAGTCAGGAGTAGCAGAGAAGTATGTCAGAGTGGTGCAGGACATGTATGAGAGGAGCAGGACAGTGGTGAGGTGTGCTGTAGGTCAGACAGAGGAGTTCAATGTGGAGGTGGGACTGCATCAGGGATCGGCTCTGAGCCCCTTCCTGTTTGCTATAGTGATGGACCAGTTGTCAGAGGAGGTCAGACAGGAGTCTCCTTGGACAATGATGTTTGCAGATGACATTGTGATCTGTAGTGAGAGCAGGGAGCAGGTGGAGGAAAACCTGGAGAGGTGGAGGTTTGTGCTGGAGAGAAGAGGAATGAAAGTCAGTCGTAGTAAGACTGAGTACATGTGTGTGAATGAAAGGGAGGGAAGTGGAACAGTAAGGTTACAGGGTGAAGAGGTGAAGAAGGTACAGGAGTTTAAGTACTTGGGGTCAACAGTCCAGAGTAATGGAGAGTGTGGGAAAGAGGTAAAGAAGCGAGTGCAGGCAGGTTGGAATGGGTGGAGAAAGGTGTCGGGAGTTCTGTGTGATAGGAAAATATCAGCGAGAATCAAGGGGAAGGTGTACAGGACAGTGGTGAGACCGGCCATGCTGTATGGTTTAGAGACAGTGTCACTGAGGAAGAGACAGGAGTCAGAAGCTAGAGGTAGCAGAGCTGAAGATGTTGAGGTTCTCTTTGGGAGCGACAAGATTGGACAGGATTAGGAACGAGTACATCAGAGGGACAGCTCATGTTGGACGTTTGGGGGACAAAGTTAGGGAGGCCAGATTAAGATGGTTTGGACATGTTCAGAGGAGGGAGAGTGAGTATATTGGTAGGAGAATGTTGGACATGGAGCTGCCAGGCAGGAGGCAAAGAGGAAGGCCAAAGAGGAGGTATATGGATATAATTAATGAGGATATGAAGCTAGTGGGTGCAAGTGTTGAGGATGCAGAAGATAGGGATAGGTGGAGAGAGATGATTCGCTGTGGCGACCCCTGAAGGGAAAAGCCGAAAGAAGAAGAAGAAGAATGGCCCACACACATGCTTGACCTAAATTCAATAGAACACCTCTGGGACATTATGTTTCAATTCATCTGATGCCACCAGGTGGCACCTCAGACTGTCCAGGAGTTCAGTGGAACTGGTCCAGATCTGAGAGGAAGTACCCCAGGACACCATCTGTCATCTCATTAGGAGCATGCCCTGACATTATCAGGCATCCATACAAGCACGTGGGGGCCATACAACCTAATGAGTACCATTTTGAGTTGTTACAATAAAATTTCAGCAAAATAGACTAGCCTGCTGCATCCTTTTTTTTCACTTTGATTTCCGGGGTGTCAGCCCTCTGTAGGTTGATAATTTTCATTTTCATCAAATGATGTGGCATCCTTTTGTTCCTAACACATTATCCAGTCCATATTAGTATAGATATCCAGCATTATATTTTTCCCCATTGAGATCTGATGTGTTTTTCAAGTGTATATATACTGCTAAAAAAATTAAAGGAACACTTCATATATGAAACTAATGCAAATGCAAAACTAGTGAAAAACAGCCAGAAAAGATGAGTAGGGAAAAAATGTCAGTGGCCTCCACCTGTAAAACCATTCCTGTTTTGGGGGTCATCTCATTGTTGCCCATCTAGTGCACCTGTTGTTAATTTCATTAACACCAAAGCAGCTGAAACTGATTAACAACCCCCTCTGCTACTTTACTGACCAGATCAATATCAAAGGAGTTAAACTGACTTGATGCTACACTGGTTAAAAAGTGTTCCTTTAATTTTTTTGAGCAGTACATACATAAAACAAGCCAAAAACAGATCAGTTGTATCTGTTATTTGATATGAGTTGAATCGTTTGTGAGCATAGTGAGCAATTAAAATAAACAAGTGAGATGTTAGTGTACAAGTAAACCACATTTTCCATTCTGTCATAACATCTTTATCATGATATCTCTGTGCAACACCAAAACACAAATATGGAAAAATGTGGTGTAGATGTGGGCAGATCAGAATACCATGTGCTTGTGTATCAAACCATTTTTTTAATACAACCAATTACATGCCATATTCTGGGCATGCTCAGTACAGACCGCCTGTAGTATAAATATAAATTCAAAGCATGCTTCAAGTGCATTCATACTGTGTTCATAAATGAAATAAAATCTTAAAAGATGACTGATTTCCGGATCTTAATTGTGATCTTCAGCATCATGTGTAAGTAATTTGAACAAATGATTCCCATCTTATTGATGATTTAAAAAAAATAATTTAATCTTTTACTCTAAAACACTTTCAGGCAAGTTCAATGTAGAAGGAAGTCCAATATTATTATATGTTGCAAAAACAATATTATTATAAGTTGATCTTTAATGACTCTTTATATGTAATAATATCTGAAACTTATTATTTACTTAATAAAAGTATTTGTTTTCTAGATGCAATCCATACTGGTAGACGCTGGGTTACTGCACAGTCCCTCACAGAGTCACCCGTTTATCAGCCTGATAAACAGTTCAGTATCAATATCGGAGACTCAGCTACTCTGCAGTGTTGTGCTTCTAAAAAACAAACGGTAGTCTGGTATAAGCAACCAAACAGAGAAAAACCTCAGATTATAGTCACAGTGTATCACAGTAAAGAAACCTTTCACACTGGATTCCAAAATTCTCGTTTCCAAATAGAAAGATCTTCAAACTGCATCAATATGACCATTTTAAACATCATTCAGTCCGATGAAGCCATGTACTACTGTGCAGTGACAACACCTTACCTTGGGTTTGGAGATGGAACTTGTTTAAAAATTAAAGGTAGGATGCTGAGTTAAATTGATTAAGCTGCTGGTTTAATGTAGTGATATTTTCTTTATTATCATTAACATGTTCATCCTGGAAGACAAATAATAGTAAAATAGTGAAATGCCATCTGCGTTTTCTTCAACAACACTGGATTATGGAGTTTTAGTAAGTGAATTATGATAAATGTTTATAGGTGAGCATGTTACTATTGCATCAGAAACATCTAAACCAGCTCTGAGTGATAAAAGAGGTAAGATGCCTTTCAGTATTAATGAATTATCCTTAATTCATGAAGCATAATTTACTTAGAAAATGATTTGTACTAATATAAATATAATGTGGTGAAATAACAGAATCAGAAAAGATCAGATCTCTATATTGGACAGTGCTCGGTTTGGGAATGGCTTTGGGTTTGTGCGCACTTCTGATTTTCCGTCTCACTTATTACATACTGAGGAGAAGAAAATGTGAAACCTCTAGACGTAAGAGCTTTTGTCATTACATGAATTAAAATTTAATAATACAATTAACTTTAGTTCTATTAAATTGACTAATAAGTGCGTTTCTGTTTTAATAGCTAACACTTCTATAGAAGATTCTCCAGGAATGAGGCAGGTACAGGTGAAGATATTAATTTTCCTCTAAATTGCCATTACTAATTTTATTATTATTATTATTATTATTATTATTATTATTATTATAATACAGGAATCTGAAGCTGAATCACTGAATTACGCAGCTTTGCAATTCCCCAAGAGGAAAGTCAAAGATGAAAAAAAGAAAACTGTCTCATCAGATGAGTGTGTGTACTCCGATGTGAAGAAAACTGTAAGATAACATAAATAAATGCCTCATAACACATGGTAATATTACACAGTGATTAGATTTTAGCAAATATAAAAAGTTTAGTAAAGTATATTCCTTACTTATCATTATACGTTAAAATTACAATTCTACAAACGTGAAATTGTCTTTGACAAGATATTGTTTAAAGTAACTTTGTACAGTGAAGTAACATTAAAGTAAAACAACTGATGTATTTTCCCACAATGATTTATATCAAGTTTCTTGATATTACATTTCACTAACTGTAAACCCATGAAAAAAACAAAATGTATGAAATGATATTTTTTATGTTGTTGTATGATTTTAGTGTTTTACTTCATAAAGATTTTGTGGCCTCATTTTTCTGACTGATAACCTGACAATAAATACAAAAATGAGCAATTTCAGTAAAACGTGTATGTGTTTTTTACATTATTTTAAATAATTTTGAGTTCATTCATTCATTCATTCATTCATTGTCATTCATTGTCTACCGCTTATCCGAACTATTCTCGGGTCACGGGGAGCCTGTGCCTTAATTTTTGAGTTCAAATGATAATAATAATGATCCATTACTTGTGTATATTTAAAAAACGTTGTGGATTAGTTCTAAATATAAGTCACGGACTGTGACACACACACATCCAGTGAATGCAGTGGGATTTATTAACTCACCAGTAACAAACAACCAATGGAACTGAACTATAACTGTATAACCTGTTAGTAAAACTGACTTCCAGTCACTTCTAATGATGTTTGTTGTTTTTCTTTTTTTAAATAGTTTTTCTAGATTTTCCTAATTGTGATGCCATAAACCTGGCAGTAATATTCACCAATACTGAGTGTCAATTAAAAGTGCTTCAAACTCATTTTACATTAAAGTCAAACGGCAAACAACAAAGTTGATTCCTTCAAGAAATGAAACCATAATCATTTATGATGCAGTTTAAGCTTTTAAATTCACACTGCATGCAACTTCATTCAGTTATTGAATGTGGAGCTCTTTTTGTTGGCTTCTCACTATGAGTGAGTGCAAAACGCTGATCATGCAAATACAAACATATGCACTTAAAAGTATTAGTACATCCTGTTTGTTGCAGCTTGCACAAGTGTTTTGCACAAGTACCACTTGATGCTTTGCTGTGCTTATACAGGAAGGCTAACAATAGCAAAAGCTCATCAGATAAATTCTGACCACAACTGACACCCAGCAAGAGCTTTGTCCAGCAACAGAATTTGTGATGTACATTCAGCATCTCCTGTCACGAATGCTGACTTTCACACATAGAATGTCTGTAAGAATGTCAGAGTTATCGATTTGATCAAATTAGAAACCATTAACAAAAAATTGCCTAGTAGATTTTCTCGGCTGCATCATTTACTGTCTGTTCCGTGACCTGATTATCATCAGTGCTTTGGTTTATTTTGCTGCTGTAGTTTTTATAAAATTCACATTTTATTTTATTTATTAAAAAATATTTAATTTAATTTATTCATTGTCTACTGCTTATCTGATCTATTCTCGGGTCATGGGGAACCGATGCCTATCTCAGGCATCATCGGGCATCAAGGCAGGATACACCCTGGACCAAGTGCCAACCCATCGCAGAGCACACACACACACACACACACACACACACACACACACACACACACACACACACACACACACTCTTATTCACTCATGCAATCACACACTACAGACAATTTAGAGACGCTAATCACCCTACAATGCATGTCTTTGGACCAGGGGGAGGAACCCCCCGAGGCATGTGGAGAACATGCAAACTCCACACACTCAGCAGAGGTGGGAATTGAACCCCCAACTCTGGAGGTGTGAACGTGCAAACCATGCCACCGTGCCCCCATAATTGAATTGAATTGAATTGAATTGAATTGAATTGAATTTAAATAATGATCTATTTATGATTTATTTTATGATCATTCTGTAAGATGTTGTGTCTTATATAAAACTACAACCATACCGAACTGGATCAGCTGATAAGGAGTTTTGGAGGAGCTGCTCTTATAACCATACAGACACAGCATTACAGAAAGGCTGCAGGTATTACATCTGTAAGGAGATGCCGGAGACGGTGGTCGTAGGATCCATACGCAGTTTATTAAATATAACACAGCAGGCAAAAATCAGTAAACCAAAGGGCAAGCGAGAGATCAAAACCGGAAAGTAAACACTAGGCAAACAAAACTGAAAACACTCAGCAAACTCGAGACCCAGGAAACACAGCAGAAGAGTCAAATGCTGAATAATCCAACATGAGAACAAACTGTAACACGGCTCGGTAAGTTCAGATGAACGATACTTCGCGTCCTATGATGCGTGCACCATAAGAGCTGTGAGAAACCAGAAGTGTTCTTCATGTGTGTGTCAAAACTTGGGGGAGGGCTTCCTCTGGTAGTCTGACGCCGAGTTGAATGTTACATAGCCCCTGGTGTTCTATGGTGAGGACAGCCCCGGGGAGGTGGAGCAGGTCAGTTGGGGTGCATGCGGTGGAAATCCTCTGCCAGAGACGGATTCAGGATGTCGTGGGCGTTGACCCAAGAACGTTCCTCCGGGCCATACCCCTCACAGTCGACAAGGTACTGTAGACGGTTTCCAACTCGCCGGAGTTCAGGAGAGTGCAAACTATATAGGCCGGGGCCCCGTTGATTTCTAGAAGTGGCGGTGGGGTTGCATTGCCGGGGTTTGGGAGAGAGTAGGCGGGCTTGAGGAGTGACACATGGAATGGCAGTGATATGCGATAGGTAGGTGGGAGCTCCAGGCGGTACAACACTGGTTTGATCTGATGTAAGATGCAAAATGGACCTACAAATCGAGGGTTGAGTTTCTGGCATGGTAGTTTTAACTACCATGTATTCAGGGTGTGTATGCCTGTGACAATTGGCTTGGATGCGCTGTGTCCGAATGGCGCGTTGAAGGCAGATGTGAGCACGTTCCCATATCTCTTGGCTACTTTGGACCCAGACGTTAACACCGGGCACATCTGAGAGCTCCCCAGACTAAGGAAACAGTGGGGGTGGATAACCCAAGACGCACTGGAACGGTGTCAACAGGGGCCCACGATAGGACACAATGTCCTCGGGGAGGCCGTAGTTCCGGAAGACTTGGTGCAACAAGGCTCTAGCTGTTTCCAGGGCGGTAGGAAGACCTTTCAAGGGGACCAAGCGGCATGCTTTTGAAAAACGATCAATGACTACTAGAATGGTATTAAATCCCTCTGAGTCTGGCAGATTGGTGACAAAGTCTAGTGCTATGTGCAACCAGGGGCGTTGTGGAATGGGAAGGGGCTCCAAGAGTCCGGCCGGGAGCTGATGGCTCATTCGTGACTAGGAGCAGGTGGCACATGCCTTAACATATAGCTTGACATCCTGGGACAAGGAAGGCCACCAGAACCTATTCTGAATCAATGTACTGGAGTGGCGAATACCTGGATGGCCCGAGCTAGGTGCCTTAGTTACCCCCTGGATAACGCGCTGGCGGAGTGGTGTGGGTACAAAGAGCTTGGAACGTGGGCAATTTCATGGCGGGGGTTCTGTGGTGTGGGCCTTTTGAATATCCTCAGCTAGGTTCCAACGTATGGGGGCTCGGATGATGGACGGAGGAAGAATGGGTTCAGGTGGGAGTGGTGAACTATTGAGTTCATATCTGCATGATAAGGCATCTGTTTTGCCATTTTTGGACCCGTGGCAATAGGTAACAGAGAAATGGAAGCGTGTGAAGAAGAGGACCCACTTGGCTTGGCAGGAATACTGTCTTTTAGCACCACGAAGATATTCCAGATTGCGGTGATCAGTTAATACCAGGAAGGGGTGCCTTGCTCCCTCCAGCCAGTGTCGCCACTCCTCAAGCGCAGCTTTTATAGATAAAAGCACCCAGTTTCCCAGATCATAATTAGCCTCAGCCACTGTCAGCTTACGCAAAAAGTAAGTGCATGGGTAGAGCTTGCCAGGCTCCCCGTGACGTTGGGAGAGGACTGCCCCTGTTCCATAACTGGAAGCATACACTTCTACTGTTCAGTCTACTGGAGGTTTTTAGGTTTTCCACGCAACAGAGATGTTAGAGGGTGAGCAATACAGCTGAAGTTCCTTATGAAACGTCTGTAGAAGTTTGCGTATCCCAGGAAGTGTTGGAGTTATTTGATAGATATGGGTTCTGGCCAATTTGTAACTGCTTGTACCTTGTTGTTGTCCATCTCCATGCCTTGTTGAGAGATAACATATCCCAAGAAGGTGATGGACTTCTGGTGAAATTTGCATTTCTCTTCCTTGACGTATAGCTTATGTTCCAGTAGACGGGCCAACATGGTGCGGACGTGGTGTATGTGGTCACTGTAAGTGCATGAGTAAATCAGATTGTCATCGATGTAAGAGATCACATATTTATCTATTAAATCCTTGAATGTTTCATTCATGAATGCTTGGAATACGGCTGGTGCATTAGTCAGCCCATTCGGCATCACAAGATATTCATAATGTCCCTTAGTAGTGTGAAAGGCTGTTTTCCATTCATCGCCCTCACAAATGCGGATCAAGTTGTAGGCACTACGTAGATCTAGCTTGGTGAAAATACAAGCTTCTCGAAGTTGCTCCAAGGCTGCAGGAACCAAAGGAAGGGGGTACAAGTAGTGCACAGTGAGAGCATTAAGACCACGATAATCAATGCAGGGTCTCAGCCCCCCACCCTTCTTCTCCACAAAGAAGAATCCGGCAGCAGCAGGAGAAGTCGAGGGTCATATATAACCAGTTACTAAAGCTTCCTCTACGTAGTCCTCCATGGTTTCTCACTCTGGGAGAGACAGAGGGTAAATCCTGCTCTTAGGTAACATAGCATTGGGTAGGAGATTAATGGCACAGTCCCAAGGGCGATGTGGGGGGAGGTGAGTGGCCTTTTCCTTACTAAACACTTCTAGTAAGTCCTGGTATTCGCCCAGCACACTAGCAGCCATTGCACAGTGTGAGCTCTCTACAGACTTGGCGAAGCAATGTCGGGGAGGGTGCTCCAGAGACATGATTTCAGGCAGAAAGGAGACCAGTGTCGAATTTCCCCCTCCCCCCAGGATATCTGAGGATCGTGTATCTGAAGCCAGGGAAATCCCAGGATGACAGGGTGAGTCGGAAACGAGATGACGTAGAACGGTTATTTCTCAGTGTGGAATAGGCCTACTTGGAGGTTGAGAGGATGGTTTTGTTGAGTGAGATAGCCTCTCCCAATAAGTTTGTTATCTATAGCCATAACACACAGGGGAGTAGCACATGGGATGGTGGAGATATGAAATTCTTCTACAAGGCATGAGTCAATGAGGTTGACCAGAGGCTGAACCAGAGTCTATGAGGGCTGAGGTCATAAAGGAGCCGTGGGTGTGACTTAATTTCACTGGTAATGACAGATAAGAAGATAATTGATTTTGTCTCACCTTAACTGCAGAAGGCCTTAGGGGGCATTTAGACACCAGATGGTCTACATCCCCACAACGGGAAATTAATTGGAGGCGAGTGCGTTGTTGCTGCTCCTCCAGCGGTACAGCAGTATGACCCAGTTGCAACTGTTCAGAGTTCTCCTCCTGTGATAAGCGTTGTGTCATTCCACCCACTTTGTGTGGCTAATGTACGAAATTTCACTGCATAGTTAGCTGCAGTGTTAGTTCCTTGGCATAGTTCAAGTAATTGCAGTGATATATCCCAACCCCCCAGTCCACTGTCCCACCCTGTCTGAAGTCCTCCACCATAATCCCTCTGCCCAAGAAACCTCACATCTCCAGCCTCAACGATTACCGGTCAGTTGCACTCACTCCGGTGGTGATGAAATGCTTTGAAAAACATTTTCAGAAACAGAGTTTTGGCTCCCACCAGTTTGCTTATAGATCAAATAGGTCAACAGAGGACACCATAGCCACAGCCCTTCATGCTGCACTGTCCCACCTGGAGCAGCAGTGGAGCTACATGTGGCTACTCTTTGTTGATTTCAGCTCTGCGTTTAACACCATCCTCCCCTACAAACTGATGGACAAACTGGGGGACCTTGGACTTCCACAGTGACAAGGTGGAGCGGCTGACATTGTGGTGCAAAATAACCTGGAGAATAACCTGCTCCTCAACACCTCGAAGACCAAGGAACTGGTTATAGATTACAGGAAGAAGAAAACAGATATCACCTCACTATCTGATATCACATCATCAGCAGGGACTGTGTGGAGAGGGTGGCTGACTTCCACTTCTTGGGAGTTTACATTGAGGAGGACTTGACCTGGAGCATGAACATCTCTGAGCTGTTCAAAAAGGCCCAGCAGAGACTGTACTTTTTGAGGGTGCTCAGGAAGAACAACATTACCCAGAGACTGCTGGTGTCATTTTATTGGTGCTCCATAGAGAGCTTACTAACATACTGTATATGTGTGGTATACCAGCTGCACAGTGGCTCAGAGGAAAGCACTGCAGAGAGTCATTAACATGGCCCAGAAGATTGTCTGCTGACCTCTCCTCACACTGGAAGAAGTGCACAGCTCCCGCTGTCTCAAAAAAGCACAGAACATAATAAAGGACACCTCACAATCTGGACACCATCTATTTGAACGTCTGCCATCAGGTAGATGGTACAGATCATTACAATCAAGGACAAATAGATTCAGAAACAGCTTCAATTCCACAGCAATAACCACACTCAATAGAACCAAAACATAACATGCTGCTAGTGACAGGGATTGTGCAATTTGACAGATGACTGAATGTATGGTTTTGTGTTTTTTCTAATCTTATTTTATGTGAACATGATTTATTTTTAGCTATTTTTATGCTCCTTTTTTAGTTTTATAATGCAATGAGTGATGAAAAATTTTGTTGTACAAGTTACAATGAAAATAAAAACATTCTATTCTATTCTATTCTATTCTATTCTATTCTATTCTATTCTATTCTATTCTATTCTATATATGCATATGACTCAGAATTTATTTAGTTGCCTTTTTTTGTCTTCCATAATGGCTTATTTCAGCTGCTGCTGAATCATGGATTCATTGATTTACTGATTCAGCATCTGACTCACTCATTTACCAAATATTATTAAGGTGCATTTACAGTGTATTTGTTGTTCTGTGGTTAATGTTGCTATGGTAACCGATGTGCACTGCTTCAGCAAATGTTTTAACACCAAGGACAGCTACAAACTGAGGTAATTATATTAAAAACAAAACAAAACAAAACAAAACATGGGTAAAGTCACATGGTGTAGTTCCCTTTCAAGGGAACTTGATGCTGTGTCATGGCTGACACTATGGAACGCCAATACCATTGCCACTAAACATGGCAAAATAGCAAACTACAACTTTGCATAACAACGCAAAAATGGATCATTCTGTAATGTCATGATTTTTACAGAAACATGGCTTAACAACAACATTCCCTGCAGCAACATTGAGCTAGAGGGACACAGTGTTTTCTGGGCAGACAGATTGGCAGTGGACTCTGGTAATCACAAGGGTGGAGGCCCATGATGTTAACAAATCATGGTGCACAAACTTGACTGTAATTGAAAGTCATTGCTCAGCTCATCTGGAGTATTTGATGATTAAATGCAGACCCTTTTACCTACCAAGAGAATTCAGCCATTGTTGTGCTGACTGCAGCATACATCTCTCCGGATGCTAATGCTAAGGCACCTATGGAAGAACTGCATGCAGCTATCAGCAAGAAACAGGACACACATCCCGGTGGAGCTATTATTGTTGTTGGGGACTTCAACCACTCCAACTTATGATCTGTACTTCCCAAATTTCACCAGCATGTTTCCTGCACTACACACTAGACCATGTTTACACTAACGTTGCTGAGGCATACAGGGACTTTTCCCTCCCCCACTTGGGTCAGTCAGATCACCTCTCTTTGTTCATTCTACCCAAATACACACCACTCATCTAACGTGTGAAACCATCAGTGAAGACTGTGAAGGTATGGCCATAGAGGGGCATTTCTTCACTACAGCAACAGCTCAGACGCACAGACAGACATCAACATCTATACATCATCTGTACTGGACCATATCAACACATGTATTGACAATGTCACCACTGTCAAACATGTGAAACAGTTTCCTAATCAGAAGCCCTGGATGAACTCTGAGGTCCACCTCTTGCTGAAAGCAAGAGATGCTGCTTTTAAATCCAGCAATGCAGAGGACTACAGCAGAGCCAGGGCCAACCTGAAAAGGGGCATTAGGAAAGCCAAGTCTGCACATAAACTGCGCATTGAGGAGCACTTCCACAGCAATTTCGACCCCAGACGCATATGGAAAGGCATCCAGACCATCACTAACCACAAACCTTCAATATAGTCTCTACCAACCAGCAATACGAGCTCAACCATTTCTTTGCTCGCTTCGCCAAAGGCATCATACACCACACCAGAAATGCTGACTCCTCCATGGTTGTTCATCCAATATCACTCTCCACAACAGAGGTACACTCAGCACTGAGCAGAGTAGATCCATGTAAGTCAGCTGGTCCTGATGGCATACCTGGACATGTGCTCAGGACTTGTGTTGACCACCTGCTGCAAGTCTTCACTGACATTTTCAACCTGTCACTGGCCCAGGCCACTGTTCCCAAATGTCTGAAGACTACAACCATTTTACCAGTGCCCAAGCATTCTTCTGCAGAGTGCCTGAATGATTTCTGCCCTGTTGCACTCACCCCCATTGTTAAGAAAAAGGGCGCAGACATAGACTGCCCTAATAATTGTTGTAGGGTACCACCAAAGGTAGCCCCTGAGTTTCAGGAGCAAGTGTTTCAGCAGTAGAAACTACTCTTCAGACAATCTGTGATGAGAGGCAGGAGCCCCCCAAGTGCCATGGATTGGGTGACCATCTAGGACCGCTCCCCAACCCTAGAGGGGGGCGTCCGTTGAAAGAGCCTTGCAATGATGACACACTCTTGAGTGAGACCCAAGGTGAGAAACTGCAGCTTGTTAACATAAGAAGGGTACGAAGCTTGTGACACCTAATCCTTGTGACCATGAAAAGGATATCTGAAGGGGTGAAAAACCCCTGCTCTTGAGCCGGAGTTGAAATGGTCTTATGTCTAGCAGACCCAAAGGAATAGCTTCGGCCACTACTGTCATGAGCTGTGCACCCTCTGCAGATCCAGAAAGGATCTAATCTCCCTAAGCGGGAGACAGACGTGCCTGCATCATGGCTGAATCCTAAACTTTCGCAAAAAAGGTGGTTCTCTGAGAGGGAGAAATCACACACTTCCCCGAGATGAGCCTGAGGCCTAGGGACCTCATGTGGGCAAGCACAGCATCTCAATGCCTGGCTGCCACATCCATTAACTGAGCCAAGATGAGACAGTCATCTGAATTATTGAGTACATGCTGGCTACAAAGCCAGAGACTTCATCTGGTAGGGGAATATGCTCTACGGTCACTTTCTTAGATGCAAAATAAGTTCCTCCTGGGTTAATGAAGTTTGGTCTGTGCCAAAAACAGTGGGCACAGACCTTAATAGAAGAAGGACGGGAGGCAAACTGTATTCTGTAGCCTTTTCCCACAGTATTCAGAATCCACTGAAAGAAACTTTCATGCTGCCCGGTGGTCTGAAAGTGGTGTTAACCTCTCGCTGTTCTCACCTTGACTGGTGCCCTGAAACAGCAAACTGGCAGGGGCTAACAGAGGAGGCAGCGACACATAAAGAGCAGGAGCATGGGTGGGCATGGGAGACGGCTACATGAAAGTGAAAGGCAGCATGAAGTTAGGTAGCAGTCATCGAGCTCAGAGTAGACAAAGCTAACTTTTTATCAGGCCAATCTAAGCTAAGATTAGCAACAGCACATGTAATCACCTCCAGGAGCTTATTGAACACCACAGAATGCGGTGGCAGTTCGACTGCTGTTTGCACCTGGTTGCCCACCTTCAAGCTCCTTACAGACCGATGTAGACAACAATAATTCCTCATTCAGGTCAGGAAAAATTGCAAAGCGAGCTCCAAGAGCTGAAGCAGAGAGATGAGCATTAGCAGGGAGGATGAGAGAAGGGACTCATTCGTCCCTAATTCCATCATGTTTTTTATTGCCCTAGTATCAGACAAAAAAGACAGACAGTTGACACCAACATACACATAGTGCTTCCTGAACATAAAGAAGCTGGAGTAATGCGAGATGCCCTTTTACGGTCTTGCTGTCATGCTCTGCTTCATCACACGATCTCCTTCAGCAATAGATTGCTCTGATTTCACACAGAACTTTAGACACCGCTTCTGCAAGGAGCGTTCACATATTGTCAGCCATGATGCAGTGTCGAGTTCCCTTGAAAGGGAACAGCTGTTTAAACAAACAAATTAAGATTTAAATAAACCCCGTGAACACCCTCTAGGTGGCAGTAAAATCACCTGCTGATCTAGGTGTAGTAAAATGTAGGTGTAGAAATAATTAAGTTACATTAAAAACTTGAGGAAATGTTGCTGTATATATATAGTTATTTATGTACTGAAGTTATACATTCTCATGCTCTTGATGATGATCTTTTTCAGATCTCAGAGCAGGCCTCGACTTTATTAGCTATTTTTTATCATTGTATACAAATACTGTATATCTGAAGACGTTCAGTTATATCACTTTAATACAATTCACAGTACAGCTAAACACAACACGGACTCCCAGGATTCCAGGATATTGACTACAGGAATGTATAGGGAAAAATCTACAGTACAAACAAGTTTTGGACAAGAATTGTTTGTGAGGAAAGTGAGCAATTAAAATAAACAACAAAGTGAGATGTTAGTGTAGACAAAGGTGAGTGTGTGAGTAAACCACATTTTCCATTCTGTCATAACATCTATATCATGAGTTCTCTGTGCAACACCAAAACACAAATGTGGAAAATGTGGAGTGGAGGTAGGCAGATCAGAATACCATGCTTGCATATCAGACCTTTTTTTTTTTTTTTTTTTAAAAATACAACCAATCACATCATATTCTGGGCATGCTCAGTACAGACCACCTGTAATATAAATATAAATTCAATCCATGCTTCAAGTGCATTCATATTCTGTTAAAAAATGAGATACCAACATTGTAGAATTTGTAAGGAATGAAAAATGACCAGTTTTTGGATTTTCATTTTCATCATCAGCACCATGTGTAAGTAACAGGAGCAAGTTATTATTATTATTATTATTATTATTATTATTATTATTATTATTATAATAAAATTTTTAAATAATCAATTAATCTATTACTCTAAACTACTTTGTTCAATCTGTATGTAAAAGGAACTCTTCATGTTGTTCTTTTACATTCACTATGCAATTATTGCATTTGTTCTTCTAGATACAGTCCAACCTGGTAGACGATGGGTTACTGCACAATCTCCCACAGAGCCACCTGTTTATCAGCCTGATAAAGAGCTCAGTGTGAATACTGGTGACTCGGCTACTCTGCGGTGTTGTGCTTCTGGAAAACGAATTGGAATAATTGACTGGTTTAAGCAACCAAACAGAAAAAAAAACCCCAGGCTATTGTCACAGTATATAGAAACCATGGAGAGACATTTTATGTTGGATTCCAAAAGTCTCGTTTTCAAATAGAAAGATCCTCAGACTGCGTCAAAATTACTATTTTAAACATCATTCAGTCTGATGAAGCCATGTACTACTGTACACCGACAAGACCCTACCTTGGGTTTGGAGATGGAACTTATTTAAAAATTAAAGGTATAATTTTCCCTGAAATTGATTAAGATGCTGATTTAATGCAATGACATTTTCTCTTATTACCATTAACATGTTCATCCTGGAAGACAAATAATAGTGAAGTAGTGAAATGCCAACTGTGTTTTCTTCAACAGAACTAAGTTGCAGATTTTTACTAAGTGAATTATGATAAATGTTTATAGGTGAACATGTTACTATTGCATCAGAAACATCTAAACCAGCTCTGAGTGATAATTCAGTGGTGTGTGAACCAACACTGCATGGAAACAACACTAACATGAACACACGAGACAAAACAGGTAAGATACCTCATAATTCAGTATTATTTAAATATCCTTAGTTCCTAAAACTTAATTTACTCAGAAAATAATTTGTACTAATTTAAATATAATGTGGTGAAATGACAGAATCAGAAAAGATCAGATCTCTATATTGGACAGTGCTCAGTTTGGGAACAGCTTTGGGTTTGTGCGCACTTCTGATTTTCTGTCTCACTTATTTCATACTGAGGAGAAGAAAATATGAAACCTCTAGACGTAAGAGCTTTTGTCATTACATAAGTTAAAAGTTAGTAATACAATTAACTTTAGTTCTATTAAATTGACTAATAAGTGTGTTTCTGTTTTAATAGCTAACACTTCTATAGAAGATTCTCCAGGAATGAGGCAGGTACAGGTGAAGATATTAATTTTCCTCTAAATTGCCATTACTAATTTTATTATTATTATTATTATTATTATTATTATTATTATTATTATTATTATTATTATTATTATAATACAGGAATCTGAAGCTGAATCACTGAATTACGCAGCTTTGCAATTCCCCAAGAGGAAAGTCAAAGCTGAAAAAAAGAAAACTGTCTCATCAGATGAGTGTGTGTACTCCGATGTAAAGAAAACTGTAAGATAACATAAATAAATGCCTCATAACACATGGTAATATTACACAGTGATTAGATTTTAGCAAATATAAAAAGTTTAGTAAAGTATATTCTTTACTTATCATTATACGTTAAAATTACAATTCTACAAACGTGAAATTGTCTTTGACAAGATATTGTTTAAAGTAACTTTGTACAGTGAAGTAACATTAAAGTAAAACAACTGATGTATTTTCCCACAATGATTTATATCAAGTTTCTTGATATTACATTTCACTAACTGTAAACCCATGAAAAAAACAAAATGTATGAAATGATATTTTTTATGTTGTTGTATGATTTTAGTGTTTTACTTCATAAAGATTTTGTGGCCTCATTTTTCTGACTGATAACCTGACAATAAATACAAAAATGAGCAATTTCATGAAAATGTGTATATGTGTTTTTTACATTATTCTAAATAATTTTGAGTTCAAATAATAATAATAATGATCCATTACTTGTGTATATTTAAAAAAGGTTGTGGGTTGGTTCTAAACATAAGTCACGGACTGTGACACGCACATCCAGTGAATGCAGTGGGATTTATTAACTCACCAGTAACAAACAACCAATGGAACTGAACTATAACTGTATAACCTGTTAGTAAAACTGACTTCCAGTCACTTCTAATGATGTTTGCTGTTTTTCTTTTTTTAAATAGTTTTTCTAGATTTTTCTAATTATGATGCCATAAACCTGGCAGTAATATTCACCAATACTGAGTGTCAATTAAAACTGCTTTAAACTCATTTTACATTAAAGAAATGGAACCATAAACATTTATGATGCAGTTTAGGCTTTTAAATTCACACTGCATGCAACTTACATCCTTAATTCAGTTATTGAATGTGGAGCTCTTTTTGTTGGCTTCTCACTATGAGTGAGTGCAAAACGCTGATCATGCAAATACAAACATGTGTACTTAAAAGTATTAGTACATCCTGTTTGTTGCAGCTACAGTGTTTTGCACAAGTACCACTTGATGCTTTGCTGTGCTTATACAGGAAGCCTAACAATAGCAAGAGCTCATAAGATAAATTCTGACCACAACTGACACCCAGCAAGAGCTTTGTCCAGCAACAGAATTTGTGAAGTGCATTCAGCATCTCCTGTCTCTAATGCTGACTTTCACACACAGAATGTCAGAGTTATCGATTTCAACAAGTTAGAAACCATTAACAAAAAATTTTTTTGTGATGAGTCTGAAGTTAGAGATTGAAGGGGTGATGTTGAATGTTGTTAGTGGTTATGCCCCACAGGTAGGTTGTGAGTTGGAGGAGAAAGAGAGATTCTGGAGTGAATTAGATGAGGTGATGGAGAGTATTCCCACGGGTGAGAGAGTGGTGATAGGAGCGGATTTTAATGGACATGTTGGTGAGGGGAACACAGGTGATGAGGAGGTGATGGGCAAGTTTGGAGTTAAGGAAAGGAACCTTGAAGGACAGATGGTAGTGGACTTTGCTAAGAGGATGGACATGGCTGTGGTTAACACTTATTTTCAGAAGAGGGAGGAGCATAGAGTGACTTACAAGAGTGGAGGTAGGAGCACACAGGTAGACTACATCCTATGTAGAAGAGGCAATCTGAAAGAGATTAGTGACTGTAAAGTGGTAGTGGGAGAGAGTATAGCCAGACAGCATAGGATGCTGGTGTGTAGCATGACTCTGATGGTCTGTAAGAAGAAGAGGTCAGAGACAGAGAAGAAAACCAAGTGGTGGAAGCTGAAAAAGGAGGAATGTTGTGAGGAATTTAGACAGAAGTTGAGGCAGGCTCTGGGTGGGCAGGTAGTGCTGCCAGATGACTGGGAAACTACAGCAGAAGTGATCAGGGAGACAGGGAGAAAGGTGCTGGGTGTGTCATATGGAAGGAGGAAAGAAGATAAGGAGACTTGGTGGTGGAATGAGGAAGTTCAGGATAGTATCCAGAGGAAGAGGTTAGCCAAGAAGAAGTGGGACATGGACAGGACTGAAGAGAATAGACAGGAATACAAGGAGTTACAGCGCAGAGTGAAGAGGGAGGTGTCTAAGGCCAAGCAGAAGGCATATGACGAGTTGTACACTAGGTTAGACACTAGAGAAGGAGAGAAGGATTTGTACAGGTTAGCTAGGCAGAGGGATCGAGATGGGAAGGATGTGCAGCAAGTTAGAGTTATTAAGGATAGAGATGGAAGGGTGCTCACAAGTGAGGAGAGTGTACAGAGGAGATGGAAGGAATACTTTGAGGAGCTGATGAATGAGGAAAATGAGAGGGAAAAAAGAGTAGAAGGGGTGAACTCTGTGGAACAGAAAGTAGATAAGATTAGAAAGGATGAAGTCAGGAAGGCTTTGAAGAGGATGAAAAGTGGGAAGGCAGTCGGTCCTGATGACATCCCGGTAGAGGTCTGGAAGTGTCTGGGAGAGGCAGCAGTGGAATTTTTAGCTAGTTTGTTCAACAGGGTTTTAGAGAGTGAGAGGATGCCTGAGGAATGGAGAAGAAGTGTGTTAATGCCGATCTTTAAGAATAAGGGTGATGTGCAGAGTTGCAGTAACTATAGGGGGATAAAGTTGATGAGCCATACAATGAAGCTATGGGAAAGAGTAGTGGAAGCTAGGTTAAGGAAGGTAGTGGAAATTTGTGAGCAGCAGTATGGCTTCATGCCCAGAAAGAGCACAACAGATGCAATTTTTGCTCTGAGGATTTTGATGGAGAAGTATAGGGATGGTCAGAGGGAGTTGCACTGTGTGTTTGTAGACTTGGAGAAAGCATATGACAGGGTGCCAAGAGAAGAGCTGTGGTACTGTATGAAGTCAGGAGTAGCAGAGAAGTATGTCAGAGTAATGCAGGACATGTATGAGAGGAGCAGGACAGTGGTGAGGTGTGCTGTAAGTCAGACAGAGGAGTTCAATGTGGAGGTGGGACTGCATCAGGGATCGGCTCTGAGCCCCTTCCTGTTTGCTATAGTGATGGACCAGTTGTCAGAGGAGGTCAGACAGGAGTCTCCTTGGACAATGATGTTTGCAGATGACATTGTGATCTGTAGTGAGAGCAGGGAGCAGGTGGAGGAAAACCTGGAGAGGTGGAGGTTTGCGCTGGAGAGAAGAGAAATGAAAGTCAGTCGTAGTAAGACTGAGTACATGTGTGTGAATAAAAGGGAGGGAAGTGGAACAGTAAGGTTACAGGGTGAAGAGGTGAAGAAGGTACAGGAGTTTAAGTACTTGGGGTCAACAGTCCAGAGTAATGGAGAGTGTGGGAAAGAGGTAAAGAAGCGAGTGCAGGCAGGTTGGAATGGGTGGAGAAAGGTGTCGGGAGTTCTGTGTGATAGGAAAATATCAGCGAGAATCAAGGGGAAGGTGTACAGGACAGTGGTGAGACCGGCCATGCTGTATGGTTTAGAGACAGTGTCACTGAGGAAGAGACAGGAGTCAGAGCTAGAGGTAGCAGAGCTGAAGATGTTGAGGTTCTCTTTGGGAGTGACAAGATTGGACAGGATTAGGAATGAGTACATCAGAGGGACAGCTCATGTTGGACGTTTGGGGGACAAAGTTAGGGAGGCCAGATTAAGATGGTTTGGACATGTTCAGAGGAGGGAGAGGGAGTATATTGGTAGGAGAATGTTGGACATGGAGCTGCCAGGCAGGAGGCAAAGAGGAAGGCCAAAGAGGAGGTATATGGATGGAATTAATGAGGATATGAAGCTAGTGGGTGCAAGTGTTGAGGATGCAGAAGATAGGGATAGGTGGAGAGAGATGATTCGCTGTGGCGACCCCTGAAGGGAAAAGCCGAAAGAAGAAGAAGATTTTATTTTATTTCAATCATTCTGTAAGATGTTGTGTGTTATATAAAACTACAACCATACAGAACTCGATCAGTTGATAAGAAGTTTTGGAGGAGCTGCTCTTATAACCACACAAACACAGCATTACAGAAAGGTTGCAGGTATTGTATCACTTCCTGCATGCTTCATTTTTACCCTGCCCAGAACAACATTAAACATTTTATTTAAATGTAGAGGTTGTGTTTCTTTTACTTTAATGCAAAATTAGCCATGAGAGAAAAACGTGTTCTCACAGGGACAAGTCAGTACATCTGTGAGTTTAATATCTGTTACATAAGTTTTGTGGGTAAATAATGAACATATTTTTTTTTGATGATTACAGTGCATTTCAGTGTTTATTCATTCATTGTCTACCACTTATCCGATCTATTCTCAGGTCACGGAGAGCCTGTGCCTATCTCAGGCGTCATTGGGCATCAAGGCAGGATACACCGTGGACGGAGTGCCAACCCATCGGTGGGCAAACACACACTCTCATTCACACACTACAGACAATTTAGAGATGCCAATCAACCTACAATGCATGTCTTTGGACCGGGGGAGGAACATTCAAACTCCACACACGGCAGAGGCGAGAATTGAACAACCAACCCTGGACGTGTGAGGCAAACGTGCTAACCACTAAGCCACCGTGCCCCCCATTTCAGTGTTTATGATTTTCATAAACATAAACACACAAGATTTATTTCAGTAGTTGTCAATGAGGCATGAGGCCTGAACCTGGTTTAATGTTCATGCATATGACACAGAATTCATTTAATTGTCTTTTTTATCTTTAAGTAATGGCTTATTTCAGCTGCTGAGTCATGGATTCATTGATTCACTGATTCAGCATCTGGCTCACTCATTCAGCAAAGGTTATTGAGGTACATTAACACTGAATTTGTTGTTCTGTGGTTTATGTTGCTATGGTAACGCTAAGGACAGCAATAAACTGAGGTGAAAGGGCACAAACAAGCCATTTGTGAATGGGCACAAACAAGCTAGGAGCAAAGCACCATTAGCCATGTAAGACCCAGGACCCAGGAGTGGGGTCCAGGTCCAGGTTATAGAACCTGATATGGGTGTGCAGAAAGTACCAACATGCCACAGCACAAATCTCCTGAAGGGGAACTCCCCTAGCTAGAGTGCTGGACAAGGCCGATATACCTAGTGGAGTGAGCCTTAATCTCCAGAGGTGAAGCCACACAGTGCACGTCATAAGCCTAGGAGATAGACACCACTATGCAGCACGAGGTGCTTCTTGGAGACCAGATTGCTTTTGTTGTGGCCACCAAAGCAGATGAAAAGGGAGAGGTCTTACACCACGTGCTAGAGTGAAAGGTGAAAAGTGCTGAGAACCCGAACTGGGCAGGTGCAGTCTCTCCTGCTCCACCGACTTGTGGGGTGGAGGGCAGAAGGCCTGCAGAGAGACTGGATAACCAGCCGTATTGCACCCTGAGATGTAGGGCAGCCTTGACCATGCCAGGAGCAGAATCTAGGCAGAAGGGGGTGATTGACAGGGCCTACAGAACTCCTACCATTCTTAGGGGGTTCAAGGCTAATAGCAGAGCTGTTTCCACAGGATATGCGGTCTCCAGGAAAGCCTCAGCCACCTAGCACTGCAGACAAAGTGAGAGACCAGAGAATAGGCATGTGTCTCGCAGCAATGGCAGCCATGGATAGGGTGATAGGCCCTCAAAGAGGCGTGTCTGCAGCAAATCTAGCACTGTACTAACAAGGCAGTGAATCAGAACCTGACAATGCTGATTACACTAGAGGAAAAAGACAACATAGTCTCTATTTCCTTGCTTGGGAGAACTAGGAGTCTAGGAGCTGGTCCAAGACCAGACCAAGAGGTTCCAAACTCCAGGTGGGGTGAAGATTTGCCCCCTGTGCCTGAGAGAGGAGGTCCCTCCTGACAGGAATCACCCATTGAGCACCATCCAGAAAGGAATTTAGGTCTACAAGCTAGATTCAGGTGGGCCAATGAGGAGACATCAGTAACAGGTGGACTTGGTTATGTCATACCCTGGCTAGAGCAGCTAGAGGGAAAGTGTACAGACAGAGCCTTGGGTACATTTGGACCATTAGAGAAAGCCACAGGGGAGAGTGAAAAATGGGTGAAAAAAGCCACTTGCAATCTGCCAAAAATTGCCATATGCCTTCCACCAGCTATGGGTATACATACCATTCCCCGGAGATTAGCCCCTGCCTCAGAAGAAAGCCTGGTTCATGATCATGTGCTCTGGAGTGTAAATCACTTTCGGTGAGAGATATCTGGTCTGCACTTAAGGCAAGATCTTTTGTGCCAATTTCAACAGAGGGCACAGACATAGACTGGCCTAATAAGTGATGTAGAGTACCACTAAAGGTAGCCCCTGAGTTTCAGGGGGAAGTGTTTCAGCAGTAGAAACTACTCTTCAGGCAATCTGTGATGTGGGACACTAGCCCTCCCAAATGCCATGGATGGGGTGGCTATCTAGGTCTGCTCCCTAACCCGAGAGAGAGGCGTCCATTGTAAGAGACTTGCAATGATGACATGCCCTAAGAGTGAGACCCATGGAAGACAGACAGGCCCACATTATGGCTGAATCCCAAAACCCTATCACCAAGAAGGTGGTTCTCTGAAAGGGAGAAATCACACATTTCCCTGGTTTGAGCCTGAGGCCTAGGGACCTCATGGGGGCAAGCAAGGCATCTCAATTCCTCGTTTGAGCCAAGATGAGCCAGTCATCTGAGTAATTGAGAACATTGATGCCCTGGGGTGCAATGATGCCAGAGCAGCCTCAATGCACTTTGTGAGAGTAAGTGATAAGACTAGCCCAAAAAGGGGAAAGAACCTGGCACTGGTATACTTGGCTCCTGAAAACAAACCTGGGGAGTCTCCTGTGTTTTGGCAAGATGCCTATGTGAAGATATGCATCCTTCAGGATTATCATCGCAAATCACGCACCTTGCACCTGATCTGCAACACAATGACCTTGAGCATTAATGTCTCAAATTTGTACATTTCAGTGTACAATTCGGAGCACACAGGGGGGCGTAGCCTCTGTCCTTATTGGGAACCAAGAAATGCCGGTTGAGTCATGATCTGGGACGGGAATATGCTTCATGACCGCTTTCTGAGATGCAATAGAAATTCCTCCTGGAGGAAAGAAGTTTGGTCTGTGCCAAAAATCAGTGTTCACAGACTTTAAAAAAAAGGAGGATGGGAGGCAAACTGGATTCTGTAGCCTTTTTCCAAAGTATTCAGAACCCACTGCAACACACTTGGCAGAAACTTCCATGCTACCACGTGGTCTGAGATAGGTGTTAGCCTCTTGCTGTACTCACCTTGCCTGGTGCCCTGAAACAGCGAGCGGGGCAGGGGGCTGACCTAGGTGGCAGTGACACATGAGGAGCAGGAGCATGGGTGGGCATGGCTGACCACTGAAGCACCAGAGGTGGAAGGGTAGGGAGCAGTGAAGATGGCCAGAAGGGATGTCCCTAGAAATCCTAGCCATTGGGTATTAGGATTACTTTCTGGCCTGCCTGGAGGAGATGACCAATGGCTGGCCTGCCCCTAAGTGCTGGCTCTGCCTGCCTCTGGCTCTTAAACTTGCCTCAGCAGGCCAGGCTGGGGCTGGTGACTACTGGTTTATAGCCCTAGGTGCTTCTGCGGCAAGGGTAGAAAAGGCCTTTTAAAGAAACCAGGGTGTCTAAAAGAAAGGTTTTGTCCCTTTCTTTCATCTCCGTCACTGGAGCTTACAGAGAGAAAAAAGTTTCCCCCGCAAATTGCAGGGGCATAAAAGCTGTGCATTTTTAATGTTTCCTCTATCTAACCAACTTTGACAAAGTGCTTTCCCCGCAATTTTTGCAGGGGCAAACAATCCAAAAACATACACAACGTTTCCTGGCAAGTCTGTTTCTAATTTTTTAAAATAGATTCCTTTTTATGGTCTGACTGGCAAGTTCCAAAAAATATGTCACAGACGTTACCTGAAGACCCAAGAATTGCAGTTTGAGTTGTCCTTTAATGGTCCCCGGATGAACAAATTTTTTTTTTTTTTTTTTTTTTTTTTTTAATTTTTGAAATTTTTGTTTATAGTAACTGATGTACTTAAATGTACTACAGTATTGACAGTACAGACAGTTTTACACTGTTATATATTTTATATTGTGACAAAAACAAATCTCCTGCTAAGACAGAGCAGGCCTCATAGCAGGCCTCAAATTTATTAGCTATTTTTTAACATTATATACAAAAATGGCCCCCTTCCTGATTTCTTATTTTTTTGCATGTGTCACACTTTAATGTTTCAGATAATCAAACACATTTAAATATTAGTCAAAGATAACACAAGTAAACACATCATGCAGTTTTTAAATGAAGGTTTTTATTATTAAGGGAAAACAAAATCCAAAACTACATGGCCCTGTGTGAAAAAGTGTTTGCCCCCTAAGCCTAATAACTGGTTGGGCCACCCTTAGCAGCAACAACTGCTATCAAGCGTTTTCGATAACTTGCAATGAGTCTGTTACAGCACCCGTGGAGGAATTTTGGCCCACTCATATTTGCAGAATTGTTGTAATTCAGCCACATTGGAGGGCTTTCAAGCATGAACCACCTTTTTAAGGTCATGCCACAGCATCTCAATCGGATTGAGGTCAGGACTTTGACTAGGCCACTCCAAAGTCTTCATTTTGTTTTTCTTCAGCCATTCAGAGGTGGACTTGCTGGTGTGTTTGGATCATTGTCCTGCTGCAGAACACAAGTTTGCTTCAGCTTGAGGTCACAAACAGATGGCCGGACATTCTCCTTCAGGATTTTTTGGTAGACAGCAGAATTCATGGTTCCATTTATCACAACAAGTCTTCCAGGTCCTGAAGCAGCAAAACAGCCCCAGACCATCACACTACCACCACCATATTTTACTGTTGGTACGATATTCTTTTTCTGAAATGCAGTGTTACTTTTACGCCAGACATAATGGGACACAGACCTTCCAAAAAGTTAAATTTTTGTCTTGTTTAGTCCACAGAGTATTTTCCCAAAAGTCTTGGGGAACATCAAGATGTTTTCTGGCAAAACTGAGACGAGCCTTTATGTTCTTTTTGCTCAGCAGAAGTTTTCGTCTTGGAACTCTGCCATGCAAACCATTTTTGCCCAGTCTCTTTCTTATGGTGGAGTCATGAACACTCACTTTAACTGAGGCATGTGAGGCCTGCAGTTCTTTGGATGTTGTTGTGACCTCCTGAATGAGTTGTCGCTGTGCTCTTGGGGTAATTTTGGTCGGCCGGCCACTCCTGGGAAGGTTCTCCACTGTTCCATGTTTTCGCCATTTGTAGATAATGGCTCTCACTGTGGTTTGCGGCAGTCCCAAAGCTTTGAAAATGGCTTTATAACCTTTTCCAGACTGATAGATCTCAATTACTTTCTTTCTCATTTGTTTTTGAATTTCTTTGGATCTCGGCATGATGTCTAGCTTTTGAGGATCTTTTGGTCTACTTCACTTTGTCAGGCAGGTCCTATTTAAGTGAGTTCTTGATTGTGAACAGGTGTGGCAGTAATCAGGCCTGGGTGTGGCTAGAGAAATTGAACTCAGGTGTGATAAACCACAGTTAGGTTATGTTTTAAAAACGGCAAACACTTTTTCACACAGGGCCATATAGTTTTGGATTTTGTTTTCCCTTAATAATAAAAACCTTCATTTAAAAACTGCATGATGTGTTTATTTGTGTTATCTTTGACTAATATTTAAATGTGTTTGATTATCTGAAACATTAAAGTGTGACAAACATGCAAAAAAATAAGAAATCAGGAAGGGGGCCAACACTTTTTCACACCACTGTATATATATACAGTCTATCCGGAAAGTATTCACTTCACTTCCTGATACTTCACTAATCCTGATAATTGTTTATAGGTGAGCATGTTACTACTGCATTAGAAACATCTAAACCAGCTCTGAGTGATAATTCAGTGGTGTGTGAACCAACACTGCATGGAAACAACACTAACATGAACACACAAGACAAATCAGGTAAGATGTCTCATTATTCAGTATTAATTAATATCCTTAGTTCATAAAGCATAATTTACTCAGAAACTCATTTGTACTAATATAAACATAATGTGATGAAATAACAGAATCAGAAAAGACCTGATCTTTTCTTCAGATGATCACTGTTGATCATCACCAGAAATGGTTGTCCTTCTTGGACATTCCATCCCCCCCCACACCCATCGTGCTTGGCTTTCCTTGGCTCTGCAAACACAACCCTGACATTGACTGGTCCAATGGCCTAGTATTGGACTGGGGAACCCACTGCCAAGGCCATTGCCTCTCCTCCAAAAATCCCGGCACCTGCCTCAGTGGTTGACAAACCTCCCTCCAAGCTCTGCTCAGTGCCTGCCATTTACCATGGCCTGAAGGTGGTCTTCAGCAAGGCCAAGGCATCCTCTTGCTTCATAACTGTCTGTATGTGAAGGCTCAGAAGTGTGAGTTCCATGTCACCAGCACCACCTTCCTGGGATTCAAACTCCCAGCTGGTAGCATACAGATGGATCAAGATTCAAACTCCCAGCTGGTAGCATACAGCATCAAGGTTCAATTTTTCTCTCACCTATTGCCCAGGATCTAAGAATGGGATGCCAGATGATCTCAACGACATGTCTCTGAAGAAGAACCCATCTGTGAACTAATCCTCCTCTCTTCCATTTTGGTTCCATTTTCTGGATGACCAGTTCCTGATGTAAATTCATGTAAGTCATGAAGTAATGGACCACTCCCGGATTCTCCAATGGTGCCATGGTTCCCGGTCTGTTCTGCCATCCAGGTGCCCCTCACACCCTGTCAGCCCTTCAGCAGCGCTTCTGGTACCCGTCGATGAGGAGGGATGTTTGTGAATTTACTGTTACTGTGTACTGCTTATTTATTGAGCCCCATCTCTTCTCATTAAAGCAATTCACCTTGCCTAGCGGTCTGCATTTGGGTCCCATGGAAAGGGAACAAAATATAAACAAATGAATTATGATTTAGATAAACACCACTATCACCCTTTAGGTGGCAGTAAATTCTCACACATCAAGCTCTTTTAGTAAAATGTAGGCATAGAAAGAATTAAGTTATGTTAAACATTTAAGGAAATGTTGCTGTATTTATAGTAACTGACAGTTTTACACTGTTTTATATTATGAATTATATTATGACAAAACCAAATCCCGTGCTAAGGCTGAACTGTTTCAGGTCTCAGAGCAGGAAGAATTCATAAGCTATTTTTTTTTTTTTATCATTATACACAAATACTGTATATCTGAAGACATTCCGTTATATTATACACTTCCTATACAATTCACAGTACGGCTGAACATAACACTGACTCCCACATTCCAGGATGTTGACTTCAGGAATGTATAGGGACAAATCTAAAGAACAAAAAAGCTGAATTGTTTGTGAGCAAAGTGAGCATTTAAAATTAACAACAGTGAGATGTTTGGATACACATTTAGTGTAGATACAGGTGAGTCATCTATTCTATTTTATTCTATTCTATTCTATTCTATTCTATATCATGACTTCAATGTGCAACATCAAAACACAAATATGGAAAATGTGGTGTAGATGTAGGCAGATCAGAATACCACCTGCTTGCGTATCATGCCTTTTATTAATACAACCAATCACATCTTATTCTGGGTGTGCTCAGTACAGACCACCTGCAGTATAAATATAAATCCAAACCATGCACATTCATATTCTGTTGATATATATCAAACAAACACTTTCCATTTTATGAGAAATGAAAAATGACTGATTTATGGATTTTAATTTTGATCTTCAGCACCATGTGTAAGTAATATGAGCAAATTATTCCCCTTCGTGTTGGATGTATTTTTTAAAGTCTATGGCAATTATTACTCTGGATGAAGTCTATTCTATTATTTTGATAGTGATGTTATCTGAATTACATTCATTACTTAATTAATGTATTTATTTTCCTAGATACTGTCCGACCTGGTAGATGCTGGCTTACTACACAATCTCTCATAGAGTCACCAGTTGATCAGACTGATAAAGAGCTCAGTGTGAATATTGGAGACTCGGCTACTCTGCAGTGTTGTATTTTAGATAAAGAAGTTGGGAAAATTGCCTGGTTTAAGCAACCAAACAGAAAGAAACCTCAGATTATAGTATCAATATTTAAAAGTAGTGAAGTGTTTCACACTGGATTCCAAAAGTCTTGTTTCCAAATAGAAAGATCTTCAAACTGCTGCAATATGACCATTTTAAACATCACTCAGTCTGATGAAGCCATGTACTACTGTGCATTGATGAGATTCAACCTTGTGTTTGGAGATGGAACTTATTTAAATATTAAAGGTAATATTTCCACTGAAATTGATTAAGCTTCTGGTTTAATTCAGTGACATTTCTCCTTATTACCATGTTTAACCTGGAAGACTCATAATAGTAAAGTAGTAAAATGCTAACTGTGTGAATTAAATGAATTATGATAAATGTTTGTAGGTGAACATATTACTGTTGCATCAGAAACATCTAAACCATCAGTGGTGTGTGAACCAACACTGCATGGAAACAACACTAACATGGACACACAAGACAAAACAGGTAAGATACCTCATAATTCATCATTAATTAAGTATCCTTAATTCATAAAGCATAATTTACTCAGAAAATAATTTGCACTAATAGAAATATAATGTGGTGAAATAACAGAATCAGAAAAGATCAGATCTCTACATTGGACAGTGCTTGGTTTGGGAACGGCTTTGGGTTTGTGCGCACTTTTGATTTTCTGTCTCACTTATTTCATACTGAGGAGAAGAAAATGTAGATGTAAGAGCTTTTCTCATCACATAAATGAAACGTTTATAAATACAGTGAAGTTAAATTCTATTAAAATGACTAATACATGTGTTTCTGTATTAATAGCTAACACTTCTATAGAAGATTCTCCAGGAACACGGCAGGTACAGTTGAAGATATTTTTTTCCCGTGAAGTGTTATTACTAATTTTTATTATTATTATTATTATTATTATTATTATTATTATTATTATTATTATACAGAAATCTGAAGCTGAATCACTGAATTATGCAGCATTGCAATTTCCCAAGAGGAAAGTCAAAGCTGTAAAAAAGAATACTGTCTCATCTGATGAGTGTGTGTACTCCGATGTGAAGAAAACTTTAAGATGACATAAATGCCTTGTAACACATGGTAAAATTACACAGTGATAACATTTTAGCAAATAAAAAAATCTTGACTATAGTAAAACATATTCCCTAAGAGTTAAAATTCTACATTTCTACAATTACAATTCTAAAAGCTTGAAATTGTCTTTGACAAGATATTGATTAAAGTAACTTTGTACAGTGAAGTAACATTAAAGTAAAACAACTGATGTATTTTCCCACCATGATTTCTATCAAGTGTCCGGATATTACATTTCGGTAAACCCAAGAAAAAAACAAAATGTATGAAATGATATTTTTTATGTTGTTGTACGATTTTAGTGTTTTACTTTATACAGATTTTGTGGCCTCTTTTTTCTGACTGATAACCTGACAATAAATGCAAAAAAGATCAATTTCAGTAAAATGTGAATATTTGTTTTTTTTTTAGATTTATCTAAAAATGTCTAGTTCAATAATAATAATTTATCCATTACTGGTATATGTTTAAAAAGGTTGTGGGTTGGTTCTAAATATAAGTCAGGGACTGTGACACGCACATCCAGTGAATGCAGTGGAAACCATTGCAACTGAGCTGTAACTGTATAACCTGTTGGTAAAACTGACTTCCAATCACTTCTAATGATGTTTGTTGTTTTTTTAAAATAGTTTTTCTAGATTTATTTAATTTTCCTAATTGTGGTGCCATAAACCTGGCAGTAATATTCTCCGGTACTGAATGCCAATTAAAACTGCTTCAAACTCCTTTTACATTAACCAAAGTCAAGCGGCAAACAACAATGTTGATTCCTTCTAGAAATGGAACCATAATCATTTATGGTACAGTTTAGGCTTTTAAATTCACATTGCATCCAATGTACATCCTTCATTCAGTTATTGAATGTGGAGCTCTTTTTGTTGGTTTCTATGGTTACTATGAGTGAGTGCAAAACGCTGATCATGCAAATACAAACATGCCACTTAAAAGTATTAGTACATCCTGTTTGTTGCAGCTACAGTGTTTTGCACAAGTACCACTTGATGCTTTGCTATGCTTATACAGGAAGACTAAAAATAGCAATAGCTCATCAGATAAATTCTGACCACAACTGACACCCAGCAAGAGCTTTGTCCAGCAACAGAATTTGTGATGTACATTCAGTATCTCCTGTCTCTAATGCTGACTTTCACACACAGAATGTCTGTGAGAATGTCAGAGTTATTGATTTTAACACATCAACAAGAAACTATTAACATAACATTTTCTAGTAGACTTTCTCAGCTAAATCATTTACTGTCTGCTCAGTGCCCTGATCTTCATCACTATTTCCCTTAATTTCTTTTCCTTAATGTCTTTATAAAATTCACGTTTCATTTTATTTTTATTTTTACTTTTTTTAATATTGTCTTTTAAAAATGATCATTCTGTAAGATGTTGTGTGTAATATAAAACTAAACTGGATCAGCTGATAAGGAGTCTTGGAGGAAATGTTCCTATAACCATACAGACACTGCTTTACAGCAAGGCTGCAGGTATATGTAAGAACTCACCGGCGGCGGGCTGGTTTTGATCCATGTGCAGAGTCACAGTCCGTAATCCCAACTCATAAACTGAAGAACCAGGCATAATTCCAAATAGCCAAATAATCCACAATACAATGTCAATCCGAAACACTAATCCGAAAGATGAAATCCAAAGTCCACAAGCATAAATCCAAAAACAGGTAATCCAACACAGAAGCATAAAGCAAGGCTCAGTATCTCAGTAAATGTGACAATACTTTGTGTTGTAGCATGGTAAGCATGCCGCTGAAATCCCGGAGGTGTTCCTTCGATAGAAGAAGTTGCTTTCGGCTGCTCCCTGTTTGGGGTTGCCACAGCGGACCAACTGGTCCGCACATCAACTTGGCAAATGTTTTACGCCGGATGCCCTTCCTGACGCAACCCTCCCATTTTTCCGGGCTTGGGACCGGCACTGCATCCAGTGGCCGGAGGTGTTCCTTCGATGATGGGGCTAAAACTCAGGTGAGGGCTCCCTCTGGTGGCCTTGACGCCAGTGGTGATGCCCCCCCCAGGAACACCTCCTGGTGTTCTGTGACAAGGGCGTCCCCAGGGCCGTGGGGCAGGTCGATGGAACTCCTGCACGAACAAGTGATTTAGGATATCACCAGTGTCAACCCACGAGTGTTCTTCTGGACCGTATCCCTCCCAATCTATGAGGTACTGCAGGCAAAGTCGATAGCAACAGGAGTTCAGGAGGGCATTCACCCGATCATCGATCTTGAATGGCAGCGGTGGTTCACTGCTTGACTGTGCCTCACCCCAGCGAGAGTGTGCTGGCTTTAGCAGGGACAAATGAAACATAGGTGAGATACAATACGTCAGTGGGAGTTGCAGCCTGTAAGTAACCAGGTTGACTTGGTGGACAATCTTGACGGGGCCAACAAAATGGGGGCTTAGTTTCCGACAAAGGAGCTTCCATTTCAGATTTCGTGTCAATAGCCAGACCTGCTGACCCACTTGGAAACTGGGGTGTGGGAGTCTGCTTGAATGCGCTGTCATCTGATGGCCCGCTGCAATCGGATGTGGCCGTTATCCCAAAACCTCTTGGCTGTGGCGAATCCAGTCATTCATGGCCTGCACTTCTGATGGTTCACCTGGCCATGGGAACAGAGGCGTCTGGTAGCCTAAGACACATTGTAATGTAGTAAATCCATTTGAGGAATGTGTTTTGAGGAGGAAGTTTTGAGCATACTCTGCCCTCTAAGAACCCACATGATCTGTGACGAATACCACTATAATACTCGGGGCCACAGAGATGATGGGCTTGTCTGCTGGACGGGTTGGTGGAGGGGGCTCGCTATTCTGGGCCTATTCTGCCACCACTATGCTTCACTGTAGGGATGGTTTTGGCCAGATGATGAGCGGTGCCTGGTTTCCTCCAGACATGATGCTTGCCATTCAGGCCAAAGAATTCAACCTTTGTTTCATCAGACTAGAGAATTTTGTTTCTCATGGCCTGAGAGTCCTTCAGGTGCCTTTTGACAAACTCCAGATGGGCAGTCATGTGCCTTTTACTGAGGAGTGGCTTCCATCTGGCCACTCTACCATACAGGCCTGATTGGTGGAGTGCTGCAGAGATGGTTGTTCTTCTGGGAGGATCTCCTCTCTCCACAGAGAAATGCTGGAGCTCTTTCAGAATGACCATCGGTTCTTGGTCACCTATCTGACTAAGGTCCTTCTCTCCCAATCACTCGGTTTGGCCGAGTGAACTGTGGGACCTTATATATACACATGTGTGCCTTTCCAAATCATGTCCAATCAATTGAATCTACCACAGGTGGACTCCAATCAAGTTGTAGAAACATGTCAAGGATGATCAGTGGAAACAGAATGCACCTGAGCTCAGTTTGGAGTGTCATGGCAAAGGCTGTGAATGCTTATGTACATGTGATATTTTTTATTTTTTATTTTTAATAAATTTGCAAAGATTTCATACAAACTTCTTTCATGTTGTCATTATAGGGTATTGTTTGTAGAATTTTTAGGAAAATAATTTAATCCATTTTGGAATAAGGCTGTAACATAACAAAATGTGGAGGAAGTGAAGCGCTGTGAATGCTTTCTCCTTGCTGAACACCTCTCGCAGTGACTGGTACTCTCGGAGAATCATGCTATACTCCGTAGTGCTTGGGCTCTCAATGGATGTGGCGAGGCACGGCCGCGTGAGAACAATTCAATTCAATTCAATTCAATTCAATTCAATTCAATTCAATTTATTTGTATAGTGCCTTTTACCATGGACATTGTCTCAAAGCAGCTTTACAAAAATAGAGAAAAATTATGGGATTTGGGGATGCAATCCCCAACAGGATCTCTTCGAAGTGTAGCACACCAACCTGTTGGTCAGGTTTGTCAGGTGGGTCATCAGGTCCTCCCCGATAGGCTGATTATCCACGGCTGTCACTCTTAGTGGAGTCTTGCAGGGTCAAGTTGGAAGGCAAAGCTCCTCCAACAGGTGGTAGTCAATTAGGTTGACGGGCACAACGGAGTCAACTAGGGCTGAAAGCAGAAGAGAACCCCGATCATGGTGTAGCATCACCAACAGTGAAAAACAAGAAAGCAATTGTTTTGCACTCACCTGGGTTTTTGAGGCCCTTTCAGGACATGTGGTGAACTGATGGCCCAATCTCCCACAGTGAAAACACAGGCGTAGACACTCGATCTCCTTCTCCCAGGCACTCTGCCCCACTTCCCATGGCTGGTGTACACTGCATTGACAAGGGGCACGGTGTCTCTTCCGCAACAGGTTGTCCAGGCGGATGGTGGTGGTAATGAACTCTGACAGTGTAGAATGCATGTCCCGACACAGCATCTCCACCTGTAGAGCCCTCTTGGAACACAGCCAGAAGTGCCGTGTCATTCCAACCATGGCAAAATCTGCTGCTGGCTCTGATCCCAGCCGTAGTTTGAGTAGTTGTACAGACACTGGGGGAGGAAACCGGAGCACCCAGAGGAAACCCCCGAGGCACGGGGAGAACATGCAAACTCCACACACACGGTGGAGGCGCGAATCGAAACCCCAACCCTGGAGGTGTGAGGCAAATGTGCTAACCACCAAGCGACCGTGCTCCCCGCACGAAGAAGTTATCTACAATAATCCACAATACAACATCAATCCGAAACACTTATCCGAAAGTCGAAATCCAAAGTCCACAAGAGTAAATCCAAAAACAGGTAATCCAACACAGAAGTGTAAAGCACAGCTTAGTATCTCAGTATACTTCTTTTGTCTTTACTCATTTAGCATCTGACTTACTCCTTTACCAAATGTTACTGAGGTGCATTAACATGTGTTTGTTGTTCTGTGGTTAATGTTGCTATGGTAACCGATATGCACCACTTCACCAAGAGTTTCAACACCAAGGACTGTGACAAACTGAGATAATTTTCTTAAAACAAAACAAAACAAAACAAAACATAGGTTAGGTTACATGGTGTAGTTCCCTTTTGAGGGAACTCGATACTGTGTGATGGCTGCCACTACAAGCCAGGAGATGTCTGTCCTAGAGGTTGTGAAAGGGCACTGTACTAACAGAACCTGACAATGCTGATTACACCAGAGATGAAAATTCAACATAGTCTCCACAACCTTGCTTGGGAGACCGGAGTCTAGGAGCTGGTCCAAGACCAGACCAAAAAGTTCCCAAATCCAGTTGGGGAGAAGAATTGAGAGAGGAGGTTCCTCCTGAGAAGAATCACCCAATGAGCACGGTCCAGAAAAGAATTTAGGCCCAAAAGCCAGATTCAGGTGGGCCAATGAGGAGCCACCAATAACAGGCGGACTTGGTCATGGCGTACCCTGGCTAGGGCCCCCATGAGCATAGCTATCTATGTACAGTTAGAGCCTCAGCAAAGTTTGCACCACATGAGAAAACCACAGGGAAGAATAAGATGACCCCTCAGGGGTGAAAAAACCCACTTCCGCCTCGCCAAAAATTGCCATATTCATTCTACCACTTACAGGTAGACATGACATTCCCTGGAGATCAGGCCCTGACTCAGAAGGAATCCTGGTTCACGATAATGCACTCTAGAGTGTAAATCACATTCAGTGAGAAAAATCTGGTCTGTACCTCTGGTGGCAAACCTGAACAGAGGCATGAGTTCTGGTAGCCATCTAGGATCATAGCATGGTTTTGGTGGCCATCATTATGTTAGGCCACATAAGAAGCGTATGAAGCATCATGAGGCATAACCCTTGTGACCCTGAAAAGGGTATTTGCAGGGGTGTAAAACACCTGCTCCTGAGCCAGAGTTAAATAGCTTCAGTTACTACCATCATGAGCCGAGCCCCCTCTGCGCCTGGGTGCCAGAGAAGCATTGGCCTAGCCAGATGTCCTTTATGTCAGAAAGGATGGAATCCCTCTAAGCAGGAGGCAAATGTGCCCGCAACATGGCTGAATCCCAAACTATCACCAAGAAGGTGGTTCTTTGAGAGGGAGAAATCACACACTTCCCTGTGTTGAGCCTGAAGCCTAGGGACCTCATGTGGGCAAGCACAGCATCTCAGTGCCCGGCTGCCACATCCCTCAACTGTACGAAGATGAGTTGGTCATCTGAATAATTGAGTACATGGATGCCCTGGGGTGCAATGATGCCAGAGCAGCCTCCATGCACTTTGTGAGGGTGAGTGATAATACTAGACTGAAAGGGAAAACCTGGCACTGGTACGCTTGGCTCTGAAAAGTGAACCTGGGGAGTCTCTTGTGTTCTGGCAAGATGCCTATGTAAAGATAGGCATGCTTTAGGATTATCATCACAAACCAGTCCTTGGGACCTGATCTGCAACACAATGAGTGTTAACATCTCAAACTTGCACATTTCAGTGTACAATTTAGGGCACACAGGTCCAAAATTGGGCATAGCCCCCATCCTTCTTGGGAACCAAGAAATGCCAACTGTAAAGCCAGAGGCATGATCTGAGAGGGAAATATGCTATATGGCCCCTTTCTCAGATGCAAGAGAAATTCCTCCTGGAGGAAACATCAGTAGGCACAGACCTACATAAAATGAGGATGGAAGGCAATCTGGATTCTGTAACCTTTTCTCACAGTATTCAGAACCCACTGCAACACACCTGGCAGAAACTTTCATTCTGCCAGGTGGTCTGAGAGAGGTGTTAGCCCCTGAAACAGTAAGCTGACAAGAGGTGGTGACACATAAGGAGCAGGAGCATGGGTGGGCATGGCTGAACACTGAAGCACTGGAGGTGGCGGGGTAGGCAGCAGTGGAGATCCCATCCCAAAGAGATGTCCCTAGAAACCCTAGCCATTAGGATTCCTTTCTGGCCCATCTGGCAGAGATGACCGATGGCTGGCCTGCCCCTAATCGCCAGCTCTGCCTGCAATGCTAACCATCTTTACCTGCCTCAGTAGGCCAGGCTGGGGCCGGTGGCTACTGGTTGGTAGCCCTTGGTGCTCATAGAAAAGACCCATAGGAAAAATCGAGGTGTCTAAAATGAAGGTTTTTTGTACTGTGTGGCACTATTTAAGCACACCATTAGCTGTCAATGACATCCTGCAATTTTGTGTGATTATTTCTCTGCTTTTGACCTTGCCTATTTCTGTTCTTCTACCTTGTGTTCAGCCTGTTGTATGAGTTTTGCCTGGACTGTGTGTGGATTTTGCCTCTTGTATTACCCTGTCTGAACTTTGCTATAGTGTTTCATCTACCCAGTGGATTATTTTCATCTACCCAGTGGAACATCAGTCTTTTTTGGAGAACTTTGGAAGGTTTTTGACACCTCCTGCCCTCAGCAGGATGCTGATAGGTCTTTGCTCAAGACGGTTCAGTGGAGCTGATCAGTGGTCGGATTCACAGTGGATTTTCACATGGCCACCACTGATAGTGGCTTGAATCTGTCTGCACTTTGCTCCAGTTTGTGCTTCAGAACCGTATGTATGTGAAGGCTGAGAAGTGTGAATTCCATGTCACCAGGACCACCTTCCTGGGATTCACACTCTTGGCTGGTAGCATACAGATGGATCCTGCCAGAATAAGGTGGTGAGGGTCTGGCCATGACCCAAGATCCGGAAGCAGCTTCAGACCTTCCTGGGGTTTTCTAACTTCTATCGCAGGTTCATCTGGGGCTATAGCTCAGTCACTGCTCCCCTACACCGGCTCACCTCCACCTACTGAAATTTTATCTAGACTCCCGAAGCCAAACATGCGTTCAGCAAACTTAAGGATCTCTTTACCTCTGCACCAGTCCTTATCTTACCGGACCCTTCATGCCAGTTCACTGCGGAGGTAGACACTTCTGATCTGGGAGTGGGGGCTGTGCTGTCCCAAAGGGCCACCAAGGACAACTGACTCCACCCATGTACCTTCTTTTCTCTCCGTCTGACCTCGGCCAAACAGAACTCCTGCATGGCATCCCTCAGAATATTGCCTCTGACAGGGGCCCCCAATTCATCTCTAATTTTTGGAGAGAGTTCTGTCAGCTCCTGGGGGTGACTATCAGTTTATCATTTGGTTTTCAGCTGCAGACCAATGGCCAGACCGAGTGACTTAATCAGGAGTTGGAGACGGGGCTCCACATCTTGTGTGCTGTGGATCCATTAACGCCCACAACTCTCTGCCATCTGCATCTATGGGTCTTTCCTCTTTTTAAGCCACCTACGGGTAATATTTTTCACCCAGGAACTGGAGGCCTCTGTCCTGTCTGCCTTAGCCACTTTCAAAAGTTGACGCATCTGGGGATGGATACGCTTGGTGCTTCTCAAGTCCTCCAAAAGTTACACCCACTAGGCCAACAGCAAGAATTGTCCAGCTTCTCCTTACCATGTCGGCCAGAAGGTGTGGTTGTCCACCAGAGACCCTGAAGGAAGCCTGCAGAATGCTTGCCCTGCACTTTGTCAGCCCCTTCCCTATCTCTAAAGTGCTCAATCCAGTGGCCAACCGACTGTAACCAAAGACTTTGAACTGTGAACTGTGCACCCAGTTGATGATCACTTTTATACTGCATGCCCCATTACTCCTCTTCTGTGGCTTTACTGTTACTGTTACCACCAGACAAACACCACTATCACACTCTAGGGGGCAGGAAACTCTCACCCATCAAGCTCTGTTAGTAAAATGTAGGTGTAGAAAGAATTAAGTTACATTAATCACTTGAGGAAATGTTGCTGTGTTAATAGTAACGGATGTACTTAAAGGTACTGACAGTTTTACACTGTTATATATATTTTATATTGTGACAAAAAGAAATCTCCTGCTAAGATTAATTTGTTTCAGGACTCAGAGCAGGCCTTGAATTTATTGGCTATTTTTTTTAACATTATATACAAATACTGTATATCTGAAGACGTTAAGATACGAATATTATACACAAAAGAATTCCCAGTACAGCTGAACACAACACTGACACTCCCACGTTCCAGGATGGTGACTTCAGGAGTGTATAGAGACAAATCTAAAGAACAAACAAGTTGATATGTTTGTGAGCAAAGTGAGCAATTAATATCAACAACAGTGAGACGTTAGTGTAGACACAGGTGAGTGTGCGAGTTAAATATAAATTCAATCCATGCTTCAATTGCATTCATATTCTGTTGATAAATGAGATACAAGCACTGTTGAATTTAGAAATTAGAAATGAACAATGACCAGTGGATTTTATTTTTGATCTTCAGCACCATGTGTAAGTAATTTGAGCAAATTATTATTATTTTTAAAATCGATGAATCTATTGTTTTATGGTAGTGGGAATCTTTCCCTTATTACCATTAACATGTTCATCCTGGAAGACAAATAATAGAAAAGTAGTGAAATGCTGACTGTGTTTTCTTTAACAACACTGAGATACAAACTTTTAGTAAGTGAATCATGAAAATGTTTATAGGTGAGCATGTTACTATTTCATCAGAAACATCTAAACCAGCTCTGAGTGATAATTCAGTGGTGTGTAAACCAACACTGCTTGGAAACAACACTGAAATGAACACACAAGAAAACACAGGTAAGATGTCTTAATTTGTACGCATAAGTTGCCTAGAAAATCATTTGTACTATTAGAAATATAATGTGGTGAAATAACAGTATCAAAAATGTCTATATTGGACAGTGCTCGGTTTGGGAACGGCTTTGGGTTTGTGCGCACTTTTGATTTTGTGTCTCACTTATTACATACCGAGGAGAAGAAAATGTGAAAACTCAGGATATAAGTGCTTTTGTCATCACAATAATAATATTTATAAAAATAACTGTATTTAATGGGGGGCATGGTGGCTTAATGGTTAGCACGTTTGCCTCACACCTCCAGGGTTGGGGGTTTGATTCCTGCCTCCGCCGTGTGTGTGGAGTTTGCATGTTCTCCCCGTGCCTCGGGGGTTTCCTCCGGGTACTCCGGTTTCCTCCCCCGGTCCAAAGACATGCATCGTAGGTTGATTGGCATCTCTAAATTGTCCGTAGTGTGTGATTGTGTGAGTGAATGAGAGAGTGTGTGTACCCTGCGATGGGTTGGCACTCTGTCCAGGGTGTATCCTGCCTTGATGCCCAATGACGCCTGAGATAGGCACAGGCTCCCCGTGACCCGAGTATAGATCGGATAAGCGGTAGACAATGAATGAATGAATCTATTTAATGATAGTTTTAGTAATAAGTGTGTTTCTGTATTAATAGTGAAATCTTCTATAGGAGATTCTGTAGGAAAGAGTCAGGTACATGTATTGCTTACATTATGCATGTGAAGTATCACTGTATTCATATAGTTAATCATTACAGTATTCTAGATATATGTATAGAGTCAGTTTGCTCAGATTTGCAGCACAGTCTTGAACTTTTATTCTGATGATCCTCTTGTTCTGTGTACTTAGTGTTTATAGAGCAGTTACACTTACTATATGGTTATTAATTTGATATGGGCTTCTTCATCTTCAGGAATCTGAAGCAGAATCACTGAATTATGCAGCTTTGCAATTCTCCAAGAAGAAAGCCAAAGCTGAAAAAAGGAAACCTGGCTCATCAGATGAGTGTGTGTACTCCGTTGTGAAGAGAACTGCAAGATATAACATATCATATCATACAAACATATCTCCGATATTGCAAAAATAGCCTTCTTCCACCTCAGAAATATTGCCAAGCTTAGGATTTTTTTATCTGTATCTGATGCAGAAAAGCTAGTTCACGCATTCATGACCTCCAGACTGGACTATTGTAATGCATTACTAGGTGGTTGTCCTGCATCTTCAATTAACAAGCTACAGTTAGTCCAGAATGCAGCTGCCAGAGTCCTTACCAGGTCAAGAAAGTATGATCATATAACACCAATATTATCATCCCGGCACTGGCTGCCTGTTAAGTTTAGAATTGATTACAAACTAGCACTACTTACATACAAGACTCTAAATGGTTTAGCTCCCACATATCTAGCCAGTCTCCTAACACAATCCATCACGCTCCTTAAGATCTCAAAATTCTGGACTTCTGGTAGTTCCCAAAATATCAAAGTCTACAAAAGGGGGTACAGCTTTTTCGTATTTAGCTCCTAAACTTTGGAACAGTCTTCCTGACAGTGTTCGGGGCTCAGACACAGTCTCCCACTCATTAATATCTCTTTAGCCAGGCATACACCTAATACATCCCATAACTTTGTACTCCAATACATCTGATTAAATGCACATCATCTAGTGCCTGCTAATATTATGAATAGCAGCTACGCTAATTCCTTTCCATTTGTTTCCCTTCTTCTACCCATCCCCGAGACCCACAGAGATTGTGCCAGCTCCTGTGGCAGCCAGAGATGGACCAGCTCCAGCTGGGTTCTGCTTTTTGAGGACTGGAGTATTCAAAGCAGCACTGCCAACCCTATGTGGACATTTTACACATAACATTCTACACATGCTGTATCTGCATCACACAACTAATGCAGAAAGGACATTGTTCATATCACACTCTCCGGTGTCACCCAGATGAGGACGGGTTCCCTTTTGAGTCTGGTTCCTCTCAAGGTTTCTCCCTAATTCCGTCTAAGGGAGTTTTTCCTTGCCACAGTCGCCTGAGTCACCTCAGGCTTGCTCACTAGGGAAAATTTTGTCTAACATCTAGGACTGTTTGTTTGTATGTTTGTTGTTTCCTATGTTGTGTAAAGCTGCTTTGAGACAATGCTCTTTGTTAAAAGCGTTATACAAATAAAATTGAATTGAATTGAATTGAATATAACATAGTTGGTTCATAACCCGACAAAAACATGTAAAGTATTTCACCAAACATACTTGAAAGTATCTTGACTATAAGCAAATGCACTTTATATATTTAATTTCAGTGATATGGCATATGATATGCAAACAGAAAAAAGCAGAAAATTCTAGAAATAATCCAACATTTTGTTCACACTAATCTCATAACAAAAATTATATTAAAGTTGCATGTATTTAAGATGGGGGGCACGGTGGCTTGGTGGTTAGCACGTTTGCCTCACACCTCCAGGGTTGGGGATTCGATTCCCGCCTCCGCCGTGTGTGTGTGTGGAGTTTGCATGTTCTCCCCATCTCTAAATTGTCTGTAGTGTGTGATTGCGTGAGTGAATGAGAGTGTGTGTGTGCCCTGCGATGGGTTGGCACTCCGTCCAGGGTGTATCCTGTCTTGAAGCCTAATGACGCCTGAGATAGGCACAGGCTCCCCGTGGCCCGAGAATAGATCGGATAAGCGGTAGACAATGAATGAATGAATGTATTTAAGATGTTTTTTTGGCAGTTTAGATGCATTGCTATGCTTCAGGATTTATTTCTGTGCTCATAGTTAAAGGAAATACTCATGTTTATGCTTAGTAAACTATTATTTCATTCAAGAGTTGAAGTATTAACTTTCAGTCACAGAGAACGTTTATCCAACTTGTATGATTTTTTTGTTTTTTGAGTTTTTGTAACACATCTGTAATGTGCTCTCTACAGATGTTATGTCCTCATTTGCATGACTAATTGTTAATGACACAATAAATGTTAAAAGCAATCCCATTAAAAACATGTTCTTTGTTTTTGTGACTTTATTACTAGTGTATATTTAAAAAGGATGTGGGTCAACAATATTATTTAACCTTGTTTTATTCTCTCATATCTGTGCTCGTGTTTCTGGCAAATTCTTTCAGAAATCGAGCCATAAACATTTATCATCCAGTTCAGGATTTTCATTATTTCTTCATCGAGTGTGGATTTTTTCTGCTTTCTCACACAACTTTGACCATCAGATAATTATAAACATATATTATCAATGAATACTATAAAACAAAGTTTATGTAGCCAAAAAATGTTTAGTTGGGGACACCACTGGAATTGGTCATTAAATGAAAAAAAGAAAAAGCAATAAAAACATGTGTGAACCCAAATAAAAAAAATAGACAGACTAGATTTTTTTAGTTGTTGATTTCCCAATAGTTGATAAAAAAAAAAAGCAAAATACTGTATGGTACTTATTGTAAATGCAAAGCAACAAACATATGGATGTGCACTAATTATTAAAAAATTATAAAACTAATATAAATGAATAAAAATTCACCAGTGCAATAATATTTACTTTTGTCTCTACTTAATATATTATTTTATTCTTATTTAATTTAGTTTGTTATGGAATTTGCATATCTATCTATCTATCTATCTATCTATCTATCTATCTATCTATCTATCTATCTATCTATCTATCTATCTATCTATCTATCTATCTATCTATCTATCTATCTGTTAACTGAAATATCTGTAAGGACATCATATAAAAATGGTCAAGTGCTATATCTGCTTTTGAGACTGGAAAGGTTCACATATACGACTGTTACTTCCTGAAAAAAGAAGCTGTTAGAGAGTCTGTTGGTTGTGGCTGAAATGTTGCAGTACCTATTACCAGATGCTAGTTGGCAGAAGAGACTGTGCTTAGGATGGATAGAAAGTTTGATGATTCTGCATGCTCTTGTTTTACAGGGCCTGTGATTCATGATAAGGACTTTTAGTGATTCACCAATAAAACTATGGTGGTGTTTGTTTGTTTTAATGTTTTAAATATCCCTTGTTTCACTGTTTCCTCTCGAGCTGATGTACAATCTATGATCTCCTAAGAGAGCAAGTGTCAATCATTCACTTCACTGACTGAAATTTGAAAAAAATCATGCCAGTGTCTAGGTTGGTGGACCAAACCCATCTGTCCTAATAGGAACATGTCAGAGAAATACAAAAATGTCTTTTTCTGTCTGTGTGTGTGCTGGACACATATGTTGGTTACATACCAGCTTTCTAGCTGCTTGGAAAGACCTGGTACTCAGATTCAACTGGGAAGTGACATCTCTAGACACGATATAGCTAACTCATTTAACAGCAAAATGTGACTGAATTGGGATAACATTTCTATATATTTTGTAGACACTGTCTCTAGGACAATGGGCAGCTTTATAGAGACCCAGGTCCCCTCCTGTCTGAGACCAGGCCGTGGATGTTGGATGGTTGACCTCTGGCCTCAAAATGAGCTTTTTTGTCATTGACTAAACCAGACATAATCAACTGAGCTGCTCAGTCTCCAGTTTCCATGTGGATAAATTTCCATAGAAAGCCATGAAGCAATGGGAATGGAGAACGGGCACACAGAGATCCATCATCTGGCCAGACGTCTTTAGCAAGCAAGGTGCCACCAAACACCCACAATACAGACTCTGGGATTGTGTTCTGTTGCTTTAGAGCCAGGAGGGCTTTAGGCGTGGTAACATCGGACACTCCCACATCACCTGCATCTGTTGACTATTTTTCATTCATAGAGTAAAAGCTCTTATCATTCTTACACTGCAGCCCACTCCCTTAGACCTTCTAGCACTGCTCGACTGGTCCCACCATCTCTTAGGGTATAAGGTAGGAGACATCTAGACTTCTATGTTCTGGCACCCAGGTGACGGAATGAACTTCCCCTAGATGTCTGAGCAGCTGATTCACTGACTGTCTTCAATGGACAGGCCATATATTGCCATGATAGATTGAATAAGCATACAGTAGAACATTTTAGGTAAGGATGATCTAAAGAATGTCTTCTCTAAAGCCACTGAGTTTTATACATATTTGGTGATGCTGTGTGCTTTGATGAATGCATCAAATGTGTTTTAGTAATTCATTCAGATGCTCGGTGACATGTTCCACACATGATGATGTCTTGAGGAGCAGGCAGCTGCAGATATGCTGTTTAGTTCATTTCAGAAACTGAAACTGGAGTACATTACTCCATAATACTGTACTGTCTATGTATCAGACAAATTAATGTAAAAGCAGTACTCTGGCCCAAATGACTGTTATTATATAAGGAAGATTTTGTACAAAGAAGATGAATTCAGATGAGAATAATAATATGTTTTAGTTATTTAGCGCCTTTCAGGAACCCAAGGACGCTTTACACCAAGTTGCTATATAAAATGAATACATATAAGTATATAGTCAGTATACAACATGTAATCAACCAGATGGAACAGACAAAGAAGGTTAATCTACAGTAAACTTACAAAAACAAACACAGTACTGGAAAATAAAGACAGACAATCAATTAACAAAACATAAAGTGAATAAGTGAGTTTTGAGGGCAGTTTTAAAGGCCTGAAGAGAAGTGACATCACGAAGGTCTTGTGGTAGTTTGTTCCAGAGCTTAGAAGCTGATATGCTGAAAGCCTTACCACCCACACTAGATAGACGGAACTTGGGTACTGCAAGCAAGTTTTCAGAGCTCGATCTCAGAGTATGGGCAGGGACATAGGGGGTAATCATTTTGCAGAGATAGGAAGGTGCTAAACCATGAAGAGCCTTGAAAACAAGAGTAAGAATCTTAAACTGGATGCGGTAACTAACAGGGAGCCAATGTAGTTGCTGTAAGACAGGGGTGATGTGAGCTGATTTTTTGGGAAAAGTGAGGACCCGAGCAGCTGAATTCTGAATGAACTGCAAACGATTTATGACTTTTTTGGGTAGACCATAAAGCAAAGAGTTACAATAATCAAGACGTGAAGTTATGAAAGCGTGAACAACAGTTTCTGCATCTTTGAGAATGTGTTAGTGTAAGCACATGCCAGTGTAAAACCCACATTTTCCATTGTCATGTCACCTTTGTTATGATATCTCATAAACAATGCGCATATATGGAAATATGTGGTGTAGATGTAGGCAGATCAGAAGACCATGTGAATATCACGTCATTTTTATATATATTACAACCAATCATGTCATATTCTGGGCGTGCTCAGAACAGTATGAATATGAATTCAAACCATGCCTCATGCACATTCATATTCTGTTGATAAATAACAAACAAACTCTTTAGAATTAATGAGAAATGAAAAATGACTGATTTATGGATTTTAATTTTGATCTTCAGCACCATGTGTAAGTAATATGAACAAATTCCCTTCTTGTTTGATGTATTTTGATGTAAGTCTATGGCAATTATTACTCTGTATGCAGAAGTCCTTTCTGTTATTTCTAAAGTAAAGTTATCTGAATTACATTCATTACCTAATTAATGTGTTTGTTTTTCTAGATACAGTCCCACCTGGTAGACACCGGGTTACTGCACAATCTCCCACAGAGCCACCAGTTGATCAGCCTGATAAAGAGCTCAGTGTGAATATCGGAGACTCGGCTACTCTACGGTGTTGTGTTTTAGATGTAGAAGTTGGGATGATGGCCTGGTTTAAGCAACTGAACAGAAAAAAAACCCAGATTATAGCAACAGTTTTTAAAAGTAGTGGACAAGTGTTTCACACTGGATTCCAAAAGTCTCGTTTCCAAATAGAAAGATCTTCAAACTGCTCCAGTATGACCATTTTAAACATTATTCAGTCTGATGAAGCCATGTACTACTGTGCAGTGACAAGACCCAACCTTGTGTTTGGAGATGGAACTTATTTAAAAATTAAAGGTAGGATTCTGAGTTAAAATGTTTAAGCTCTTGGTTTAATGTAGTGATATTTTCCTCATTATCATTAACATGTTCAACCTGGAAGACAAATAATAGTAAAGTAGTGAAATGCCATCTGTGTTTTCTTTCCAAATACAATCACTGAGATACAAACTTTTAGTAAGTGAATCATGATAAATGTTTATAGGTGAGCATGTTATTACTATATCAGAAACATCTAAACCTGCTTTGTGGAATAATTCAGTGGTGTGTGAACCAACACTGCATGGAAACAACACTAACTTGATCACACAACACAAAACAGGTAAGATATAACAAAATTCACAATAAATTATTTGTCCTTCATTTATACACATAATTTGCATGAAAATTATTTGTACTAATATAAATATAATGTGGTGAAATAACAGAATCAGAAAAGATCAGATCTCTATATTGGACAGTGATCGGTTTGGGAGCGGCTTTGGGTTTGTGCGCACTTCTGATTTTCTGTCTCACTTATTTCATACTGAGGAGAAGAAAATGTGATAAAAGTAAGTGCTTTTGTCATGACATAATAATTAGTCATTTAAAAAAAAAAAAAAAAAAAAAATCAAAAACACTAATAGATGTGCTTCTGTGTTCATAGAAAACACTTCTTTAGAAGATAATCCAGGAACAAGGCAGGTACGTGTACATAAAAAAACAAACAGATTTTTACACTATTAGGTACTCTGTTGATATCTTTCTATAGATATCACTATGTTTCCTAAATTTATTATGAGTCTCTTTAATAATTTTACTATATGTGAAATGCTAAAATGCATTCTTTTCTTCTTCTTCTTCTTCTTCATATTATTATTATTATTATTATTATTATTATTATTACTATTATTATTATTATTATTATATAGGAATCTGAAGCTGAATCATTGAATTATGCAGCTTTGCAATTCTCCAAGAGGAAAGCTAAAGCTGAAAAAAGAAAACCTGGCTCATCAGATGAGTGTGTGTACTCCGATGTGAAGAAAACTGCAAGATGTAACATAGATGTTTCATAACACAAGTGGTAATATTATACTGCCAAAAGACTCTACACACACAAAATACATATACATATCTTCTGTTCAGGATATTTTGTTTTAGTGTGTTTTTGTATGTTCCCCCCACTACTATTTATTTTATGTGTCATATTAAAACACATTTTTGTATGACTTTGATTTTGTGACCTTATTTGTAAGACTCTGTCTTTTTCCAAAGACACAATAAATGTGAATAAACATAATTCTGAATTTTAACAAAAGTCATGTTCCATTTTTTCCTAGTCTATTTTACAAAAAGGCGCTGTGATCTACATTAACTGGGGGCTGGGCTTGTTTTATTCACACACCTCTGTGCTCACATTTACATCACTAGTGAAAGGAAACTAAAAATCATGGTTTATAAATGAAATATTTTAGAGGGTCAGATGGTGATACAAAGTTTACCAGTGGAGATTAAGTTTAACAGTGGATATAAAATCAGCAGCAAAAATACAGCCAGGGCAAGACAACTGATGTAGAGACCCTAATACACAATCTGTGAGAAAAGTTCCTTCCATCCTTTTTTAGCCAAGATTTGTTTTTGTGGTTGATGTTTTCTTTCTTCTATAGCTTTTCTAAGTTTACTTTACATTAGTGAATCATCAGACACCAAAGATCAATAGATCCAGCAACTTAGCTATAAGAATGATTATGAAGTAAGGGGTTTCCAGCTCACACAGCATTCAACAATCATTTATTTATTGATTATAGAATGTTTTTGGTGGTTTCTCACTATAAGCATGTGAACTATGATCATGCAATTTATCTGACCATCATATTATTATAAATATATGATATGAATTACATTTTATTTAAAGTATTAAAAAAATAAGTGTAGTATGTGTAAATTTATTCCATAGACAAGTTTATAAAAGCATTTAAAAATAATGGTGGTGGGTGAAGAAGAAGCTGTTAGAGAGTCTGTTGGTTGTGGCTCACATGCTGCAGTAGCTCTCACCAGATGCTAGTAGGCAGAAGAGACTGTGCTCAGGACGGACAGAGACTTTGGTTTCTCTGCATGCTCTTCTTTTACAGTGCTGGAGGTAGATCCCTGATAAGGGTGTTAGTGATGCTATAGATGGGATGATGTCTAGAGTTTCCATTTGGGTCCAACTCCACAGAAAGTCCTGACATAATGGGAATGGAGACTGGGCCCATTGAGATCCATCATCTGGGTAGAGGTCTTTAGTAAGCAATTTGCTACTGAATTAACCCCATACTGAATATTGAACTGCTGGTACACTTTTAAAAATAAAGGTTCTTAGTCATTGTGTATGGTTCTTTGAAGTACCTTTAGCATCTATGGAAAGTTCCCATTGTGCAATAGTTTCTTTATAGTGGAAAAAGGTTCTTTATTCTGTAAAAATATCCTTTATGGCACTAAGAAAAAGGGTTCTTTAAATAATCCTTTACTGAAAGGTTCTTTGGAGAAGCAAAAGAGGTTATTTTATGGCACCACCGTGAAAACCACTTTTTGTGTTGTTGTTTGTGAGCAACTCCTCCTAGACCCATCACCTAACTTATGTCCATAAAACAGCCTTCTGCCATGGAAGAGTACATCCAGAGTGCCTCAGGCAGGGGTTCATTCGACACGCCACATCTCCTGCATCTGTTGGATGGAGGATTGGGATGATGGGTTAGCAGCAGTGCACTGATAATTGTGAACAAAACTAGGTCACAAATTTTTCATTCATTCATTCATTGATTCATTCATTGATTCATTCATTCATTCATTGTCTTCCGCTTATCCGGAGCCAGGTCACGGGGGCAGCAGTCTAAGCAGGGATGCCCAGACCTCCCTCTCCCCAGACACTTCCTCCAGCTCTTCTGGAGGGACCCCGAGGCGTTCCCAGGCCAGCCGAGAGACATAGTCTCTCCAGCGTGTCCTGGGTCTTCCCCGGGGCCTCTTCCCGGTGGGGCATGCCCGGAACACCTCTCCAGGGAGACGTCCCGGAGGCATCCGAAACAGATGCCCGAGCCACCTCAACTGCCCCCTTTCGATGTGGAGGAGCAGCAGCTCTACTCCGAGCTCCTCCCGGGTAACAGAGCTCCTTACCCTATCTCTAAGGGAGCGCCCCACCACCCTACGGAGGAAGCTCATTTCGGCCGCTTGTATCTGGGATCTTACCCTTTCGGTCATGACCCAGAGCTCATGACCATAGGTGAGAGTAGGAACGTAGATTGACTGGTAAATCGAGAGCTTCGCCTTCCGGCTCAGCTCCTTCTTCATGACAACAGACCGGTACATAGACCGCATTACTGCTGCCGCTGCACCGATCCGTCTGTCAATCTCACGATCCATCCTTCCCTCACTCGTGAACAAGACCCCGAGATACTTAAACTCCTCCACTTGAGGAAGGACCTCCCCTCCAACTGGAGGGTGCAAGCCACCTTTTTCCGGTCGAGAACCATGGCCTCCGATTTGGAGGTGCTGACCCTCATTCCAGCCGCTTCACACTCAGCTGCAAAACACCTCAGTGCATGCTGTAAGTCCAGGCTTGAAGGAGCCAACAGGACAACATCATCTGCAAAAATCAGCGATGAAATCCTGTGGTCCCCAAACCGGACTCCCTCCAGCCCCTGGCTGCACCTAGAAATTCTGTCCATAAAAACAATGAACAGAACCGGTGACAAAGGACAGCCCTGTCGGAGTCCAACATGCACTGGGAACAGATCTGACTTACAGCTGGCAATGCGAACCAAGCTCCTGCTCCGGTTATATAGAGACCGAACACCCCTTAACAGAGGGCAACAGACCCCGTACTCCCAGAGCACCTCCCACAGAATGCCACGAGGGACACGGTCGAAAGCCTTCTCCAAGTCCACAAAACACATGTGGACTGGTTGGGCAAACTCCCATGAAGCCTTGAGCACCCTGTGGAGGGTATAGAGCTGGTCCAGTGTTCCACGACTAGGTCGAAAACCGCATTGCTCCTCCTGTATCCGAGGTTCGACTAACGGTCAGACTCTCCTCTCCAGTACTCTGGAATAGACTTTCCCTGGGAGGCTGAGGAGTGTGATCCCCCTATAGTTGGGACACACCCTCCGGTCCCCCTTCTTAAAAAGAGGGATCACAACCCCAGTCGCACAGTCCAGAGGCACTGTCCCTGACTGCCACGCTATGTTGCAGAGACGTGTCAGCCAAGACAGCCCAACAACATCCAGAGACTTAAGGCACTCAGGGCGAATCTCATCCACCCCCGGTGCCTTGCCACCAAGGAGCTGCTGAACTACCTCAGTGACCTCAGCTTGGGTGATGAATGAATCTACCTCTGAGTCCTCGGCCTCTGTTTCCTTTACGGAAGGCATGTCAGTGGGGTTTAGGAGATCCTCGAAGTATTCCTTCCACCGTCCGACAATATCCCCAGTCGAGGCCAGCAACTCTCCACCTCCACTGTAAACAGTGTTGGCAGAGAGCCGCTTACCCCTTCTGAGGTGCCAAACGGTCTCCCAGAATTTCCCCGAGGCTGTCCGATAGACCTTCTCCATGGCCTCACCGAACTCCTCCCAGACCCGAGTTTTTGCTTCTGAGACCACCACGGCTGTAGTTTGCTTGGCCTGCCGGTATGCCTCAGCTGCCTCCGGAGTCCCCCGAGCCAACCAGGCTCGATAGGACTCCTTCTTCAGCTTGACGGCATCCCTTACTTCCAGTGTCCACCACTGTGCTCGGGGATTGCCGCTGTGACCGGCACCAGAGACCTTACAGCCACAGCTCCAGATGGCTGCGTCAACAATGGAGGAGGAGAACATGGTCCACTCAGACTCAATGTCCCCAACCTCCCTTGGGATCTGGTTGAAGACCCCCCTAACAGAGGGATCAGAAAGACATTCCCAACAGACCCTCACAATACGTTTGGGCCTGCCAAGTCTGTCCGGCATCCTCCTCCGTAAGCAGATCCAACTCACCACCAGGTGGTGATCGGTTGACAGCTCCGCCCCTCTCTTCACCCGAGTGTCCAAGACATGCGACCAAAGGTCAGATGACATGACCACAAGGTCGATCATTGATCTCTGGCCTAGGGTGTCCTGGTACCATGTGTACTGATGGGCACCCTTATGCTTGAACATGGTGTTTGTTATGGACAGGCTGTGACTAGCACAGAAGTCCAGCAACAGGACACCACTCGAGTTCAGATCAGGGGGGCCGTTCCTCCCAATCACGCCCCTCCAGGTATCACTGTCATTGCCCACATGGGCGTTGAAGTCCCCCAGCAAAAGTATGGAGTCCCCAGTCGGAGCACCTTCCAGCACCCCTTGCAGGGTCTCCAAGAAGGTTGGGTACTCCACACTGCCATTCGGCCCATAAGCTGAAACAACAGTGAGACACCTATCCCCGGCCCGAAGGCGCAGGGAAACAACCCTCTCATTTACCGGGGAAAACTCCAGCACATGGCGGCTGAGCTGGGGGGCTATAAGCAAGCCCACCCCAGCCCGATGCCTCTCACCATGGGGCACTCCAGAGAAGAAGAGGGTCCAACCTCTCTCAAGGAGTTGGGTTCCAGAGCCCAGGCTGTGCGTGGAGGCAAGCCCGACTATCTCTAGCCGGTACCGCTCAACCTCCCTCACCAGCTCAGGCTCCTTCCCCCCCAGTGAGGTGACATTCCATGTCCCAAAAGCCAGATTCTTTGTCCAGGGTTTGGGTCGTTGGGGCCCCCGCTCATGACTGCTACCCAAAACACATTGCACCGGACCCTTATGCTCCTTCCTGCGGGTGGTGGGCCTATGAGAAGGTGGGCCTACGTCTTTTCTTCGGGCTGTGCCCGGCCGAGTCCCGCAGGCAAAGACTCGCCATCAGGCGCTTGCCTGCATGCCCCAACCCTAGACCTGGCTCCAGGGTGGGGCCCCGGTGATGCCAGTCCGGGCAACGTAACAGTCCTTGATTTTATTTCCATAAAGGTCTTGAACCACTCTTAGTCTGACCCGTCACCTAGAACCCATTTGCCTTGGGAGACCCTACCAGGAGCACTAGGCCCCTGACAACATGGCTCCTAGGTTCATTCGGGTACTCAAACCCCTCTACCACAATAAGATGGCAGTTCAAGGAGGGGGGTCACAAATTTTATTTTTTAATAATTTTTTTTTGTATAATTTTATCTGAATTACATTTTCCTGCCTCCACCATGTGTGTGTGGAGTTTGCATGTTCTCCCCATGCCTCGAGGGTTTCCTCCGGGTACTCCGGTTATCTCCCCCGGTCCAAAGACATGCATTGTAGGTTGATTGGCATCTCTAAATTGTCCGTAGTGTGTGATTGCATAAGTGAAAGAGAGTGTGTGTGTGTGCCCTGCAATGGGTTGGCACTCCGTCCAGGGTGTATCCTGCCTTGATGCCCGGTGACGCCTGAGATAGGCACAGGCTCCCTGTGACCTGAGAATAGATCGGATAAGCGGTAGACAATGAATGAATGAATGAATGAATGAATGAATGAATGAATGAATGAATGAATGAATTACATTTTTTAACTAATAAATGTATTTGTTTTTCTAGATACAGTCCAAACTGGTAGATGCTAGGTTACTGAACAATCCCTCACAAAGTCACCAGTTGATCAGCATGATGAAGACCGAATATACTGTAGAAGACTTCACTACTCTGCAGTGCTGTGTTTCTAAAGGAGACTTTGTTCTAGCACCGAGGTGGTAGAATAAACTTTCCCTAGATGTCTGAATGGCTGAGTCACTGACTGTCTTCAAACGACGGGTGAAGACCTACCTGTTCATGAAATATTTAAACTAGCACTTATTTTTTCCCTGTTTGTTCAGCCCTTGTGTGCTATATTTCCTCCCAACAGAGTTTTAGCGTTATGGTATCCTTAGTCTGTGACCTAGCAAGTCAGTATTCATTAATAGAGTCTTCAATACACTTTTGTTTGTCACATTGGAAAAAGCCATAAATGTGAACATAAAAGGTCAAGGGTCTGAGGCCACGTATTGCCATTATAGATTAAATAAGCATACAGCAGAACATTTGGGAAAAGGATGAGTTGAAGATTGTCTTCTCTACAGCCACTGGGTTTTACGAATACTAAGAGTGATACTGTGTGGCTTGATAAATGCACCAAATGTGTTCTAGTAATTTATGCAGTGCTTTGTGACATGCTGCACACATGAAGATGTCTTGAGGTATCCTTTAGGAGTCTAAGGGATTGAGGGGGTCCGGGGGGGGATGGGCCACAATCTGAGATGATTTAATATATAATCTACATTTTGGTAATGCTTTTGTTAGTTTATTTCAGGAATTGAAACAAGTATACATTACTCCATAATACTTTACTAGCTATGTATCATACAGATAAACAGTATGAATTCAGAGGGCAGTTGAAATAAACAACATGTTAGTATAGGCACATGTCAGGGTAAAAGTAACCCACATTTTCCATTCTGTCATAACTTCACTACACACTTGATATGATATCTCAAGAGCAAAACCCATATATGGAAATATGTGGTGTAGGTGTAGGCAGATCAGAATACCATGTAAATATTTTTTTTTTTTTACAACCAATCACATAATATTCTGGGCGTGCTCAGAACAGACCGCCTGTGGTATAAATATAAATTCAAACCATGCTTCACGCACATTCATATTCTACTGATAAATAACAAACACTTTACATTTTACGAGAAATGAAAAATGACTGATTTGTGGATTTTAATTTTGAGCTTCAGCACCATGTGTAAGTAATTTGAGCAAATTATTTCCATCTTGTCTGATGTATTTTTAAAAGTCTATGGCAAATATTAATATGCATACAGAAGTCCTATATTTTATTTTGATAGTGAAGTTAGCTGAATTACATTCATTCATTGTCTACCGGAGAATGCCTCTTTTGGGGAGAACATGCAAACTCTATACACACATAGCAGAGGTGGGAATCAAACCCCCAACCCTGGAGGTGTGAGGCAAATGTGCTAACCACCAAGCCACCATGGCTCTTGAATCGCATTCATTACCTAATTAATGTATTTGTTTTTCTAGATACAGGGCAACCTGGTAGAAGCTGGGTTACTGCACAATCCACCACAGAGCCAGCAGTTTATCAGCCTGATAAAGAGCTCAGGGTGAATAGCAGAGACTCGGCTACTCTGCGGTGCTGTATTTCTAAAAATGATGTTGGAATAATTGCCTGGTTTAAGCAAATGAACAGAAAAAAACCTCAGATTATATCAACAGTATATAAAACTGCTGGAGAAGTGTTTCACACTGGATTCCAAAAGTCTCGGGTTTGGATAGACAGATCTTCAAACTGCTCCAGTATGACCATTTTAAATGTCATTCAGTCTGATGAAGCCATGTACTACTGTGCAGTGACAAGACCCAACCTTGTGTTTGGAGATGGAACTTACTTAAAAATTAAAGGTAGGATTCTGAGTTAAAATGTTTAAGCTCTTGGTTTAATGTAGTGATATTTTCCTCATTATCATTAACATGTTCATCCTGGAAGACAAATAATAGTAAAGTAGTGAAATGCCATCTGTGTTTTCTTTCCAAATACAATCACTGAGATACAAACTTTTAGTAAGTGAATCATGATAAATGTTTATAGGTGAGCATGTTATTACTGTATCAGAAACATCTAAACCTGCTTTGTGGAATAATTCAGTGGTGTGTGAACCAACACTGCATGTAAACAACACTAACTTGATCACACAACACAAAACAGGTAAGATATAACAAAATCCACAATGAATTAATTGTCCTTCATTTATACACATAATTTGCACGAAAATTATTTGTACTAATATAAATATAATATAGCAAAATAACAGAATCAGAAAAGATCAGATCTCTATATTGGACAGTGATCGGTTTGGGAGCGGCTTTGGGTTTGTGCGCACTTCTGATTTTCTGTCTCACTTATTTCATACTGAGGAGAAGAAAATGTGATAAAAGTAAGTGCTTTTGTCATGACATAATAATTAGTCATTTTTAAAAAATAAAATAAAATGAAAAACACTAATAGATGTGCTTCTGTGTTCATAGAAAACACTTCTATAGAAGATTCAGGGACAAGGCAGGTATGTGTACAACCCCCCCCCCCCCCCCCCCCCCCCCCAGATATTTACACTCTACAGTTAATTCTGTTCTTTCACTATATCTTCTTTATTTATGATGAGTCTCATTACAACTTTTTCCTACTTGTGAAATGTTGCAAACTTCAGATACTTTTCCTCATAATGTTCTAGATATAATTTATACAGTCAATTTGTGAAGATTTGCACAACAATCCCAAGCATTTATTTTGATGCTCTTCTTGTGTAGTTAGTGTGTATAATGTAGTTACCCACATTGTATAGTTATTACTGTGATCTGGACTTATTTTTCTTCTTCTTGTTCTTCTTGTTCTTCTTGTTCTTCTTCTTCTTCTTCTTCTTCTTCTTCTTCTTCTATGTAAGGAATCTGAAGTTGAATCACTGAATTACGCAGCTTTGCAATTCTCCAAGAAGAAATCCAAAGCTGAAAAAAGAAAAACTGGCTCATCAGATAATTGTGTGTACTCTGATGTGAAGAAAACTGTAAGATATAACAGATGATTGATAACACAACTGGTACTATTATACTGCAAAAACAGTGAAAATATTTTGGCTAGTAAAAATATCTTGACCATCTGCTCATTTATTTCAGAGATTTTTTATTAGGAGAAGAAACGTAATAAATAACTAATAATTCCAATTTTTTTTAATTCCAATTGAAATGTTTCCAATCTTAATTCCAATCTTGTTTAACTGAAAAGTGCACGTATTTCTAAAAATAAACTTATTTGCAAAAGAAAACATTTTAACTATTTACAAAAATATTCTATTTCTCTAAATTCTATAAAACTTAAAAAAATTTCTCTACTCAAGATGTTGTTTATTTTTATTTTTATTTACTTATTTTTATTTATACATGCTTAAAGTAACTGATGATTTTTCTTCCCCAATGATAAAATGTCCAATAAAACATTTTTTGTATGTCTTCAGATTTTGTGGTCTCTTTTGTATGATTTTGCGTTTTTGCTGCAGACATGATGAATGTAAATATACATAATTCTGAAAATGATTGAAAGTTAAAATAAAAGTAAAGTTCAATTACTAGATCAAATAAGTGTAGAATGTGTAAATCTATTCCATAGACAGGTATAAAAAAAGTGATTAAAAATAAGTGGTGGGTGAAGAAGAAGCTGTTAGAGAGTTTGTTGGTTGTGGCTCACATGCTGCAGTACCTCTCACCAGATGCTAGTAGGCAGAAGAGACTGTGTTTAGGATGGATAGAGGCTTTGGTTTCTGGTTTTGGTTCTTTGGTTTCTTTTCTCTGAAAAGGGCGTTAGTGATGTGCTAATGATGCGGTAGATGGGATGATGTCTTGAGCCTCCATGAGGGTCCAGCTCCGCAGAAAGCCCTGAGGTAATGGGAATGGAGACAGGGCCCGTTGAGATCCATCATCTGGACAGAGGTCTTTAGCAAACAATTTGCCATTGAATTAACCCCATACTGAATATTGAACTGCTGGAACACTTTTAAAAATAATAGTTCTTAAATGGTTCTTTGTTATTTTGTATGGTTCCATGAAGTACCTTTAACATCTATGGAAATTTCCCATTGTGAAAAAGGTTCTTTGTAGTGGATAAGGGTTTTTCAGTTTATACAAATGTTTAGGACACTTTATGGCATTATTACTGAAAGGCTTTGGAGAAGCAAAAATGGTTCTTCTACAGCATCACCGCAAAAACCACTTTTTGTGTTGTTGTGAGAGTAGAAGCAACTCCTCCTGGATCCATCATCTAACTTATGTCCATCAAACAGACTTCTGCCATGGAAGAGTACATCCAAAGGGCCTCAGGCAGGAGTCCATTCGACATACCACATCACCTGCATCTGTTGGATGGAGGATTGGGATGATGGGTTTGCAATAATGCACTGATAATTGTAAACAAAACTAGGTCACAAAGAAATCCAAGTACCCTGTAAACTTAAGTAATACAACCTCATGTTAAAGGGCAACATTTAAGTGTGTTGCGCTCTCCTTTGACTCAGATGATCATTTCTTTAAGAGTGCAGTTAAAATAAACACCAATGAGATCTTAGTGTGTAGGACACATGAATGTACAAGTAAACCGCATTTTCCATTTTCACATGACATGTCATGGCATGCAGCAACAAAACACAAATATGGAAATATGTGGTGTAGATGTAGGTAGATCAGAACACCTTGTGCTTCCTTAGTATGTCTTTCATACGTCGTTTCATGTTCTGGGGTGTGTTTAAGACTGCCTGGCAATAGCGTAAATATAAATTTCAAAACATTCTTTAAGCGCATTCATTTAATGTTCAGAAATGAGATACAAACAAAGTGGAGTTACTAATAAATTGAAAATGTCTGGCTACTGGATCTTATTTATGACCTTAAGCACCATGTGTAAGTATTAAGAGCAAATAATTAGTATCTTGTTCGATGAATTACTTTTACCCATTGCAGTTGTATGTAGAAGAAGCTTCAAATACTAATCCAATTTTAATAAATCTTGTTGTATAATATCTGAATTACATTTTCTACCAAATGAATGTATTTGTTTTTCTAGATACAGTCCAACCTGGTAGATGCTGGGTTACTGCACCATCCCTCACAGAGTCATCAGTTTATCAGCCTGATAATGAGCTCAGTGTGAATATCGGAGACTCGGCTATGCTGCAATGTTGTATTTCTGAAAGAGACTTTGGTCACATGGTGTGGGTTAAGCAAGAAAAAACTAAAAAACTTCAGCTCATAGTTGATTTCTTTAAGACTGCTGGAGAAACATTTTACAATGGATTCCAAAAGTCCCATTTACAAATAAAACGATCTTTAAACTGCTTCAATATGACCATTTCAAACATCATTCAGTCTGATGAAGCCATGTACTACTGTGCAATTACATTCCCAAACACTGTGTTTGGAGATGGAACTTAAAAATTAAAGGTAGGATTTCCACTAAATTTTTACTAAGCTTCTGGTTTAATGTAGTGATATTTTCATTATTACCATTAACATGTTCAACCTGCAAGACAAATAATAGAGCTGTGGTGAAATGCTAACTGTGTTTTGTTCAACAACACTGGTTTGCAGACTTTTCCGTAAGTGAATCATGATAAATGTTTATAGATGAGCATGTTACTATTGCATCAGAAGCATCTGAACCAGCTTTGAATGATAATTCGATAGTGTGTAAAGAAACACTACATGGAAATGACACTAACATGAACACACAAGACAAAACAGGTAAGTTGTCTTCATAATTCACCATTAATTAATTAATTATTAATAAAAATCCTAAATCTATAATGTACAATTCACATTGAAAATCATTTGTACTAATATAAATCTAATATGATGCAATAACTGTGTCAGAAATGATCAGATCTCTACATTGGACAGTGATTGGTTTGAGAATGGCTTTGGGTTTGTGCACACTTCTGATTTTCCGTTTCACTTATTTCATACTGAGGAGAATATTAAATGACAGTTATAGATGTAAGTACTTTTGTTATTTGCTTAAAAAAATAATACATTTAACTGTATTTCTGTCAAAAAGTCTAATAAGTGTGTTCCTGTATTTATAGTAAGTGTTTCTTTAGAAAACTCTCCAGAAATGAGGCAGGTATGTGTGCATGAAAATATTAGATTGATTTTATACTGTTATATACTGTATGAATAATTATCTGTTTTGAATGTAAGTAGTATTGACAGGTTACTCAGCTTTACACAATAATTCAAATCAATTTTTTTCAATTAAATTTTATTTGTATAGCGCTTTTAACAAAGAGCATTGTCTCAAAGCAGCTTTACAGAACATAAGAAACAATAAACATACAAACAAACAGTCCTAGATGTTAGACAAAATTTTCCCTAGTGAGCGAGCCTGAGGTGACTCAGGCGACTGTGGCAAGAAAAAACTCCCTTAGATGGTATTAGGAAGAAACCTTGAGAGGAACCAGACTCAAAAGGGAACCCATCCTCATCTGGGTGACACCGGAGAGTGTGATATGAACAATGTCCTTTCTGCATTAGTTGTGTGATGCAGATACAGCATGTGTAGAATGTTATGTGTAAAATGTCCACATAGGGTTGGCAGTGCTGCTTTGAATACTCCAGTCCTCAAAAAGCAGAACCCGGCTGGAGCTGGTCCATCTCTGGATGCCACAGGAGCTGGCACAATCTCTGTGTGTCTCGGGGGTGGGTAGAAGAAGGGAAACAAATGGAAAGGAATTAGCGTAGCTGCTATTCATAATATTAGCAGGCACTAGATGATGATGTGCATTTAATCAGATGTATTGGAGTACAAAGTTATGGGATTTATTAGATGTATGCCTGGCTAAAGAGATATGTCTTTAGTCCACATCTGAACTGGGAGACTGTGTCTGAGCCCCGAACACTGTCAGGAAGACTGTTCCAAAGTTTAGGAGCTAAATACGAAAAATCGCAAGCCTTTATTTTGATGATGCTCTTGTTTGCACTTAGTGTGTAGTTGCAGCTACCCATATTGTGTGGTTATTAACTTGAGCTGGATTTCTTATTGTTTTTTCCCCAGCCTTCTTTTTCTTTTTCTTCTACTTAGTAGTAGTAATAATATTATTGCTTATTTCAGGAATCTGAAGCAGAAACTGTGAACTATGCAGCTTTGCAATTCTCCAAAAGAAAAGCCAAAGATGAAAAAAGGAAAACTGGGTCCTCAGAAAAAAAAAAGCTGTAACATAAATGATTTATAACACATGATACTAATACACTATTAGTTTTTATTAGTGATTACTATTTAGTGAATGTAAATATCTTGATTATAGGATTTTCCCCCATATCATTATGAGATTGTTACAGACACGCCAGGCTCTGCTCACACTCAGTCACAGCGCACTCCCTCACCAGAGTTTTAACGAGACACATCTGAACACCATAATCACCTCCCCTATAAATAGCACCACGACACTACCTCACTCGTCCGTTATCGTTAACACAGACCTCACGTTGTGTTGATGCTCTGGACTATCTTGCTAACCTGCATTCTTATCTCCATAGAGATCTCTACCTGCCTTTCCTCGCGCAGCTCCACGGCACGCTCCGGTTTCCCCATTCACGCCACGACCACGCTACAAGTCTTTGTTTGTCCTGCACGCTTTCCCCTCCTTCCTTTCTAAATAAACACCTCAACGAGAACCGCTGCCTCCGTCCTCGTTCTTAACAGAATAACGGACCAACACCGCCTGAGCAAGGAGGATGAGCTCACAGGAAGAGCTGGCCGAAGCGCTGCACTTATCACCACCTATCGTCAGGGTCTGGACCCACAGGTTCGCCTGCACCTCGCTGCGTACGAGGATTTGATGGGGCTGGAAAAATTTATCCAGCTCTCCATTCGTTTCGCTACTCGGATGCAGCTGTGCTTCGAGGAGCACCAGAGTCAGCCGGCAGCTAGCACTGCTACTGCCCAGCCGGGACCTGTTGGTCACCCAGAGCCCGCTGACGACGCCATGCAGCTAGAGCTTTCTGAGGTGTCATCGGCTGACCGACAGTGGGAGCGGCAGAGGCGGCTGGCCCAGAGTTGCTGTTTCTACTGCGGGGGCTCGGGGCATTTCATGGCGAAGTGCCCCCTTCGCCCCGCACGAGCACTGGTGAGTTCACTCTTTCCGACACAGAACATCAGAAAACCTCTCTCAGTTTTGGTCAGTCTTACTACCCATGATTTTTGTGTTTCAGCGATCGCGCTCCTCGACTCTGGGTCGGCCGGGAACTTTATCTCCGGGGCCCTCTGCCGCCAGCTCCAGCTCCCGACTGCAGCCATGCCAAGGATATACCAGGTCCACGCTGTAACTGGGAAGCTCCTGAGGCAGGTGCGTCGTCAGGCGGGGCCCCTCCGGCTCCACATCGGGGTGATGCACACGGAGGAGATAGTTCTGATGGTGCTGGAGGACTCGACGGTGGATGTGGTTCTTGGCCGTCCCTGGCTGGAGCAGCATGATCCCATCCTTTCTTGGAGGACAGGAGAAATCCTGAGGTGGGGGCACAAGTGCTTCGAGGGCTGCTTTCCCGAGCGACCGAGCCCAAGACCTTCACGACCGCACACCCTTCAGGTCCATGCCACCTCGGTGGAGAGCCCCCTCGAGGCCCGCTCTGTCAACATCCCGGCGTGCTACTCTCACTTCTGGGATGTCTTCTGTCCCAAGAAAGCCTCCAAGCTGCCCCCACACCGGCCATGGGATTGTGCCATCGATCTCATTCCCGGCGAGCCAGTACCCAAGGGGAGGATCTACTCACTCACACTCCCAGAGGAGAAGGCCATGGAAGAGTACATAAAGGAAGCCTTAGCCCAGGGCTACATTTGTCCGTCCACATCCCCTGCTGCCTCCAGTTTCTTCTTTGTGGCCAAGAAAGATGGCGGTCTCCGACCCTGCATTGACTACTGCGCGCTGAACAAGATCACGGTGAAGTTCCGGTATCCCCTACCTCTCGTCCCCGCAGCGCTAGAGCGTCTCCGCGGCGCCACTGTGTTCACGAAGCTTGACCTCCGCAGCGCCTACAACCTGATCCGGATACGGAAGGGGGATGAGTGGAAGACCGCATTCGTGACCCCTACCGGCCATTATGAGTACCGGGTCATGCCCTATGGACTCGCCAATGCCCCTTCCGTGTTACAGGATCTCATGCACGAGGTGCTCCGGGACTTCCTGCACAAGTTCGTGGTGGTATATATTGATGACATATTCATCTACTCCCGGAGCATGGCGGACCATCAGCGCCACGTTGCGGAGGTCCTTCACCGGCTCCGAGACTATAACCTTTTCCTCAAGGCAGAGAAATGCCTGTTTCACCAACCCACAGTACAGTTTCTCGGATATGTCATTGACCGCAGTGGCGTTTGCATGGATGAGAAGAAGGTGACCGCCATCCGGGACTGGCCCACCCCCACGACCGTGAAGGAACTTCAACGTTTCCTAGGGTTTGCAAACTTCTATCGCAGATTCATCCAGGGATACAGTTCAGTCACCAGCCCACTCACTAACCTCCTACGCAACAAGCCCAAGACCCTTGTCTGGACCCCGGCCGCCATGCACGCCTTCCAAACGCTCAAGCAGGCCTTCACTACTGCTCCCCTCTTAGTCCACCCTGATCCGGAACTTCCCTTCATAGTGGAGATCGACGCCTCAACCACCGGAGTGGGCGCAGTCCTCTCTCAGCAGCAGGGGAACCTACGGAAGCTCCATCCATGTGCCTTCTTTTTGCGGAAGCTAAACCCAGCCGAAGTGAATTATGACATTGGGAATCGGGAACTACTTGCCGTTAAGCTCGCCCTGGAGGAATGGAGGCACTGGCTCGAGGGAGCAAAGCACCCCTTCACCGTCCTTACCGACCACAAGAATCTCGAGTATCTCCGGGCCACGAAGAGGCTGAACCCCCGCCAGGCCCGCTGGGCCCTCTTCTTCACGAGGTTCAAGTTCGCCATATCATACCGCCCAGGGTCAAAAAACGTTAAGGCTGATGCCCTGTCCCGAATCTATGGCCCAGACATTGCCAGCGACGATCCAGAACCCATTCTCCCCGAGAAGATCTTTGCGAGCCCCATCTCGTGGGCGGAGGGCACGCTCCCCGAGTCAGGTGCTCCACCAGGTTGCCCGCCGGGGCTGCAGTTCATTCCGTGGTTGCACCGCACCTCCCTCATACACTCCACGCATGTCTCCCTGGGTACTGGCCATCCAGGGATCAAGGGGACCCTCTCGCTCCTCCAACAACGTTTCTGGCCCCGCATGGCAGTGGATGTCAAGAGATACGTTCAGGGATGCAGGGAGTGCGCCATGTCTAAGAGCCCATGTCATCTTCCCGCCGGTAAGCTGCTGCCCCTTCCCGTTCCGAATCGCCCGTGGTCACACCTAGGGATCGACTTCATCGTCGATCTCCCAGCTTCTGAGGGGTGTACGTGTGTCCTCATTATCGTAGACAGATTTCCCAAGGCGTGCCGGCTAATGCCCCTGCCGGGACCACCTACAGCCCTGGAGACGGCCGAATACCTTTTCAACCACGTCTTCAGGTATTATGGGCTCCCCGAGGACATTGTCTCGGAACGGGGACCACAGTTCACTTCCAGAGTCTGGAGAGCTTTTTTTAAATGCCTAGGTGTGACCATCAGCCTTTCCTCGGGTTACCACCCCCAAACCAACGGTCAGACTGAACGGAAGATTCAGGAGATAGGCCGCTTCCTGCGCACCTTCTGCCATAGCCATCAGGAATCCTGGAGTCAGTTTTTGGGTTGGGCCGAGTACGCCCAGAACTCACTGCGGCAGTCCACCACAGGCCTCACCCCATTTCAGTGCGTGCTCGGTTACAAACCCCCACTGTTCCCCTGGGACAGAGAACCATCGGACGTCCCGGCAGTGGATTACTGGTTCCGGGAGAGCGAGAGAGTCTGGGGCGAGGCACACCGACAGCTCCAACGGGCCTTACGTAGACGCAGGTCGACAGCAGACCTTCGACGGTCCCAAGCCCCGGCCTACCAACCTGGACAAAAGGTCTGGCTGTCGACTCGTGACATCAAGCTGTGCCTCCCCTGTAAGAAGCTGAGTCCCCGGTTCATTGGCCCCTTTACCATAGTCCGCCAGGTCAACCCAGTCACCTACCGCCTCCAGCTTCCTCCAGAGTACAGGATACATCCAGTGTTCCATGTGTCACTACTAAAACCTCACCACCCTTCTGTTCTTCTTTCCACAGAGCCTGGCGTAGCAGAGGAGCCCCCCCTTCCACTGCTCGTGGACGATGGAACGGCGTATCTGGTGAAGGAGATATTGGACTCCCGGCGCCGCAGCGGCCGCCTGGAGTACCTGGTCGACTGGGGAGGCTACGGTCCCGAGGAACGGTCCTGGGTTCGCCGAAATGACATCCTTGATCCGAGCCTCCTCGAGGACTTCCACACCAGCCACCCCGGCCGACCAGCGCCCCGGGGCAGAGGCCGACCGCTGCGGCGTCGGGGCCCAAGGTCCTCGGGAGCGGACCATGGAGGGGGGGGTAATGTTACAGACACGCCAGGCTCTGCTCACACTCAGTCACAGCGCACTCCCTCACCAGAGTTTTAACGAGACACATCTGAACACCATAATCACCTCCCCTATAAATAGCACCACGACACTACCTCACTCGTCCGTTATCGTTAACACAGACCTCACGTTGTGTTGATGCTCTGGACTATCTCGCTAACCTGCATTCTTATCTCCATAGAGATCTCTACCTGCCTTTCCTCGCGCAGCTCCACGGCACGCTCCGGTTTCCCCGTTCACGCCACGACCACGCTACAAGTCTTTGTTTGTCCTGCACGCTTTCCCCTCCTTCCTTTCTAAATAAACACCTCAACGAGAACCGCTGCCTCCGTCCTCGTTCTTAACAGAGATGATGTTAACTAAAATGTTGTTATTTAAAATATTATTAAAATAATTGCTATTTTAATTGTTGTTTATTTATTGTTTCGTCTCATTTGTATGATTCACTTTTGCTGAAGACATGTAAAGGCAATTTTATTAAAAATGCAAAAAAATCTTTCTCTTAAGAAATCTGAATCTGAACTTAATCTAAAGCTTCTAAAACACATTTCAACCATACTCTCCTATAAACATTTTGTGGTGACTCCAACAAGAAAGATGAATCCTTCAAGAAATGGAGAAATTATCATTTATTGTGCATTTCTGTTCACACTGCATGCACCTTTCAATCATCACTTATTTATTGACCATCTTGTTTTTTATTGCATTCTCACTACAAGTATAAAACTGTAATATATTGTTCTTACCCTTAGATTATAAAAAAACAAATTGTAGGTATAGACTTTCAAATAAAATTTATGCAACAAACAAAATAAGCTTATTGTGTTTGAAGCTATTGAATTCAACTTCAGTAACCTTCACATCTTAATCTTGAACCATCACCTCAGAGTTAACAGGCCACAGAAATTGATAATTAAATGAAAAAGGAAAAGACAATTAAAATGTGTGTTGAAACCAAATAAAAAAAAATTGATCATGGATTCATTTTTTTTCCTCTAATAACGCAGTACAAAGCAAAATTGTTTTTTTTTTTGCCAGGACAACACACACTCACAGGCAGTAAAAGCGTTATAGCAAAAAAACTGGAGGGAATGTCCTCAGAGTACCATCACCCAGGAAGCGATGTGCCACCAAATTCCCACTAAATATGCAGTGGGTTTGTACTATCAACCTGTTGCTCCTACTCCCTAGATCCTACTTTCTTTTCATTAAGGTGTCTGCTGCTATGAAGGAGCACATCCAGAAGGACCTTAGACAAGGGGTAGTTTGACTCTAAGCTATTAGCTTCTTTGATAGACAAAAAGGACAGAGGATTGGTGCCTTATATTGACTACTAGATTGAACCAGGTAAGAAATTTGACTATCCCTTGCCTTTTGTATAGAGAACAATGGAACTATTGTGTGGAGCCCAAGTCCTCACCAACCTGGACTTGTGGAGTTCATACAATATCATATGCATTCAGGAAGGGATGAGCGGAAGACAGGCAACATCGTCACTACAGCCATCAGGCACTATGACCAAGTGATGATTACATATGGTTTGGCCATATATAGCAAGCATATGATAACATGATGCAAGGTAACATGTTTACCATGCAAAATCACACAAGTGTCAGTACTTCCTTGGGTTCACACAAATTATTAATGGAGATTCATCAGGAACTTCAGCCCTATGGCCCTAATTACCACCTCCCCAATCAAGTGTACTCCATGTTGACTCATCTAGTTACCTTTTGTGTTCCCATTGTACAGGGCCTGTGAGGAAGTCCCAGCAGTGCATGAATGAGTCTGTTTAAATGGTAAAGTGTGGAATAGACAAAAGTTTCAACTTGACACCTTTCGACTATTAAAAATATAAAATAGACCCAAGGGATTTTCTGGCTTAGGTTTAGCAAGTTTTTATATATATATTATGACCTTTTGATAGTTATGTCACAATTTAGTTCTGTTTTCAAGTTTTACATATATTGTCATTAGCATAAAGATTATCAAATGGTCTTTTCACACCACAAGGGGCCCTGCCTATAGCAAGAAACAACCCTGTCAGGCTTTGATCAAGTTGATGGATAGCTACTATATGTGCTGCAATGAAACCCTAAACAATGCAGTTTGCAGTCAAATACCAGCAGTTAAATTGTCTGTCTAGCTTTTGGAATGAAATCTTTTAAATCTTTTCTTTTTTACTTTTTCACAACATGAGTTGTTGAATTTTAATGTTTAATAAGAATTTTAATTCTTATTATATGTACAAATGAGAAGCACCTTTCGGTTCAGGAAAGCCTGAACACAAATGGGTGGGTAAAAGTTATTGAGATACAATCCAGATTTATGAAATAACCCAGGAAAAAAAAGGAGGTCGCAATGACTGTTTCACAGAAACTCATCTGAAGCAAAGCTTTAACACTGCTTTAGTAATAAGCATGAGAAACCTGGCCAAAGATGTGTGATAGACATTAACAGTAATCTAAGTTGTATATAACACTTCAGAATAAACACAGTTTGCAGCTTGGTCTCTCTTCCTTGTCACTCTTTTGGAATTCTTCTTATTAAAATGTAAAGCAGAGTAATTCAGCTCCACTGCACCATGACCCTATGAGAATGAATGTAAGAATGAACAAACAAAATGAGCTTTAAACTTTCTAAATCATGAGAGTGAATTCTTTGTCATTGTGATTATTTACCTGATTGGATGTCTTCTCTCCCACTGAATTCTGTTGATGTCTCACTGTTGAGGAAAAATCATACATATTCATAAATATCAAACATTGCTTTCTTTGCCAATATTTAATCACTAATAGCGCTATTTGTTTGAGTTGGACGTTCAATAAATTATACTTTATTTATTTATTTATTTATTTATTTATCTATCTATCTATCTATCTATCTATCTATCTATCTATCTATCTATCTATCTATCTATCTATCTATTTATCTATCTATCTATCTATCTATCTATCTATTTATTTATTATTATTATTTTTTTTTATTCTATTTTATTTTTTGTTTGAATATGCTTAATGAGATTGATGAAGTCAAAGCCCAAGAAACCTTTATGTTAGTTAATGATTTCCAACAGGTTTTTATTTGAGTCAAAGCCGAAAGACAGAAATATGTTTTGTAAGTTTATATGGTTATATTACAATTTCCTTATGCTATACCCTATGTAGTGAGCAGATACAAAGTAGACAATAATCCAAATATTTAGGAAATTTGAAGCAATATACTGTATAATAATTATGATGTAGCCTAGGACATGCAGTTAAAACAAGGTATCAACAAGGTAGCATCACAGTAAGGAAATCAACAACAACAACAACAAATAATCTTAATAAATATTCCTTAATAATAAAATTTTCCTTTTTTTCCCTTCCATACAGTTTTTCACCTTTTGTTGTTTGTGCGATATGTTTTACACATCTGTTAGCACTACTTCTAATATTCACAGTGTCCGTGGAAGTATAAAATAATCTTTAATTAACATTTAATCAGCTATCGATATGAGCAATTTTTATATCAGCATAATTAGTTGCTACAACTGATGGAAAACTTTTAATGCTTGATCGGGCCACCAAAATCTATGGCTGGATTCTTTTGTTACAGTCCAGATAAAATTATATATAATTTAAGTATACAAATCTGAAAAAAAAACCTGACTAAATGCATAAGTATTCACTCCTTTCACTTTTACAGGAACCTATACAGTGTGTCATGAATCTAAACAAAATATTGCAGAAAATTGAGGTAGATGAAAAAATCAATATACTTTGCTAAATTATTTACAGTTATGAATCTTACAGACTCACCTGTGGATTGGTCACAATTTCTTATTTTATAGATTATAAAAGCTTGAGCAAAGATTACAACCACACACACGGCCACAGCTACTGCGAGGTAGATTACTGCAGGACTCAAAGATCTAACTGAAGGAGAGCAAATATCATAATAATGAATATGTACAGAACAAATGATGCAACAGTTATTAGAAATAAAAGTGATCAATGCTCTGAGCAATGATTTACATATTTATAACCACTGATCATCTTAACAATTTAAAAGTAAATAGCTAAAGAGAAAAATTACAAATGACTTGAAATTAAATTTTTTTTTTACTGACCATATTCTGAAAAGTTCTCCAGCTGTATCCGTGTCCCGTTCCCAAATACTATCTTCCCACACAGGGCCACAGCGCAGTAATAAGTGCCAGTATCACTGGGGCTGAGGATGCTCTTGGTGAAGTTATACACACAGGTGTGTGTAGAAGAGCCGCTCTCACACTGATGGCTGCTGTTGTGATGAGTGTAAATGATTTGAGGATGGGATTGTGGTGGAGCAGCTCTGAACCAGAGCACTTGGAGTTCTGCTGCTCTGCTCTCAGAGAGAACCGAGCACTGCAGAGTCACTGAGGCTCCTGCAGGAACCGAGTTCAACACGCTGTTCTGTGAAACTGACACTTTTTTGTCTCCGTCATCTGTTCAGTGGGATATAGAAAGTGTAAGATCATGGCTCACTTTATCAACTTGTATTAGTTAGTGTTTTGGACAAGACCAAACATTTTTACTTTCACCACATGTAGTACATGTGAAAAGCAAACATGCAGAAACTGTGTTTAAGAAAAGTCTAGAAATTATGTAAAATATGAAAGGATTAACACAGGAGTCAGAGATGACCAAATCTGGTATCAGTGTCTACATCTGTGCTAATACACGGGCTGTCCACAATACGTGCTTAATTTATCAAAACTGAGTCATATTTCTTAGCATTTGAAAGTTATTTACTTATTTAATTTGAAACCATTTCTTCCTAAAAGCATACCAATGTACAATAAGTGTTTTTTTCAACCAACCCTAATTTTGGTATCAAGTTATTATATATCAGGGGTTGTCCATCCAGCATTTTTAAAGATTGCGAAAAGAAGATACTTTTGTAAAAGTGCATATTTATTCATTAGCATGAACTATTTTTCACAATTTCTATCTAAAAGCAATATTTCATGTTAACCAAATATATGCACAAATCACTTTTTTTTGCCTGATTTGAACGTTTTTTTTAATTTGTAGGCTCAAAACACAGCTATTTTTTTTTATATAAATTCCAGAATCAGTGAGTTTAATATATATAAAGCTTTTTTACAAACATTTTTAATTGATTTAATTACCTGCTACCTCCAAGAAAGTTCCATTCGATAGTGTAACATTCTCCAGCATACATTTTCCACAGTAGTAAAATCCTCTATCTTCTTTTTTTATACTTGAAATGGTCAGAGAAATCCCATTATCAGCCATCTCCATTTTATATCCTGATGTCTTGAACTCAGGAGACATGTTCATATCCTTATATAATAATCTTTCTCCCACTTTTTGAGGCATTTCTCCAAAGATTTGTTTGTACCAAACAACACTATCAGTCTTACGAATGTCTCCAAATGGGCAGTTAAGAGTAACACGTTCTCCAGACTTCACTGAGAGAAATGATGGTCTAGAAAATTCCACAGCATGGGCTGGAGCTAAAAAAAATTCAGTTAGATATAATACAACAAGAGAAATAAACAAAGGATGAAATTTCAAAAAGCTAGTAGGAATCACACGTGTCTATATGATTCAGAAGAGTATCTATAGAGTGTTTAAATTAAATGTCTATAAAACTTACATATTGTGTTGAGAAATAAAATAATTGTCCAGATTGGCATCATACTCAGAGGTGAAATGATGCTTGGATTAAGTGATTAGAAAAAAATTGAATGAAGAAAGCACCAAGCTATTTTATACTGTAGACTTATATCTGATTGGCTGAAATATGAGTCACATGTACATTTCCATTCATTGTACACGTTTCTATTTTTGGAACTCAGTGTGTTTGAAGAGACTGTGGTGGAAAAAGAAAGAAAAAATATTCAAGCGGAAGTGTTGTTACTTTACACAAAACCTTTGCCTTACATCTTTGTAAAAAAGTGCATTTTTATTTAGTTTAGTAAAAAAAATCTTACATATGACAAAAGTATGTAAATAGAGCTAAATTGGGGGTAAAAGTAAAAATATGTAGAAAAGTCAAACTAAAAAACATCCATTGTTTTTCACGTAACTAATTAAACTGGGTTATAAAGGTCAGAAGATCAGCACCCTTTGCTAAGTCTTTTTCAGATAATTTTTATTGCGAGTAATACTTGATTCTGATTGGTCAGTTTGTGAAGTGTTGATTTCTTCTCTATAACAGAAGCTCTGACAGTATAGGGACGCATATGGCAGAGACTTCATATAATCCAAATCTTATAATAAACAGATTGTTATTTCACAAAGAAAAACATCTCAGGGTTTTAAGTTTTTTATAATGAGATGTTTCTATGACATTTTTGCCTCGAGTGTAGCGCTTTGTAGCGCTTGAGTAAGCACTTTGTAACATTTAGAGATAAAGCTGTAACTTTGATTTTTCCAACCTGTGAAAATATTCACGACTAACCATTTTAAGCTTTGTAGTTCCCCTTTGAGGGAACTTGAGGCTGCATCATAGCTGACACTATGGGAATGCTTCTAAGTTGTGTCTGAAGCCCTGTGTGAAATCGGCTCGATTAGGTCATGTGTTGAAGCGGAGGACACTAGCAAGACCATAAAAGGCATCTACATCACATTACTTCAGCTTATTTGTCTTCAAGAAAGCGCTCTGTGTATGTTTGTGTCATTTGTTTGTGACTAGGAAAAAGAATATATATATATATATATATATATATATATATATATAGATACCTGAACGAGGAATTATTATTGTCTTCATCTAACTCTGAGGAGCTTGATGAGTGGTATGCCACTGAATTGTACGTCTACTGAGGCAGATTGCTAGGTTTGGTCATGGTTTCACAGCTTCGTGAATCCCTTTCGTCTGCTTGAGCTCCGGGAGCTCGCTAAGCGTTTTCTCCCAACCTAGAGATATAATGCTATCTGCATTGGACTCTGAGGAGCTCGATGTAGGCAACAAGGAGCAGCAGTCGAATTGCCACCACATTCTGTTGTGTTTGATTCCTTTGCGGGTTATCTCTTCCCTTCATTGGCTGCATGGAGAAAATCTGTGTTTCCATTGAGGCCATGTCGGGCCACATCAGCCTTATGGGGAAGGCCTACAATCCCACAGGTTAAGCTGGTGTGGTGCTGCACAAAATGGCATTTTTGTTGTCATACCAATCTAACCTGCTAAAGGAGCTTGTCTGCAGGAAGGGGCTAATCAATGAGGTCTGAACTCCACCAGGCCACAGATTTAGCCCTCTGTACCACAAAGCAGACAGCCCATGACAGGTTGTGGAGATTACGTTGAACTTTTGTCTCTGGTGTAATCAGCATCGCCAGGATCTAGTTCACTGCCCTGTTAGTACAGTGCTAGAGTTCCCACAGACATGATTCTTTAAGGGCCTATCACCCTCTACATTGAGGTATATGTGGCAGCCATTGCTTCGTCACATGCCTGTTCTCTGGTCTCTCACCTACTGCACTGTTCCAAGCAGCTGATGCTTTCCTTCAGACTGCATCTCCCTTCCTGGGACCTCTTAGTGGTCCTGGATGTGGCTTCTCCAAGTCCCCATTAATCCAATGGAGTCAGCCTCTGAGGAGTCTCTGACCCTGGAAACGGCTCTGCTATAAGCTATCCGGCCTTTTTGCAGGCCTACTTCCCTCTGCCCCACGAGTTGGCGGAGCAGGAGAGACTGCACCTGCTGTGCCCAGTTTGGGTTCTCAGCACTTGCGCCTATTGCGCGAGCTCATGGCATAAATCCTCTCCCTCTTTGTCTGCTTTGGAGGCTGCAACAAAAGCAGTCTCCAAACAGCACCTTGTGCTGGGTAGTGGTAGCTATTTACTAGGCCCATGAGGTGCTCTATGTGGCTTTTCCTCTAGGGTTTACAGCTCACTCCATTCGGCCACTGTATCGGCTTGTCCAGCACTCTGGCCAGGGGCGTTCCCCTCCAGGACATTTGTTCTGAGAACAAATGGTTTGGTTTGGTCCTCGCTGCGCACCCATATCAGGTTCTATAACCTGGACCTGGACCCCACTCCTGGGTCTTACAGGACTAATGATGCTCTGCTCCCGGTTCATTTGTACCCTTTCAGAACTTCAGGGACAGACACCTCCCAGCGTGTGGAGGCATTGGTATTGCCCTTCCCATAGCGTCAGCCATGACTCAGCATTGAGTTCCCTCGGTAGGGCGAAAGCTTGTCATATTGAGAAACTACCCCAGGCTACCATGTAACCTGGTTCCCTGAGAAGGGAACGAGCCACTGCATCGTTAGCCACACCCCCGGTATCCACTTGCGCTTCCTTCAGACATGTAGAAGCTGGAGTAAATTGATGTAGATGCCCTTTTATGGTCTTGCTGGGGTGCTCCACTTTGTCACATGACCTACCGAAGCTGATAAATCGGCATGATATTACACAGATCTTTAGACACAACTTCCACATAGAAGCGTTCCTCTAGCCTCAGCCATGATGCAGCGTCTCATTCCCTTCTAGGGGAACCGGGCTACATTGTAACCTGGTGTAGTTTCTCAATATAACAACTTGCTTTTTTAAAAAAAAAGAGAGTAAAAAAAGTGTGGTAAGGGAATGACCATTTATAGCTACTATAATGTGAGTGATGACAGGAAATAGTTTTGTGGACTTTTTACAACATTTACTTCTTTCTTCTCATGATTAAACCACAGACTCCTTCCACTTACACATGCAAAGAAGACATCAGAAGATATAAAATTTACCCTAGATATATATTCCTGATGATTTTGTCCCAAAAGATGCAATGTTACGCTTTGGAAAGCAAGCAGAAGAGCAGGGACAAGAATAATCTCTTGATTGAAGGCTTTGCTGAGATCCTTCTCTGCACCAGTGAGACATTTCTTCTTTTAAGACACATTTTTATCACAAAATTCACTCACTGTGAGATGATTATTACAGAAAACTCATATTGTGTTTGCGACAGGACAGTGTTGGGGGGAAAAAAAAAAAAAAAAAAAAAAAAAAAAATATATATATATATATATATATATATATATATATATATATATATATATATATATATATATATATATATATATATATATATATATATATTACAAGTATAACAATATAGAAACAGGGTTCAAGCACATCAGGATAGAAATGTTTCATCATGAGATAAAGGTTTTCACAAAGAAGCTTATTTTTAATATTTTTAATATTTTTATAAATGTCTCTCACAGAGCAACAGATCCAGATAATTCAGAACACAGAAACATTAAAGCAGATCAAACAGACACAATTTCAGACATAATAATATTAAAGACTATTTTAGTGAGTAATGGTGGAAGATTTCACTTCAGAATACACACTGTTTTGAGATTGACCTTGGTTTCCTCTCACTCTTTTAGTTTTCCTTTCATTAAAATGTAAGGCAGCGTAATTCAGCTCTATGGCATCATGAGCCTATGGAAATGAACATAAAATGAGAACTACATTATAAATATATGAATACATATTCCAAGACTAGGAGGCTATATTTATAATAAAGCACATCACTGAAACAATATACAAATTAATGTGAATGTTATGATAATTGAATTGTATATACAAGAACTTTAGAGATCATTTTAAACATTTGTTTTGTTCTAAATCTAAATGGAAATTATCATCATTGAAATTATATTCCTGAGTCATTTCCTGCACAAGTGAAAATATACCTGAGTGTTCGTCTCCTCAGTATTTATCACAGCACCATGATGACTCTCTGAAAAAATTGAGATTATTTAATAAAGATTTTCTTCTATAAAGAGTCTGACTTATTCTGCACAAAGATTTGACACTGCTAACATTTTCCTTATTATATTTTAACATGTTGGACCCAAATCTAATAATTATATAAACTGAATCTCAATGGTAAATAACTGCAGGAAATTTTTATACACTATATGTATTTAAAATAAATGTAAACAATTATATTAAACATTCACCTGTGTGTTGTTGACAGTTTTTCCTTTTACAGAGTAAAACAGCATGAACAGACATCACAATCCCGCACATTACCAACGCTGTTACCAGACAGATCACTACAGGATTATAAGGCATAGCTTTAAGAGAGAAAAAAATCATCAAATTACTATCTGCATATGAAATTGTAATATGATCACTATGAAAAAAAAGCATTTCACCTAACATAATATCTAACAGCTTCTCTATTGTATAAACCCCAATTATTATATTGCCCATTATAAACCCCAATTGTTAATATTCTCAAATTGTTCACCAACCAGAGTTCTCCAGCTGTACCCATGTCCCGTTCCCAAATATGATCTTCCCACACAGGGCCACAGCGCAGTAGTAAGTGCCAGTATCATTGAGGCTGAGGACGTTCTTGGTGAAGTTGTACACACAGGTGTGTGTAGAAGAGCCACTGTCACACTGATGGCTGCTGTTGTGATGAGTGTAAATGATTTGAGGATGGGATTGTGGTGGAGCAGCTCTGAACCAGAGCACTTGGAGTTCTGCTGTTCTGCTCTCAGAGAGAACCGAGCACTGCAGAGTCACTGAGGCTCCTGCAGGGACCGAGTCAGACATGCCGCGCTGCCACACCGACACTTTTACATCTCTGTCATCTGTACAGTGTGATATGGATAGAGTGAGATCTCACCAAATTCTCCTTCTCTCTACTTTATTATTCATCACTCATGTATACTGCGTTATTGTATATGTACAGTATATATGTGTATGATTCTGTGTGCTATTCAAATTTTTTGGCTGTCTCTAGCTGTAATGTGATAATCATTTTATGATCCAAAAGAAGAAACTGAGCTTAACACAGTAATCTTAAGCACTTATACATGATGTTGATGCTTATTTGTGCACAGTACATACAATTGCTGCTTTATAGTGTAACAATGAATTAATACGGATTAAAGAAATGTTCAGTATGCAACGGAAACGAGGCAAAGCAGTCCAAAATGCTTCGCAGTCCTGAACATTCTTTAGGGTTGGAAAATAATATATGTATTTTTTTATAATAAGGTCTTGATTGTGTTTCTATAAATTCATGTCTAAATTCATTTTAATTAAAGATAATGAAGGAAAGAAATGATTTTTAATGGTTTTCAAGCTAATGCTAATACATTTTTAAATACCTCATAAAATAATTTCACTTGAAAATCATTTCAGTGCGAAGAATTATTAAGAGTCGTGATAGATAATGGCAAATTCTTACTTTTCACTGTTAAAAATGTTCCTTTTCCAAATGTTATTGTAATCATTTTTAATCCACAGTAATACACGGCTTCATCTGATGGTTCCACGTTAGAAATTTTTAAATTGCAGCTTCCTTTTAAATTCTCAACAGTAAACCTTGGCGATTTGAACTCATCTTCAAAAATGTGATTTTGCATTATTTTCTGGACTGTGACAATTACACAAGGCTCTTGTCCTGGTGCTTGTTTGTACCAAATGATAGCATCGGTGTTCCCTTCGTTCACACGAAAGCACTGTAGAGTCACATTATCACCAGAAGTGGCAGTGATCAAGGAATTTGGCTGATAGACGGCATTATTTTGTAAAGAATCTGAGGAGACACAAAACAAAACAAAAAACAGCAATAAAAAAACCTTTTAAGACTCATTAAAATGCAGTATGGCTTTCACTGATTAGACATTCGGCCTCTAGAGCCAGTTCAGATTTTAAGTAACTAAATGTACCTAGATTGGCCGTATAATTTACTTCCAATTTTACTAATAATGATTTCAATTATTAAGAAGACCTGCATGTTGTAATACAAGTGCTGTTCATATTTATCTAAAACCATAATCACTCACCAGTCTGACTGAAAAGCACCACTGTAATCCACATCAGCATCACCATCTTAAGCCCCAGGTTTGTTCATGAGCATGTCCTTTCAACAAACTGAGCCTGAGGGGCGTTACTGAGAATTTAAAACCTCTGGAGGCTCAGCCCCCTGACCTCAAAGCTCTATGTGGAATCCAAGCGTGTCGCCTCCAAGGAAGAAATCATTGATAAAAAACAAAAAGTACAAGTACTGTCTCTAGATGTTATGTATGTTACGAATGTGTATGTGTATAGTTGGCCTTGAAAAACCTTCCCATGGTGAACTTTTGACACTTTCCTCTATATAATGTATAGCACTATATATAGCTCTGCAAACTATTATATTTCCATTGAGTATGTAGTTCAACCACAAGTCTGCTTAGCTCCAAAAAGGAAGATACACTGTAATGTAATGCACAACAGACTGTAAAACATGACCCCATTATATTAGGTGAATTTTTTTCTACTTTTTAACTCCAACGGTCAGGACAAGTTTGGACAGAAAGTTAGTTTTCACATCTCAAGTTGATAAAAAATAAAACTTAAAGTATCCCATTGTTTTGACTTCTAATGAGTTAAAACAAAGTTGCAAAACTCCTAGGCAAGGTTAGGAGGTAATTTTTTTCCCCGTCTTTTTCAGACACACCAACATCTGATGGATTTTCCCAGACCGCCTAACAATTTTAAATGAAGTTTGAGAAAACTGTAGTGTCCCATATACTGTATCTATATATATGATATACACCAACCAGGCATAACATTATGAGCACTGAGAGGTGAAGTGAATAACACTGATTATCTCCTCATCATGGTACCTGTTAGTGGGTGGGATATATTAGGCAGCATGTGAACATTTTGTCCTCAAAGTTGATGTGTTAGAAGCAGGACAAATGGGCAAGTGTAAAGATTTGAGCGAGTTTGACAAGGTCCAAAAACGTTTGCTTCACACCTCCAGGGTTGGGGGTTTGATTCCTGCCTCCGCCATGTGTGTGTGGAGTTTGCATGTTCTCCTTTCCTCCGGGTGCTCCGGTTTCCTCCCCCAGTCCAAAGACATGCATTGTAGGTTGGCACTCTGTCCAGGGTGTATCCTGCCTTGGGTTAAGGGTTAGGGTTAGGCCCAATGACGCATGAGATAGGCACAGGCTCCCATGACCCAAGAGTAGATCGGATAAGCGGTAGACAATGAATGAATGAATGAAAATAACGCCCCTATTAACTATTTAGAATATTTAGTCACATGACACGTTCAGCAGGAAGTTGGATTGTGCATCACCATTTCAAATTTCCTGAAGATCATGGGAAGAAGAAAATTGCCCAATTCTTTTTCTTTATTTTCAGTGATAATGTAATATTGACCGAGGAGCTCACTTTGAGAGTACAACCTGGTTGCACTAAGTGTAGATGAAGGCTGGCCCATGTATTCCAATCCAACAGATGAGCTACTGTTGCTCAAATTGCTGAAGAAGTTAATACTAGTTCTGGTAGAAGGGTGTCAGAATACACAATGCATTACAGTTTGTTGCGTGTGGGACTGCATAGCTGCAGACCAATCAGTGTTCCCAGGTGGTCAGTGCATCCGGAAAGTATTCAGAGCACTTTACTTTCTCCACATTTTGTTATGTTACAGCCTTATTCCAAAATAGATTAAATTCATTATTTTCCTCAAAATTCTACAAACAATACCCCAAAACGATAACATGAAAGAAGTTTGTTTGAAATCTTTTTTTAAAAATAAAAAATCTTTTATTAGACTCTGGCAGGGCCACTCAAGGACATTCACAGAGTTGTCCTGTAGCCACTCCTTTGTTATCTTGGCTGTGTGCTTAGGGTCATTGTCCTGTTGGAAGATGAACCGACGCCCCAGTCTGAGGTCCGGAGCGCTCAAAGATGTCTCTGTACATTGCTGCATTCATCTTTCCCTTGATCCTGACTAGTCTCCCAGTTCCTGCAGCTGAAAAACATCCCCACAGCATGATGCTGCCACCACCATGCTTCACTGTAGGGATGATATTGGCCAGGTGATGAGCGGTGCCTGGTTTCCTCCAGACATGATGCTTGCCATTCAGGCCAAAAAGTTCAATCTTTGCTTCCTCAGACCAGAGAATTTTGTTTCTCATGGTCTGAGAGAACTTCAGGTGTCTTTGGCAAACTCCAGGCAGGCTGTCATGTGTCACAGATTGCTGAGCTGAGTTGGAGCACGCTGTTCGTGCCGGTGTAGCAGAATCAGACCCAACGCGGAGATAGTTGGCAGACAGGGGTTTTATTAAACAAAAGAAACATGCATCCACAAGACGTAACACAAAGACGAGGACTGGCAAACTAATGCAGACATACGGCCAATATAAATAAGGAACATAATCACAGACACCTTAGGAACAGGTGAACACAGGCATAAACACATTAGGGAAAGGCGGGGCTATAACAAACACATGACTAAATACACAAAACCCCTGCTGAAGGCCCCCTAGTGGTCCATCGGGGGCACTTGCCCCCATAACAGTACCCCCCCCCCCCCCCCACGGCACGGCTCCTGACACACCAACCCCTCCCCCTAGTCCGGAAAAACCTTCGGTCCAGGGAAGCCCGGAGAGGAGCAAAGAACATGGAGAGGCAACAAGGGGGGGGGAGCGAGGAGCAAGGTGAGGCAAGTGGGGGGAGGGAGGAGCAAGGTGAGGTAGGTGACGGGAGCGAGAAACACGGCGAGGTGAGTGGGAGGAGCGAGGAGCAAGGCGAGGCAAGTGGGGGGAGCGATGGGCACGGCGGTAAGGCCAGAGGGTCCCAAACAATGTCCACAGCCGAGCAGAAGCGCTGAGCGACATCCACCGCCGAGCAGGAGGGCCGAGCGACGTCTACCGCCAAGCAGCAGAGCTGAGCGACGTCCATCGCCGAGCAGCAGCACCGAGCGACGTCCCCTGACGCGTAGTCGAACTGAGCGACGACCTCAGCCCGGCTGGGCCGAAACCCCCGAAGGGAGGGAGGGAGGTGTGGCCGGCGATCTCCCCCACCGATGAGAAGTGAGGCGGAGCGAGTCCCAGCGAAGACGAAGACGAAGAAGGTCCGATTGGGGCCATCCTCTGCCGACGGAAGTGAGGCGGCGTCCTGTACAGAAGAAGAACAGAAGAAGAGGGACGCCCCTACAGGGAACAGAGGTGGAGCGATGTACCCATACTTGAAGAAGAAAAAAAAAATTCCAAACTGGAAACCTCACCGGAACAGGGAAACAGGTTCATAGGGATGAAAGAAAAAAATTTCACTCCGGAAAAAATAAACTCAAAAAACAGAAGCGAGGGCAGCCGGTACTCCACTCCGCTAACGGAAGTGAGGTAATACCCTCCACGGAGAACCGGAAGTGGAGCCGTATTCCTCCCAGGGAAAAAAGCGGAGCGAGTACCGGCAAAAAAGAAAAAAAATGCAGGTTAAAAACATCTTTCCGCTGCGAAGGGGAACAGACGCGGAAAGATGTGCCGGAGAGAAAAAAACAAAAACAAAACGGGTGCGTTCTAGGGAGAGCAGGAAGAAAGGAAGCCTCACATACCTCGCGCCGCGTTGGGTCTGTATGGTTTAGGCCAGTCCTTCTGTCACAGATTGCTGAGCTGAGTTGGAGCACGCTGTTCATGCCGGTGTAGCAGAATCAGACCCAACGCGAAAATAGACGGCAGAGATAAGGAACATAATCACAGACACATTAGGAACAGGTGAACACAGGCATGAACACATTAGGGAAAGGTGTGGCTATAACAAACACATGACTAAATACACAAAACCCCTGCTGAAGGCCCCCTAGTGGTCCATCGGGGGCACTTGCCCCCGTAACATCATGTGCCTTTTTCACTGAGGAGTGGCTTCTGTCTGGCCGCTCTACCATACAGGCCTAACTGGTGGAGTGCTGCAGAGATGGTTGTTCTTCTGGAAGGTTCTCCTCTCTCCACAGAGAAATGCTGGAGCTCTTTCAGAATGACCATCGGGTTCTTGGTCACCCCCCTTACTAAGGCCCTTCTCCCCTGATTGCTCAGTTTGGCCGGGTGGCCCACTCTAGGAGGAGTCCTGGTGGCTCCAAACTTCTTCCTTTTATAGATGATGAAGGCCAGTGTGCTCATTGGGACTTTCAATGCTGAAAAATCTTTCTGTACCCTTCCCCAGATCTGTGCCTCGATACAATCCTGTCTCAGAGGTCTACAGAAAATTCCTTGGACTTCATGGCTTGGTTTGTGCTCTGACATGCACTGTTAACCGTGGGACCTTATATAGAAAAGAGTGTGCCTTTTTAAATCATGTCTAATTAATTGAATCCACCACAGGTGGACTCCAATCGAGTTGTAGAAACATGTCAAGGATGATCAGTGGAAACAGGATGCACCTGAGCGCAATTTTGAGTGTCATGGCAAAGGCTGTGAATACTTATGTACGTGTGATTTTTTAAAATCTTTTATTTTTAATAAATTTGCAAAGATTTCAAACAAACTTCTTTGATGTTGTCATTATGGGGTATTGTTTGCAGAATTTTTAGGACAATAATTAATTTAATCCATTCAGAATAAGGCTGTAATAACAAAATGTGGAAAAAGTGAAGCGCTGTGAATACTTTCCGGATGCACTGTATGTGTGAGTGTATGTATACAGTATTCATCTATGTCACAAGTCCCCATCTGTCCATTCTAATTTTCCTCTTTTCTCTACCTTACCTCAATACTCCTTTTCCATTTCTGTGTTTTCTTTTTTCTTTTTTTCTGTCCTGGTCTCTTTTTTCTCTCTTGTTTCACACACAGCCTCATCACAATACAAAGTACTTTACTGAACATCTACTTAAAATGTGTTTTAAAGAAAGTAAAATTTGGTAAAATAAAGTTAATACGGTGTAATGACCCCAGAAGAGCAGGAAGAGAGTATGAAGTATTAAAGATAACGATCAGAGAATCCTAAGTAGTCCACCCCAAAGACTGAACACCAAAACACAAGAAGAACAACATAATTTACACAGTCCAGTGCAGTGTTCAGCTCTACAGTGGAGAGACAAAACAACCACTACATAGGAAGATTCTCTGATCATTACACCTGATACTTTCTCTTTCTCTGATCGACCTTTCCTTTCTCTGGGGTTGATACATCCTAACACTTACACCTCCTCCTTACACCTCCTCCCATTCTCACCCTCTACTTTTCCCCTTAACTTGGCTGTCCAGGTAGAGGAGGATCCTTGACTGTAGAGGATACAAATTTTTGGAATCCTGCCAACTTCCCTCAGACTGAAGAAGCTGCTCGGATGATTAGTGAAATGTTGTAATCTAACAAGAAGGAAGTCAAGTTGACATGACTCAACTTCCAGATAACAGCACCTGGATGACTGAGAATTTTCACAGACACATTTTTGTGTCACAAAATAACACCCTGGGGGGCACGGTGGCTTTGTGGTTAGCATGTTTGCCTCACACCTCCAGGGTTGGGGGTTTCCCACCTCCGCCATGTGTGTGGAGTTTGCATATTATCCCTGTGCCTCGGGGGTTTCCTCTGGGTGCTCCGGTTTCCTCCCCCGGTCCAAAGACAAGCATTGTAGGTTGATTGGCATCTCTAAATTGTCCATAGTGTGTGATTGCGTGAGTGAATGAGAGTGAGTGTGTGTGCCCTGCGATGGGTTGGCACTCCGTCCAGGGTGTATCCTGCCTTGATGCCCAATGACACCTGAGATAGGCAAAGGCTCCCCGTGACCGAGAATAGATCGGATAAGCGGTAGACGATGAATGAATGAAAATAACACCCCTATTAACTATTTAGAATATTTAGTCACATGACATGTTCAGGGGGCATGGTGGCTTGGTGGTTAACACATTTGACTCACACCTCCAGGGTTGGGGGTTTGATTCCCGCCTCCGCCATGTGTGTGTGGAGTTTGCATGTTCTCCCCGTGCCTCAGGGGTTTCCTCTGGGTGCTCCGGTTTCCTCCCCCAGTCCAAAGACATGCGTGGTAGGTTGATTGGCATCTCTAAATTGTCCGTAGTGTGTGATTGCGTGAGTGAATGAGAATGTGTGTGTGTGTGCCCTGCGATGGGTTGGCACTCCGTCCAGGGTGTATCCTGCCTTGATGCCCAATGACACCTGAGATAGGCAAAGGCTCCCCGTGACCGAGAATAGATCGGATAAGCAGTAGACGATGAATGAATGAAAATAACACCCCTATTAACTATTTAGAATATTTAGTCACATGACATGTTCAGGGGGCATGGTGGCTTGGTGGTTAACACGTTTGACTCACACCTCCAGGGTTGGGGGTTCGATTCCCGCCTCCGCCATGTGTGTGTGGAGTTTGCATGTTCTCCCCGTGCCTCAGGGGTTTCCTCTGGGTGCTCCGGTTTCCTCCCCCAGTCCAAAGACATGCGTGGTAGGTTGATTGGCATCTCTAAATTGTCCGTAGTGTGTGATTGCGTGAGTGAATGAGAATGTGTGTGTGTGTGCCCTGCGATGGGTTGGCACTCCGTCCAGGGTGTATCCTGCCTTGATGCCCAATGACGCCTGAGATAGGCACAGGCTCCCCGTGACCCGAGTATAGTTCGGATAAGTGGTAGACAATGAATGAATGAATGACATGTTCAGCAGGAAGTTGGATTATGCATCACCATTTCAAATTTCCTGAAGATCATGGAAGAAGAAAATTGCCCAATTCTTTTTCTTTATTTTCAGTGATAATGTAATATTGACTGAGGAGGTCACTTTGAGAGTACAACCCAGTTGCACTAAGTGTAGATGGAAAGTAAATTATTAATTAGAAAAAATACATTTAAATCAGTTCAATGTCCTGAATGTTTTCCTGCCATTATCATGGAGGCTAATTAATGAAATGTTTGTTTATTTGCTAATTTAATGCTCAACACTGTCCCCTTCAATGCTGCTCATTTAAAATCAAAGCAAAATTAGATAGTTAGATAGATAAAATTTATTTTATCCTGAGACTGATGAACAAATACTTTGTGTAATCATATTTTTTCTTAAAATTCAGCTATAATTGTGTAAATCACATCATTATCATGTGACCACCAGGCAATACAATGTATTAATTAATGCATTTTTCTTAACAGTTACCTCATACTGCTTCATTTGCCACCTGTGTGACCCCAAATGCCTGATCTTTTACTGTCAGGCTGCATCATACCTCAACATCACTGATTATGTTCCACTCACAGCACAACATCATATGTTTTATTCCTTACATAATGTCAGATTTTCAGTTTTTTACTTACAGTTAAAAAACAATAAAACTACATGCATGTATAATCATTATAAAAGTATATTTCTAAAGTAATAATTAAATCTGATAACAGAAATAATGATGCTGAATCAGTTTAGAGATCAAATCTAAGTTATAGAAAGACTTTGTACATCAGAATATATAATATCTTGAGGTTGTTTCTTGACTTTCCCTCTTTTGGCTCTCCTCTCATTGAAATGTAAGGCAGCGTAATTCACTTCCAAAATGTCACTGTCCTGTAGGAACGGATATGAGATTACAAATGACATATTTGATATCTGAGTTTTGTCTTTTATTGCAAAACCTAATTGCTTATCCATGGACAACATCATGCATTCACATATTATATATTATATATTATATGTACCTGATTGAGAGTCTCGTCTGTCACAGAACCTGGTTTTAATCTTGCTGTAGAGAAAATTGACATTTTTTTGATTGAATCTGCATGGTGAGACTTTTCATCTGCAGTTAAATTTTTTACTTGTTATTTTCAGAAGGCGTTATTAACTTCATTAAAGAAAACAAACAGACATGTTTGGGAGGGAATGATTGTTTTTATCTGCTATAAGTATTAGAAATTAATAGCTACTAAATCAGTGTTTTAAATAACCTTGTTGTCTCATTGTATACAATATAAATAATCAAATATTATAAGATTTGTAATAGTATATGTACTTTAAGAAGCCAAAATGCAGATTTACCTTTGTGTTGTTTATCATTTCTCTCTTCACAGCTTAAGACAAAGATCAAAGCGAAGATCACAACCACACACACTGCTAAAGCCACAGCGAGGCAGATCACTACAGGACCTACAGATCTCTCTATCACACAATAAACATCACAATATAACACTTCTATAAACATGTAGACATAAAAGAAACTCAAAAAATAACAGAATTAATATGCTGTAAAAAACAAAAAGTGAAAACGATTGCATCAGAATTTATTGGACAAGTTAATAGATATGAAGTAGATAAAAAAAAACTTCTATGTCTTCTGGATTATTAATAAAACCTCCTACTTCTTACCCAGCTGTATTCGTGTCCCGTTCCCAAATATGATCTTTCCACACAGGGCCACAGCGCAGTAGTAAGTGCCAGTATCATTGAGGCTGAGGATGTTCTTGGTGAAGTTATACACACAGGTGTGTGTGGAAGAGCCGCTCTCACACTGATGGCTGCTGTTGTGATGAGTGTAAATGATTTGAGGATGGGATTGTGGTGGAGCAGCTCTGAACCAGAGCACTTGGAGTTCTGCTGATCTGCTCTCAGAGAGAACCGAGCACTGCAGAGTCACTGAGGCTCCTGCAGGAACCGAGTCCGACACGTCGCGCTGCCACACCATGACATTTACATCTTCATTACCTGTTCAGTGTGGTCCATGAATTATATCACAGTATATCATATTTTAATCACTATGAAGATTATTAGAAACTACAAGAAAAATGATAAAACTACATGCACTGATATATACAGTATGTGCCTCTTTTGGAGTTCAATAAAGCACTCTAGATCCATGATAAATATCTACAACATCTCTGTCATCTGGTCAGTCTTATATAGACTGAGAGCCTAGTTTGATTCTTGCTATCCTTAGACTGATATAATACAGCTAATACACACTTCAGAAAGCCCCTGCTGTCAATTATAGGACTTTATACCGCAGCACAGTTGGTTCCTAAATCTGATTCATTTGTAAGATGTGGATTAAAGAGAATAATTTAAGAAATAATGGATGCACAACTAGTTGCAATGTGAGACTCAGGAACGGAGACCAACATGGCACAGTAAAGAGCTGATACATAATCAATATTTAAAAACAAAACAAAACTAAGAACGATTAAATATACATACGTCATTAATTTATATATGGATGTTGTTTTTTACAGGTTACAAAAAGAAAAGGAAAATCACCACCATAAAATTTCTCACCTAGTTAAACCATGTGGTTTCTAATAAAGAAAAGGAAAAAAGACAACTAAAGAAAATTGATTTTAAACGTATCTATTAAAAAAAAATCATGACATACCATTTAAGCAATATTTGAAGCATTTTTATGCTAAGAAAATAATACTCATTTTTTCTGTTGGTTATTAAAAAAATTTGGCAATTTCAATCAAAGAAAAACTATACATTTAACAATAACAAGATTTAAAATGAATTAAATGATCTGTGTGCATTAAAATTCTTACCTCTCACTGATAAAAATGTTCCTTTTCCAAATTCTTTTACATAGCTTATAATGCCACAGTAATACATGGCTTCATCTGATGGTTCCACGTTTGCAATTTTTAAATGGCAGCTCGTTTTTTCTTTCTCGATAGTGAATTTTGGTGGCTGGAACTCATCTTCGAAAACGGGTTCATGATGGACTTTGACAATTACCCAAGGCTCATGTCCGATTTTTTGTTTAAACCAATAAATGGCTTCGGTATTTTTCTCTCCCAGTCGAAAGCAATGCAGAGTCACGTTTTCACCAACATGGGCAGTGATAATTGGGTTTGACTGATTGATGAGGTTTATCTGGGCAGAATATGCTGTTAAAGGTTATAGAACAAAACATGTAACTCAGATTTGAGCAAGTTTTTAAGAAAAAATATTAATAAAACAATCAATCAGTTATAATATATGTATTTTTGTCTGTGATCCTATGTGATAATATGATTAACAACCATGAAAACCGTCCACACTTACCAAGTTTATTATAAAGCACCACTGTAATCCATATCAGAATCAGCATCTTCAGTTCTGATGTCTGTGTGCAGCATGTCTCCTCTCTTGCTAAACCTCTTATTAAGGTCAAACTGAGCACATCTCACTCTGTGGCAAAGATTTATGACGTGAAACTCTGATGTCACAGAATTTTCCACATACCATCTAGACTAGCAAGCTAGCAGCAGTAAATAACTGACTGTGGCTCCTCCTCACACTTTTCTGAACCTTTCAAATAGGAATTTAAACCTTTTTAACAATAAGAAAACGGAAATGAGCTGCACAACCTTTTCTGAGAATGCCAGTTTTTGGTAACAGGCTTTTCAGAAATTCATTCATCTTTTAATTTTTTTTAATTTTTTTATTTTTTTGTCAAGGAACTTTAATATATGTTTTATTCAAAAAGTATTTTTGCAAACCCTGTGACCAATATTTAGTAAGACGTCTAAAAATTTCATTTCAAAGCAAATCTGTTATTTTCTAGCAAGGCACATGGAATTGCAAAATCGTGGTTTTGTAAGAAAAAGCTCTGCCTCTCGCTGTACTCTTCATTATTCTAGGTACCTGTGTAGATAAAGGTAATAAAGGTAATAAAATAACCAGGTTATAAAGAGCCTTTTGATTAATTGTTCAGCCTACACAATGAAATATTGTCAATGGTCTTTTTAAAATAATTAATATTTACAATGAATAAGATTAGTGCTATACATAGCATTATGAGTAACATTATTACACTTTTAAATACTATTTTCAATGAATAAGGAATACAACATAATTGCACAAAAAAATTCCACAATGGTCCGGCGTGATGGTGGCCAATACGAAGCAAAATTAGTGTTATTACAGAAATTTGGCCACAGTCTAGTTTTTAATTAATTTTTGAGCAAAATATGATATTTAACCATTTATAGTTACATTTCATGTTCACACACACACACACACACACACACACACACACACACACACACACACACACACACACACACACACACACACACACATCTTAGAGTGTGGCTGTGGGGATTTGTGTTCATTCATCAACAAAAACATTAGTGAGATTAAACACTGATCTTGGGATGGTGAGGAGGTCTGGGGTGCAGTCGGTGTTCCAGTTCATCCCAAAGTTGTTTGATGGGGTCGAATCAGAATCAGCGCTCAGTGCAGAACACTCGAGTATACTTACACTTCAACTTTAACCTCCACACCATGTCTTCAGGAAGCTTAGGGGCTTTGTACACAGGGACATTGTCATGCTGGAACACTGTTTGAACCTCTTTGTTACAGTGAAGTGAAATCCAAAAATTACAGTGAACAAAGAAGTTTTGTACAGTTGTATGCATTTGAACAGTTTTGCAGAAGGCCCACATATGGCCTGCATAATGTATGCTTAATTAATAATTCTACATCAAACAATAGAAAGCAGGGCAGGAAAGAAAGTAAAGAAAAAAAAAGTATACAGTAAAATTAATATTAATATTTATATTACACTTCAGTAACGTAAATTGTTCATTGGGTCACTGGATTAATAATAGATTATTATAGATTATGATAGATTAGATAATACCTGTTTTTCTTTTTTTTACAGGAAGTCGGCATGGCCTAAATCATTTTTTTATTGTGAGATATCATGAAAGAACCAAATTAATGACTGAATCATATTATATATCAAATCTAAGTTATAGAAAGATCTCGCACATCAGAATAAATAATATCTTGAGCTTGTTGTTTCTTGAGTCTTCCTCTTTTGGCTCTCTTCTCGTTGAAATGTAAGGCAGCGTAATTCAGTTCCTCATTGTCACAGTCCTGTAGGAACGGATGTGAAATTACAAATGACAGAAATCTGAATTTTGAGTTTTATTGCAAAAACTAATTTTTTATCCATTGATAAGATCATGCATTCACAAAACTTGAATATTTACCTGATTCTTGCCTGTCACAGAACCTTGTTTTAATCTCACTGTAGAGAAGAAAATTTACATTTTATGATTGAACCGATATTGTTAGACCTACATCTCATCTGAAGTCACATTTTTTTTTTTCTTATTTTCAGAAGGTGTTATTAACTTTGATAGAGGTTTTTCTCTATAGATAAGCAGACTCTAGAAAAATAGAGTTAAAACTCTAGAAAAGTAAAGCTTTAGAAAAATAGAGTTTTTTTCTCTCTATTAAAGTTCTCTGTTAATGTTCTCTATTCTTGGGAGGAAATGAATATTATAGCTGATAAAATGTAAGTGATAACGCAGAAAAACTTCTTTTGTTGTCGTTCCACAGCATTAAATGTAACCATAAGTGAATAAAAAGTACGATGTAACTTGAATAGTAAAGATTGTTAAAGTCTGACAATTACTGTGGTACAAGCAAGACAAACACTCCAGGATGTGGTGTTATAAGACAAATAAACAGTAACTCTGTATTCCACCTTTTCTCATGACATTAGATAGAGACCTAGTGCCCCAGAGTATACAACAGAAATAATCCAATATCATAACAGATTTCTGATAATTTACTAACATTAATATTTAACAATAACTAACAATAATTGTCATATTGCAGACTTACCACTGCCTTTCTTACAGTTACTCCTTTTAGAGTTTAGGACAAAGATCAAAACGAAGATCACAACCACAGACGCTGCCAAAGCTACAGTGAGGTAGATCACTGCAGGATCAGGAGAGCTCACTGTCACACAGTAAACATCACAATATAAACACTGCTACAATATGTGACTATTTTAGTAATGTTCTACACATTTACAGCTTCAACTTAACATAAGTAGTAATAAAGAAATCAGAAAACAAGCAAATTCTGGAACATGCATTATAAATTGGGTGGATTACTTGGATTATAATTTAACTTGGGATTTCTGCCACATCTACTATACAGCCCTGACTATAAACCTTCATATTATAATCTATTTTGCTATAAATTCAGACGTTCTATGTTACACTGATACATTTCTTCAGAACAGAAATCTGAGCAAACAATGATTTGAGAACTTATTGCATGGTCCAATACAAGTAAATAGGCACATAGAGTTGAAAGACTTATAGCTGCTATATAGTCTGGAATAAAAAAAATCCTATTTCTTACCCAGCTGTATTTGTGTCCCATTCCCAAATATGATCTTCCCACACAGGGCCACAGCGCAGTAGTAAGTGTCAGTATCATTGAGGCTGAGGATGCTCTTGGTGAAGTTATACACACAGGTGTGTGTAGAAGAGCCGCTCTCACACTGATGGCTGCTGTTGTGATGAGTGTAAATGATTTGAGGATGGGATTGTGGTGGAGCAGCTCTGAACCAGAGCACTTGGAGTTCTGCTGATCTGATCTCAGAGAGAACCGAGCACTGCAGAGTCACTGAGGCTCCTGCAGGAACCGAGTCCAACATGCCGTGCTGCCACACCGACACTTTTACATCTCTGTCATCTGTACAGTGTGATAAAGACAAAGTGAGTCTTGGTTTGAAACTTTATAATAAATGTCCATGAATTATATCACACCATATCATATTTCAATCATTATGAAGATGAAACTACAAGAAACTACAAGAAAAAACACAAAAATACAATATTTGACTCTCCTGGACGAACCAAGTTCAATATCACACTCTAGATCTATGATACATAACATCTATTATACATTCTTTTATAATTAAAATATACAAATACAAATTTGGACTTAATATTTAACACCCTGCATTCTTTACATATGACTAAATTATAGATATCATCTTATCATTTTCATTTTGTATGCTGCTTCCCTGACTGTAAGCAAGCTAAATGTTGCTTTAATGGAATTTAGCTCATGTTTACAGCATCTAATGACAATACTTCACATAAATTCATCCAAGTATGGTAAAAATCTTGAAACAGCAACATAATATCTTGAAACAACAAGTTATTAAGTCAGAATAATAATATATTAAGTCGAAATTGAGGTCAAAACATTGTTATAAGTTACAACTTGAGGTTCAGAGCTTTAATTAAATACCTTCATTATAAATTCTTACCTTTGACTGCTAAAAATGTTCCATTTCCAAACCTTGTTAAAAATTTTCTATATCCACAGTAATACACGGCTTCATCTGATGTCTCCACGTAAGCGATTTTTAAATGGTAGTTCGTTTTTTCTTTCTCGATGTTGAATTTTGGTGGCTTAAACTCATTTTCATAAGTGCAATCATGTTGAATTGAAACTATTACGCGAGGCTTGTATCCGAGTTTTTGCTGATACCAAACGATGTTTCCAGATCTATCATTTTTCAGTATAAAACAGTGCAGAGTCACGTTATCACCAACATCAGCAGTGATCAGTGGGTCAGGCTGAGAGATATCATTGTTCTGTGTAGAATCTAATATCAAGAAATAAAGAAAGAACCATGAACAAATGTACCAAACCTTACTAAAACTATATTGCCATAGATATAAATAAGAAATGGGTAGAGTAAAGGTTTAGTGCACTCACTGGTTTTAAATGTATAAATGTTTTCTGGCACTTTGGAAAGTTTTCACTGTGGTGGAACACTAATATGAGATGAAATGTAATAAATGAAATAAATGAAATATTAGCAAGCTACATGTATTGTGCTTAATAACCTGAACATTCCAGTGTAACCAGGACTGATGGTCAGCTATGCTACGTTCTAATGTAAGCTAACATTGTTAAACAATTAAAAAATAAAATTTCACGGTAAAATAACTTGTTTAGGGAAAAACCTCAGATTAAATAGAAATTATGAAGAAATAGCTTGGATTTTAGATTTAAAACTTAAGATCAGAAAGTGGCCTTAATAAAATCTTATATGATCTTATTACTATTTATTAGTGATTTAATGAAGAATCTGGTAGAACCTTATTAAACCATACTGAATTCGATCTTACAATATAAAAACGTTTTATCTGTGTATGACTTTTGTTAAATGATGCCCTTATAATAATCTTCTATGAAGTGTAGATTATTTGTGTCATTTGTATCATTACGGGAACCTATTTGTAATCAAAAACATACAAAACCGTGGACACTTACCAGTTTTATTAAAAAGCATCACTATAATCCAGATCATCAGCAGCTTCAGTCTGTGGTCTAGGTAAAGCATGTCTCCTCTTGCTCAACATGTCACTTTGTGGCAAAATTTATAGTGACCTCACAGACTTCCAGTGTATTAGTACACATACTAGAAAGCTGTCAGGAGACTGTGGCTCCTCCTCACACCTTTTAAAAAAAACAAACAAACAAAAAAAACTTCAAATAGGTAATGGAAAAATCTAAGACCTTTTTAACTAGCATTTAATTTAATCAAAATACACTTTTTTTTAACAATACTTTGTTTTTCTTCTTGTACAATGAGATACTCTCAATAGCATCGTTATTAATGATTGAAATTAATGAACGTTATGGATTAGATCAAGTATTTTTAACTTTAAAAGACGGTTAATTTTCGGTAAATCATAGGGTTGAAAAAATTTCAATTTGTATTAATTTGTAATTTGTAATAGATTTTTTATGTATATTTATTCAAATTTAAATGTAAATGTTTTAGTGTAAAAATGATTTGAATAATCAAGCTTTAATATCAGTTTCCAGATCATTAATTAGTAGATCAGTTAAGTAAAGTACAAGTAAACTGGCAAATCAATGTCAAATATAAAAGTAAACAAAAAGTAACTGTGAAAATGTTTTTTAATTTTAATAGTATTTTTCTATTTAAGCATATATATACCATATATATTTGCCACAATTAGGAGGCATTGGTGGCTCAGTGGTAGGTTTCTCGCCTATCATGCGGAAGGCCCGGGTTCGGTTCCCAGCCAATGCCTCAACCCCAGCCACTGGATGCAGTGCCGGTCCCGAGCCTGGAAAAATGGGAGGGTTGCGGCAGGAAGGGCATCCGGTGTAAAACATTTGCCAAGTTGTTGTGCGGACCAGTTGGTACGCTGTGGCGACCCCGAACAGGGAGCAGCCGAAAGCAACTTCTTCATATATTTTCCACTATTAGGCAGACACCCTCATTCAGAACAACTTACATTTATGCAATTGAAGCTTTAGGGCCTTGCTCAGGAGCCCCAACAGGGGTAGTCTTGGGAAACTCACAACCTTTTGCTCAGTAGTCTAACACCTCAACCACTGAGCTACCAGATAGAACTGTCAAAGTGGTACATTATGTACACAAAAGCATGTTGCACTTGACCATTACACCCATAAGCACTTCTTGAACATTGCATTTATTCTCCATGCTTCTAGGAAGGCTTTCTGTTGGTCATCACTGTTGGTCTTCTGAGAAAACCTGGTACACAGTAAACCCTCCAAATCATCTCCAAGATGTTCACTGGGGTTGAGGTTATGGCTCTATGGAGGCTGCTCGAGTTCTTCCACAACAATCTTCGCCTACACAGTGGCATTATTATACAAAACAATAAGTTTGGGTCTTTCAATTCTAGTGATTTTTGCTACAGTATACAAATTGCTACAGTATACAATGACATTCTATACAATTGTGTACTTCCATATTTGGGACATCAGTTTGGGGAAGAACCACATGGTCAGGTGTCCACAGGCAGAAAGTGTTTCAAACAGCATCTGTTTTAGGAAGATCGCAAAGCCATTGAACTACAAAGCTCCCTCTTTCCTAACTCTCTTCCTTCCACTAATAGTATAATTATTTCAGGATAACTAGTGTATTAATATTTTTATCACTATCCACAAACTTGCATTTCACATTTACTTGACTCTGACATATGAAGATGAAGCTAGGAGGCAGTGGTGGCAGGGCAAGAGCTATTACTGAATGTTAATGAGAAATAAAGCTACTTCTGGAGTTTATGGAGAAGCACAACCGGGTTAGAGCATGATTAAAGCTAAAATGTGTGCTACTGAAGACACTGAAACAATTCAGGTATTTGGGGACTTAGGCTTTCTATTTTTTGCCAATGTTAAAATTATTATTCTCTCTCTCTCTCTCTCTCTCTCTCTCTCTCTCTCTTCTCTCTCTCTCTCTCTCTCTCTCTCTCTTCTCTCTCTCTCTCTTTCTTTCTCTCTCTCTCTCTCTAAAATGAAAGAATATCTAATGCCTCCTTTTCTGATACACGATCATGAACAGGATGTCTGTGATGTCTGTGTGGATGTAGGAGTTTTAATCAGGCCTTAAAGAGACTCCTCCTCCACTACAATGTGACACCAACCAATCACATTCCCTTTCTCTCTCTCTCTCTCTCTCTCTCTCTCTTTCTCTCTCTCTCTCTCTCTCTCTCTCTCTCTCTCTCTCTCTCTCTCTCTCTCTCTCCGCCCCCATCTCAGAAACACCATGCCTTAACACAAAGGCTTAAAACAGAAATATTAAAATGGTGTGCCATAAGATGTAACGTGAAAATTTTTCCAACCTTTTCTGGAAATGAGTTTCAGTGACGAAAGTAAAATTAAAAAAGTGCATTAAACTGTGTTTAATACTCAGAAATATAATAAATTACTTAATATTTTAGCTGCAAGAAATTATGCTCATCAATCTAAATAGAATAATTAAATATTAAATATAATATGCTGTACTTTTCTTACAATGTTGCATTATGTAGCAGATGTGTGTGTGTGTGTGTGTGTGTGTGTGTGTGTGTGTGTGTGTGGTGTGTTTGGTGGTTTTGTGTTTCTGTTTGCCTCTTGCCCCATCACACACTGCAGATCTAAGTGTTTCATCTCTGCAGGCCGCTCCGACCACCCCAGACACTTTACTCAGAATTTTCTCACCTCTCAAAAACTTTCCACAGGATGTCTAACTATTCTTGTTTGTCTCAGGCCACACCTTTTGTTTTTTTCTTTTTCTGTTTTCAGACACAATGCAAAATTAATCTGCTTTGAACACACGATAGCGCGTTTGCTTATTTTGTTAGCCGTCAGATATATTTATATTTATTTACACTCAGCTTTTACACTCAATTTATTTACATTCAAATGATATAGAAATGAATTAAAAATGATGATGGGCAAATTCCTGATGTCTAAGAGTAACAAAAGTCATGCTGTTATAGGAAAATAAACAACTTCACGGAAGTTCATGTGCTTTCAATTTTATTTTATTTATAAATTATTAATCATTATCCGTACTCTAAACACTGAGCTAGTTACTAAGTACACAAATCCAGTAATTTATCACCTGCTCACTGAGTTTATACAATTAGCTCTAAAGTTATTAGCACTCTTCAAAAGACTGTGTAAAAAAACATTTATAGATTAGACACAATGGGTGTACATTTCTCACTCACATTCCAAAAAAATAGAATTTCTGTAAAAATGCTTAAAAAAAATTTGTTTGTATTGAATAATTGTTGTCATAGTTTGCTTTATTTTGACACATTTCTATATATTTATAAAATGCATTAAGCAGGCCTGTACGAAAACATGGATGTAATACAAAATAAGTTTAAATGAGATTAATGTCACTTCGAAATAAATATTGTGTCATTCTGAAGTAAATATGAGCTGCACACTTAAGAAATGAGTAAAAGAAACAAAAAAAATAAAGGGACTTAATAACATGTTTATTTATAGTTATTTCAGCTTGCACTCTTATCAAATGTGTGAATGCATTACAAGCGTGTGCTTTTGATTTGGTTTGCTCGGCAGTGTAAAGCCCTCTGCTCGGGTAAACAGGAAGGTACAGCGAGCTAAAACCACACTGAAATGTTCCACACCACTCTCGATTTTAACTTTCCAGGTCAGACCTGTGTGTGAATTCTGCATCTGGCAAGCAGCAGTGATACTTAACAAGCTGCTTATGAGGCTGAGAGCTGTGAACAAAACAAATATGACAGGGCCGGTGTGTGTATAAGGTGCAGAGCGTGGTTGTACTCACTATTAATAAATAAAAACACAGTTCAAGGAAAAAATATATATTTGTAAATTTTAGATAGAAAAATAGGTAAATAACAAAAAAATGAAAAAATGAAAAAAATTACATAAGAAGTAAATAAATAAATATTCAACAAAATTTCTGTAAATAAAAACTGTTCTGAGGATTATCAAAGCAAAACTGGGTATGTCTGTTATTACAGAATATTTATCACATTCTGAAAAAAAAATGCAATTTTTTTAACTGATATTCAGGGTTTTTCTCGACTTCTTTAAAATATATCTTAATACAATATTAAACCCATTAAAAATTGCACTTTGTAATTTTGTAATTTTTCAAAAATTATGTAGTTACACAAAATCTATATTTGTTTAATTAAAGATTAATGACATGTGGGTCAGTGTCAGGTTTTTCCTCATATAAGTAGTTTACCTCATACAACTGGTCAGATTATTCTCATATAACTGGTCAGATTGTTCATAGGTTTGTGTGTGGAGGAGAAAATGCTTTTTTGATGGGAAAACATGAACTGTTAAAATTATTACACTGATATTTTTATTTTTGTTTTTTGTGCAGGAAAAATGTGTTGATCTCAGTAATCAAAAGAAAAGTAGAGGATCAGGTAGATATAGCACAATATGTGTATAGTATAGAAGTGTGTGTGTGTGTGTGTGTGTGTGTGTGTGTGTGTGTTCACAAGGGTGAATAACTGAAGTTTTGCTCATGTGCACGTGTGGGAGTGAGTGTGTGATGTGTGTTTCTCTGTATGACTCTCTCTCTCTCTCTCTCTCTCGCTCTCATTCTCACCACACACACACACACACACACACACACACACACACACACACACACACACACACACACACACACACACACACACACACACACACACACACACATCAAAAAAATGTTAGAGAGTAAAAACAGTACCTAACATACTTAAATATAAAAATACACTGCTGATGTCCAACATGTCTGTTCATGTCTAAGTGAAAAACAGGCACTTAACATTCTCACATCCTCCACATATCAGGCTGAGGTCCAGCAGAAGCTCATCACAACCTGCACTAAACATCCTGAGGAGAGGTTTGTAGGTGGAGCTTTCTTATAATTCACCAGATCAATTGCGGATCCTTTCTTTTTTTAACTGCTGCGTCACCGCAGGGTCTTTCTTCAGTTTTCCTGATCTCAATAAACATCTGCAGCTGCCATTTTCTTAGAAACACTTGTCCTTGTGACTTCCATCTCCTCTTATGTTTATGTTTAAACAACAATAAATACTTAATAATGGTTTCATATTTTGAAGTATTTTGCTCCTGAAGCATGTGAGGCATTGGTGGCTCAGTGGTAGGTTGCTCGCCTATCATGCGGAAGGGCCGGGTTCGATTCCCAGCCAATGCCTCAACCCCAGCCACTGGATGCAGTGCCGGTCCCAAGCCCGGAAAAATGGGAGGGTTGCGGCAGGAAGGGCATCCGGCGTAAAACCTGTGCCAAGTTGTTGTGCGGACCAGTTGGTCCGCTGTGGCGACCCCGAATAGGGAGCAGCCAAAAGCAACTCTCTCTTACTCCTGAAGCATACCACCTGCAAGTGTGTGTGTGTTGTACTCTTGTCTTAAACTTGTCACGTGGTTTTCACAAAGTTATTTATTAATATCTTCAGAATACATGTATTGTTCTGTGCTGTAGTCCACAAGGCATGAAAATTCACCTTACTGAAATACTGAAAAAAACTGTTTCCTTGAGCAGTAAAGTGGATGTGTCTTGACACGACTTAAACCACAGCACCGCCCGTAACCACACACCAAACCCAGAGTAACCCTTAATAATCCCTGTATTTATCTCCCTCATCATGGACCTCAGTGTGCAGTGTTTTGTAAGTGCATGCTTCATCTTCTTCATCTGAATACTCTGCTTACACTCTTCAGTTCTGACCTTTTTAACCCTTTGTATGTCAGAGTGTTAAGCTATGAGCCCTGTCACACTGCACTGGCTCCATCTAGTGACACAGTACTCTTTTTCTTTGTTTTGCAACATTGCTGCAGGACCTGAACATGTGGAGATTCTCATATTTTTTACAGTTTAATTACCATTATGACCAGATACCAAACATAATGCTGAAGAATAGCTGTTAAATAAGGAAAGCTAAATCTGTTAGGAGTTTATTAACTAAATTCCTTATCAGAATCAGCATTAATTTCTTCAGCAATTTGAGTTACAGTAGCTCGTCTGTTAGATCGGACCACATGGGCCAGCCTTCACTCCCCACGTGCATCAATGAGCCTTGGCCGTCCATGACCCTGTTTCCGGTTCAGCACTGTTCCTTCCTTGGACCACTTTTGATAGATAGTGACCACTGCAGACCGGGAACACCCCACAAGAGCTGCAGTTTTGGAGATGTTCTGATCCAGTGGTCTAGCCATCACAATTTGGCCCTTCGTCAAACTCGCTCAAATCCTTACGCTTGTCCATTTTGAGGACAAAATGTTCACTTGCTGCCTAATATATCCCACCCACTAACAGGTACCATGATGAGGAGATAATCAATGTTATTCACTTCACCTCTCACTGCTCATAATGTTATGCCTGAGTTTTGTTAAAGTATTAGTTAGGTTTAAGAAGACATTATTAATTCTTGTATTTTAAAATAATTATATAAAGATGAGCAGATTATATATATAATAGACTATATTATATAAAGAAACACATTCAGTTTAATCAGACTAGAATGATATTGTTTTTTAATTTTGGATTATTACTTAAAAAACATTCAATTGTGCTCTATTGATAGTTGAATATGTATACATTATATATAAATATATAATTATAATACAGATAATTTTACTGATAGAGTATTAATGCTGAAATTCATGTTTGGTTATGTGAACTCGATAATCTCGGTTAAGAGAAGTTTAATGTAAAGTGTTAGCAAAATACTTATATTGGAACTACTACTAATAATAAATATAGCTGAGAGAGAGAGAGAGAGAGAGAGAGAGAGAGAGAGAGAGAGAGAGAGAGAGAGAGAGAGAGAGAGAGAGAGAGAGAGAGAGAGAGAGAGAGAGAGAGAGAGAGAGAGAGAGAGAGAGAGAGAGTGTCAGTTCTTGCTATAGATGAACATACTGTTCAGGGTCTATTCCTGTTGAAATCCCTGTCTCGGGCCAATCGGGTAATGGCAGCCATGATTTTAAGGAATCAAGTCATTGTTTTTAAGGAATGAAGTCATCATTAGAACTCTACAGACTTGCCCACTAGTGTATGTATCAAATTTAAACTCAATCTAGCATATAGTTCATGAGAAACAACAATTATCACAAACCCCTGGTGCTCCCTAGACCTCCCTTTAAATTTATATAATTAAGTATTAAAAGCTGTTGCATTGCATTTACATTTCAGACCAATCAGGTTTCGAATGATGATGCTCTTATTCTGTTTTAGACATGCTGTACTCACCATAATGAATACAAAACGTTTAATGGTCAAATTGTTACAAACCATCCACATGCAGCTGCTAAACAGTTACCTACTTTATCTTTAGATACTATTGTTCACTGTCTGTACACACCCAGTCAACTAATGTGTGTGCTGCTAGAAGGCTTTGGCACACCACACTGCACCACGCCACGCCTCTCCTCTCCTGATATTCGGTTATGTCATCTCTTACTGCCAACACGTCCTGGGCTACAGAGAAAAGCAGAAAAGTCCAGAGGAACTCCAGTGGAGTAAGAGAACCATGGAGGTAAAGAGAATAACACTGATCGTAACCCTTTGGCTCCATATTAACCTGATTCTACAACATGCATCAGCTTTCAATCTGGATGATACCAATGTTCTGAGGAAAAACGGAGAGGCTGGGAGTCTGTTTGGATTTTCCCTTGCAATGCACCACCAACTCAAACCTAATGACCAGCAAGTGTGAGTAAATTTAAGAGGGAATTCTAAGCAAACAATATGTTGGTAGATGTGAATGTAAGAATTGATGTGAGCATAGTGAGCAAACCTTTGTGTTTACACACTTTTTACATTCCACAGCGGTTTCGTCTTCGCATTGCAATCACTTAGGAAGGGTTAGGAATTCTCCATGAGGATTTGATACGCAGTTAATTGGTTGTTAGAAGTTATTAGATCGATAGAGGTAAAAAAACAGGAAATTGAGTGTATATACAGTATGTACAGTCAGCTGCATCAGACTTATTAAAAAGAGACAAATCATGTGTGTTTAGGTAATAATGTTGAAAGTAAATAATTTCAGATAGTATACCATGTTATATATTTGCACACATTATTTATATTTATCTATCTTTGCAGAATTAGCTTTTGGTAATTATTCTTAGTAACATTTCTGTTACTCTTTAAATCACAAGATGCATTTAAACTTCCCCTTAAGGCCTTTTTTCTAGGCTTATAAGAAACTGCGTCACAAACAAATTTCTCAGTGTTCTGCTGCAGCATGTACATATCAAAACATTTGTCCAGGGCTTTTACTCCTTATCATTAAACCATCTGGCTAATAAAATGCAATGAAACTACATGAAAATACAAATCTTGTGTTGACCATCATACAGTATAAATATATTTATATAATTTTTGCCAGTTTACATCATACCCCTCAATTCCTTCAATCCTCACAGTAAAAATAAAGGGAAATACACGTGAAAATTATGAATGAAATCTATTGCAAACACTGAGAAAGAGAAGGAAAAAAACAAAACATTCATCCCAACGTTAAAACTTTTTAGACTAAGATGGGGATTTTACTTAGACCTGGTAATCCTAGTTTGAATGTCAGACGTTACATTTCTTTGGCTTTAAATCAAACCTGGAGGGCCTTAAGTAGTCATGCCCAAATCTCCTTTCTTTAAAAAAAAACACACACACACACACACACACACACACACACACACACACACACACACACACACACACACACAATATATATATATATATCTTGAACCTCCATGGTTGCCGCATGTAGGCGCCTGCACACCGTGGATACAGACCCATATGCGGGATTCAAAGTAGCTCTGCTTTATTGACATAAACATGAGACATGGGGAAAAACTAACCTAACACTAGACATTACACTAATAAACAAAACCAAACATACAAAACCTAGAACATGAAACAATGACAGATACAAACGGATCCCTATTTATAGGGCTAAATATTAGGGCCAATTGGATACAGGTGACACAATCAGGAATGACAACAATGGGCAGGGAAACACACAGACAAGCAGGCTTCCAAGATTCCCCTGCCAGCACCCTCTCCAGGCCTGGCAGGGAACGGTCCAGCTGTTCCTGACAGATATATTGAAATAGTTCATCATAGGTTAATCAAAATAAGCAAGACAAACTTTGTATGCATATGTAATGATGCTACGCTTTAAGTGGACCAAAAACCAATGTAGAAAAATATGCACCCACATCATAACAGGCGCATTCTTATCCTTTAATTTGTCACCCATCTACGTATAGTATGAACAAAGGTTCATACTTGAACGTGCCTGAGGGTGCTTTGCCAGCTATTAAAACGTTTGATGAATTAGAATGAAACTGAAACTGATGGGCTAAGGTGTGTATAAAGCTGAAAATGTAATCATAAAACTCTTTTGGTCATACTATTTTTATACATAACAAGTTAAAATCTATTGAGGTTCACATCCAGTTTGTATCATTTTGTATTTTAGCATTTATAAGTTTGGCTCAGTTTAGCAACTCACAAAAAATGCTGCAGCGATCGGGTTTATTTCCTGTAATTGGGGCAATTCCGAGTTGGACTGCTTTCTCACTGCAGCATCACTCTGGATGATCCCAGATCACTTGTTTTGATTCACAGCAGCTTTCAGTTGTTGTGTTCTGACCTGCCTAAAGAACCACACAGAGGAGGAGAACATAGGGTTCCTTTGATACAGATTAAACACTTCATATGAATTTGTTGACTTTAAATCTTCACATATTAATATTGTATATCAGTGACCAGACAAATAACAAATCATTTCTGACCTCAGCTTGTTGATCGGTGCTCCACATGCGAACGCCTTACCCAGTCAGAAAGCCAACATAACTGGAGGTCTCTATCGCTGTAAGTTCACAACGCAGAGTAATGACTGTGAACGGATCGCTGTAGACACTGAAGGTTGGTGTTAGGTTGGTTCTTTGTAAACATTTATGGTGATGTGAAGGTGAATTCCGAATTTTTTACGTGCAATAACTCATGAACAGATTCAAAGCCAGGACAGGGATTAGATCACCGGGAAAACCAGTGGATGGGTGTACATGTGAAAAGTCAGGGTCCAGGAGGAAAAGTGGTGGTGAGTTACAGTAGTCCATAACATCTAACAGTAATAATTACACATTTGGATGATTAAACCTGCAGTTTATGTTCGGATTCAAATTTCACACAATTTTTTCACTATTTATTGAGTAAATGGAGATATTGGGTCTGTTAAAATAAATGTTAAAGCTGAATTGCTCTAGAATCAAAGAGACAACCTTGCATACATCCAGTAAACAATACATCCAATGCAAATCAATAAACAGACTCCATTAATGCAATGAAAATTCACATTGCTGGAATCCATCCCTTCAGGTTTGTGCTCACCGCTACCAGCAGTGGATACATAGCAATCAGCTGGTGCTGGGCAGGTGCTTCATCCTGGAACAGAACCTGATCGTAGAAGACACGAGAACGTTCTGCCGCAATCGTCCCAGCGCTAAGGACCTGTTCGGTTACTGCCAGCAGGGCGTCTCTGCAGCTTTCACCAAGGACAAGAACTATATAGTGTTCTCAGGGCCTGGCGCCTATGACTGGAAAGGTATCCCGCTTAAATATTTCAGATTTTTGGCCTTATAAATTATACTATATACACTAAAAGTGCCAGTTTCATTTGCTTACACAGAGTTCTTATCTCTGCTGCTGTTTTAAACAAAATGCAGTTACATTATTCATCATTTTACATCTATTTGGGACAAGTGTAACAGTCTTCCTTTTTGAAGGTACTGTCCGTGTGGAGCCTATTGACAACTTTCTTCTGGATTCCTATGAAACTGGAGACCAGAACGAGTTTAGTGAAAGCCGCATTCCTCTGACCCTCAGCAGCTATTTAGGTGAGACAGTCAATGCTTTCATACACAGAGTCTCAGCTAATGTATCTCAAGATTCAAGATTCAAAGAACTTTATTAATCCCAGGAGGAAATTGTAACGTATGTAACGTATCATGATCCCAGCCATAGAATCAGATGATCCGACGTGGATTTGATGTATTTTCCTTTTCCTTCACTTTTCCAGGCTTTGCTCTGGACTCAGGAATGAATCTGTTAAAGAAATCTGAGCAGGTTATAGTGGCCGGAGCACCACGCTCCAATCTCAGTGGTGAGGTTCTGATCTTAAAGCCTGAATCTGTGGAGGCTCAGAGGAGTCTGAGTGTAGCTCACATTCTCCATGGCCCAGGACTGGCATCCTCTTTCGGCTACTCGCTGGCTGTAACAGACCTCAATGCAGACGGGTAAAATGTCTAGAGCTAGAGACCCATCCTACTTAAGGCTTGATCTAACATGCCTGGCTCTTATTGACTTTCCTCATAAGAATGAATGTTGACTCATTCCATTCTTTTGTTTTTATAGCAATATAACTGACAAAGTAATATTTTGAACAGACCCATTATATCATTTGTTCATATCAGTTCTTAGCAACAAAAAAAATAAACCCAAAAGCTCTTCCAATGCTTGGAAAACCCTGTAGGAGTGTAAATATGTGAAAGTTTACAGACAATGTGATAGTTAATAGCAACTCTAAAGTATAAAGACAACCTTTCAGCAAAATTTTTTTTTCTTTAGAAAGGACAGAAATGTTACTAAATTTACAAACACTAATAATCTTTTAACACTTGATGAATGCATACAATTTTAAGCTTCCCAATATTTTGAGCAAATAAAATTGTATATAAAACTCATTTTTGTTGGTTAAAGCAGAAAATCTTAGATGAATCCTGTTGGAGTTAAATATCCATGAGCAGAACTAGACCTGCCTGGAAAATATCTAACTAAGCAATAACATTGTTCATTCATCTCCAAAAACAAACAAAAAACACTATTGCCGAACAGATATTACTCATCTGGAACAACAGAAACAAATACCCAGTGAATGTAAAACTAATTTTTCTGTCTTTTACAACCTAATACAACCGTCATCTGTAACAGTGTTTAATTTTTTTGGTTATTTGTTTGTGGTTGTAACACTGGAAAAGACAAATCTGAAAAGTTTATTCTTATTTAGTAGAAATAAAATAGTTTTTTATTTGGTATTGGGCTGGGGGAACCTATATACATATATGTGGAAATGGGTTGACACAAAAAAAGTAAAAAAACCCTATTCTTCTTCTTCTTTCGGCTTCTCCCTTCAGGGGTCGCCACAGCGAATCATCTCTCTCCACCTATCCCTATCTTCTGCATCCTCAACACTTGCACCCACTAGCTTCATATCCTCATTAATTCCATCCATATACCTCCTCTTTGGCCTTCCTCTTTGCCTCCTGCCTGGCAGCTCCATGTCCAACATTCTCCTACCAATATACTCACTCTCCCTCCTCTGAACATGTCCAAACCATCTTAATCTGGCCTCCCTAACTTTGTCCCCCAAACGTCCAACATGAGCTGTCCCTCTGATGTACTCGTTCCTAATCCTGTCCAATCTTGTCACTCCCAAAGAGAACCTCAACATCTTCAGCTCTGCTACCTCTAGCTCTGACTCCTGTCTCTTCCTCAGTGACACTGTCTCTAAACCATACAGCATGGCCGGTCTCACCACTGTCCTGTACACCTTCCCCTTGATTCTCGCTGATATTTTCCTATCACACAGAACTCCCGACACCTTTCTCCACCCATTCCAACCTGCCTGCACTTGCTTCTTTACTTCTTCGTTTAATAATTATTAATAGTTATTAATTAATATTTTATATTTGAATATATTATTATTAAGTTTTAATAAAACTAAAAACATTTCTGCTGGTTGGTTTACCAGATGGGATGATCTTGTGGTTGGAGCTCCTCAGTACTGCTCGACGGACATGGAGGCAGGAATAGGAGGTGCTGTTTACGTTTACATAAACCGCCGAGACGGTAGAGACTGGGACTGGTTACAGCCAGACATTCTTACTGGAAATAAAGACTCCATGTTTGGACTAGCGGTGGCAAACACTGGGGACATCAATCAGGACGGATACAATGGTTCGCATCAAAAAATGCACCAAGACACGTGTTCTTATACCAGATATCTTTGTATTTATAAATTTCTCTTTGTTTTTGACAGATTTTGCAGTTGGAGCACCTTATGATAATGATGGTGATGGTGCAGTGTATCTTTACTTCGGCAAAACTGGACATTTTTCACAAAAAGGCTACCAAGTACGTGGAAATTATTTATCCAGTCTGAAAAAAGCAAGCTACGGTGAAATCTTTCAGCTGTAATCTTATTTTTATGTAGGTTTTAGAGGGTAAAGGCCATCAAATCAAATTGTTCGGTTATTCCCTGGCTGGAAACATGGATATAGATGGGAACGGCTATCCGGACTTAGCCGTGGGCTCACTTTCTGACAGCGTACTTATCTACAGGTGATGCTCTAGTTTCAGTTTTCTTTCACGCACATCCTATATCTTGTATAATTGGCTTTGTATAATGAAAATGAATCATTCTGTAATGTTCCATTTCTGTTTAAGGGCTAAACCAGTGATTAGCATGGAGAAATCCTTAACATTAACACCTACTGAGATGAACTTCCAGGAAAGAGACTGTCAGAAAGGTCACTGGTGCGAAAATCTATAAAAATCTTTGCAGTATACTTTTTCAATCATCATTTTGGACTGGAATCTTTGTCTGATGTTTATATGTAAATCTTTCAGCATTATAACGGCTGAATCCTGCTTCTCCTTCACAACCTATCCAGCGACGTATAACCCCAGACTGCGTGAGTGAAATTCTGTTTGATTATGAAACATTTCACCATGTCCAATGCATTCAAACAAATGTGCCCTGAGGATTTCCAGTGATACATCAAGTAGGACAAATTAAATGGTGCTTTATAAAAGAAGGAAGTGTCAGTGTGTCTGCATGGGTTTCCTCTGGGTTCTCCAGTTTCCTCCCATTTTATAAAGCATGTAATTAGCTGAGTTAGTGTGAATGATGGAGTGCATATTGCCCATCCAGGAAGCATTCCTGCATCAGTTTTCAGTTTTCTCTGAATCCATCTTGACCCTCTGATGATGAAGCCATTCCTAAATGTGAATGTGTGAGAAACGTCTGTAAATATGTGGGAAATTTTTGGTTGAAGTATATATCTTAAATATTCTATCACTATCTATCACTAAGACTCCTTAACTTGCTTTATTAGATGTCAGCCTTTCATCTAATTTCCTCTCTGTGGTCCTGTAGAGATTCTCTACAAGCTGAATGTTGATGAACAGTGGGTTCAGAAAGGCCATCAGTCACGTCTGGTTTTCCAGAACAATCAGGAAGGTAACATGTTCCAAACACAGGGTCAAAAACGATGCGTCCAAAGCCGTCTCCGTCTCCGGGTACTGAACCTTCTGCCTTACGTTTTATTATTCTATGTGTTAATAAATCTATAATTAAGGTTTTTGAAATTTTGAATGCCTGTTCCTCCAGGCCAACACGGAGGACAGGCTTACAGAAATCCCCATCAGTGTGTCAGTGTCTCTGCCGCAGACCAGTCCTCCTCAGACGCTGAAACAAAGCTCTCTACCTGCTCTCCAGCCAGCGCTCAGTGATCTCCAGCCTCAGGAAAGCACAGCGAAAGTGTGTGTTAAACAGCAAGACAGAGTTCTGATCATTTTTGACAAGAGAAAACCTTTCATGTTTTGTAATGAACTTTTTCAACCATTTTTAGTTCAAGTTTTTGAACCCTGGCTGTGGAAGTGATAATATCTGTCAGAGTAACCTGCAACTACAGTACAGCTTCTGCACCAAAGACCAACATCAGGACTCGTGTTCACCACTAGCCAGGTGAACTCACACACTTTTAATCTAACAGTTGGAAACCTTTACACCAGGAATATATGTATATAAGTAATATAAGAATGTGGGGTATTTTGTCAAGATTTTGGTTAAAATAGCTAACATTGACCAGAATGTTTCTTAAGTGGAAACAAATAATTTGAAATACAAATGATTTAAAAACCTTCAGAAAAAATGGTTGGTTCATTCATAAAGTCTAAACAAAAGGTCCTTCATAGACTGCTTGGAAAGTTAAAGGTTTATCCTAACTAATAGTTCTACTTGGAACCCCTTGTATAGTTCTAGATAAAACCTGGTCAGTGCTTTTAATATAGCTAAATCACATAATTTTAATCACATAAAATTTTTCCAAAAAAGGAAAAGTTTTAATTCATTTCAAATACTTAGATTTTATAAGAAACATTCAATTCAACTCCATGTTGTTCTGTATATTAAAGGGAGAATGGAGTGCCGGTAATTTCCCCTGGTTCTGAGAACACGGCCCTGGAGATCACTGTAACGAATCCCAGAGGAGATGATGCTCATCTTGCTCAACTGGTCGCAAACTTTCCAGAATCTCTACCATTATCATCGGTCATCCTCAAACCAGATAGTGTAAGAAAAAATACTCAATACATATAAAAAAAGATTCAAATGAAAATCCTTACTTAGATATGGACTACATGAAAGTGGACCAGTGTAGAATGTTATGGAGTATAAAATATAGTTTCTGTTTTCTGCAGAAAGTAGATGTGCAGTGTGACGTGGATGGGACTAAAACTAGAGCAGAATGTAATCTCGGAAACCCTTTTAAAAGAGATGCAGAGGTAAACTGAACAACTCCAGACCTGTATGTATTTATTTACTTACTCTGCTTTTCTTATTTGAGATGATTCATTTTCTAGGTAACGTTTTATCTCTTGCTAAACTCTGATCGTCTGACCCCGAGCATAACGGACGTCAACGTGACACTGAATCTCCAGACGTAAGACATGATATTTATGTTATTCAGCATAAAATTGCTAGATTAAATAAGGCCAAAGGTTTGCATACCATAGGACATAACAACTTTTCTTGTTACAGGATCAGCATGCAAAATATTTCAGAAATCGTCGCAGATGCTCAAGTTTTCTTTGAGTTATATCTTCAAGTGTTCGGGTAAGCACAACCTTCCATAACAGAAAATAAAGCTTTCAGTAAATAATATCTGTTATAAATCATTATACTGATTTATAAGGCTCATGTGACAGATGGTGTGCTGTAGTGTTTTCTGCCTCTCCCTGTGTAAACATGCCTCTACAGGCTTAATCACCTCTCTCAGTGCTTTACTCCGTGCTGCTCTTTTGTTTCTACAGACTGGCCAAACCTTCTCAAGTGTACTTTCGAGAAATGAAGAAAAACAAATCAGATGAGGTGATCGGAGAACCTGTGCAGTACGAATTTACAGTATGTCCATAACCTTTTCTTTTTTATCTCTAACATCAGGCATTCTTAAACTTTTTATAGATTGTGATTAATTCATCTGTTAAAGAACTTCCACAAACCTATTTCAACAATTCATATATTAGATTAATTGTTATTTATTAGTGACATAGCGCTTTTTAATCCACAAAACCAGCTGACATTCTTTATAGGCTACTGTTTTTGAATTGAATTAAACCTGTTTAATTAAAGAAACCAGTCAACACAGGCTAATAATTAAATAAACTCAATCATAAATTATGTATTTATACAATTAATTTCTTTTTAAAATTCAAGTTATGGCAGTAGTTCAGGTTCACCAGAAATTAATCCATTACATGACATTAAACTGGAAAAAAATGATGATACCTAATGCAGCTTGTTTGCTAATATTGTACATATCAGAACGCCTCATTTTTAAAATCCATGACTATAATGTGTGCTTTAAATCTGTTAACAGTAATTACAGTCTATATCTTTGCTTACTGTTGTGAATTCAGATCAGTAACATGGGTCGACCTCTGAAGTCCTTCGCCTCTGCAACCCTTAACATCCAGTGGCCAAAAGAGAACAAAGACGGCAAGTGGCTCCTGTACCTGCTGCAGATCACCGGACCGAACAACCAGAGCATCCCGTGCAGCCCAGCCTCGGAAATCAGCCCTCTTAAACACGCTGAGGAGGTCAGCAACACTTTTCACACCGCACTGTATCAGTGTTTTCATCCGTCCTGTCTCATCTGTTATGCTTTTTCCAATTTTTTTTAGCTCAGGAATTGATATATAACTTTGCTGGCTCTGTGCAGGTGATGTTCAGAGGAAAACGTCAAGCGGAAAATGAAGCGAAGGCCTCAGCTTTCAGCACTGAAGGACTCCTGTCTTTATTTGGAAGCAAAAGACATTACAAATATCTGGTAAAGTCACACAGTTTACACTAATAAAGAAAAGTAATTAACAGCTTCTGGCCAATCAAAGCAGCTTTTAAACCATTAAAATATACTTTAGACATGTTAACTTTAATATGTTAACATTATCCTTGGTTAAAATTTTAAGTATTTATTTATTACACTGTGTGAAATCTTTCTTTTTAGTGTTTAATTATGGCATTATGGCTCTTTGTTTCCAGGGAAAGAGCTGATTCTGATGTTACTAATAAATATATTTTCATCAAAATATGGTGATAACTTTGGCATAAACTTGGCATAAACAGCAAATCTGGTCTCAGTAGAAAATATCTAGAAATTTTATTTTATTTTTTTAAAATGAAAAGCAGTGAAATTCGGGGACATTCAATGTTTTTTTGGAAGCAAGGATGAAATGACCATATTACTATATTTATTTAATCCTTGTATTCTGTTCACTATTGGAAATGGAAATACTAGACAGGGGTCATGCTAACTTTTGGCATCTGAAACAGTGAATAATAGCAGAATAGCAGATGCGCCAAAATGTAATTTTTCACATTTGATAGACAAAATCAGACAAATAAATTAAGTTTCAAGCAGAACTTAACTTCAAGCAGATTACATGACAAAAAATGTGAACCTGAACAGAATGCAAGTTTTTAACTTGTAATAAACTTATTAATAAACTTAATAAACACCTAAATAAAGACTCTTTCTTTGGTAATTGCAGACGTGTGATGATGAATTAAAGTGTGTTGAGCTCAGATGCCCCCTAAAGGCATCAGATAGAACTGCAGTTACTCTGCACTCACGACTGTGGAGCAGCACTTTCGTTGAGGTGAACTTTTGCTATTCACTGTTCAATTTGGAACTTGGCAGAGGTTTCATTAAATAATCTTTTAAAACATAGTGTGATTTGATTAACAGGAATACAGCTCCCTGAATTATCTGGACATTGTACTGAATGCTTCTCTCAGTCTTGATGGATCTCAGAAGAACATCAGGCTTCGGGAGTCTCAAACACAGGTAAAGAGCTCATTACGGAATATAGTTTAGCAAGAGAAACACTCTAACTAAAGCTGTTCTCCAATTATAATTAAAAAAAAAAGGGGACTAAACTGTAAATTGTAGCGTGTACTGAATCTGAAGCATTTTTCTACCATTTTATAGTATATAGTATATTGCTGAATCTATATTAAAATAGTTGCTAGTTTATTATGTACTGTATACAAATCAATTAAGCTGATACAATTAGATTAAATCTGTGTTCCTCTGTGTGTGTTATATGCAGGTGAGACTAACAGTGTTCCCAGAGAAGAAGCCGACTTTCCTCAGTCGAGTCCCCTGGTGGGTGGGTCTGCTCAGCGTGGTGCTTGCACTGCTGCTCCTCAGCCTCCTGATCTACTTCCTGTCCAAGGTAATAACATGTGATTCTCTCACTCACATAACTGTCACTCTTCTCCCTCACTGTTTTCCTCTTAGCCACTTCATGCCAACAAAATGTGCATGGTTTTTGAATGCATTTCTAAAAAGAACCTACTACAAAAACCCATCTTTTATTAACAGACATGAGTGGATATTTATTTTGTGCAGTTGCAGTTTCACAAAGATTCACAACCAGCAATCCTGGCTTGTTCACGCTTAATAGCAGCTATCTGTTTTTCTGTTTGAGTTTAACATCACTGTGTCTTTGTGCTCCTCAGCTGGGATGCTTTGACTGTGCGATGTGTACTGAAGATAAAGACTATCACCCCATGAATGTAAATCATGCTACAAAATAGATGTCTATGCAGGAAAACTGACAGAAAAGACTTTTGTGCTTCAGTGGAATGTAAACACATGTAATGTCAATACTATTCAAATGATTAGTGTTGTACTACTTGATTCAGTACAGAGGGTGATGTGTGTGTGTGTGTGCGTGTGCGTTCCTGATCTACAAATGCTGAATAATGTTGTTAATAGTATAATGCTGCTGTATATGCTTATAATGTTATAACTGTAGTAAGTTGCTGAGTGTATTCAAGCCCTACGGAGCTAAAGGAGGTGATGAAGAGAGTAAATACATCTTTAGAGCAGGAGTGAAGATGAGGATGGTGCCTAATATAGAAACAATGAGGAATACCCAGAGGAAGATTCTGTCCAAGACTTGAGCCACAAACTTCCAGTCCTGCACCACCTGGAGCAACAGAAGAACATCATCATCATCATCATCATCATTATCATAGTCATCATCACTGTCATCATAAATATCATTATTGTCAAATATGTACATTAAATTTTTAATACAGGTTGTTGTTAAAGCCTCCATGTAGAGCTATAAACACTGTTTTCCTATCAGATAGGGTTTCAAGTAAAACCAATTTTTGGAATCTAAGAACTCTTAACTATCCACAGAATCCTTCAGGAACCACTGAAGTACCCTTTAACTGGGCAGGTGGGTGATACAAACTTCAAACTATTTTCTTTTTAATACCTTGAACCTGTTAGGCATTTCCCTTTACATTAGCTTGGGACCTATCTAGGTACTTGGAGTGTACCTTACAGCCTTAAGGGTCAGAAATGTTCACATGTACAGTATGCAGTGTTATGAAGAATGCAGGTCCAATTATCCTTAACTTTTGAGTAATCCCACAAAACGATGTACTTTTTAAGGTTTTGAGGCTTTGTAATTGTAGTTGCTTACATGAGAACATTTGTAATAGTATGCACTAGTTCATTGTACCTCTCTGATAAAATTTTCCTTGCGGATGTGACGTGAGATGTAACGGACAGAGAAAGTGGCCTTTTCCAGCATGTTGACCAGAGCCTGACCTTCACCCTTGGGGCCTGGTGGGGCTTTTCTGATGTGTGGTTTGAAATCGGGGTTGTGCAGCTCCAGTTCAGGGTAAAGGTATCGCTCTGTGTGAGCACGCATGCACAGCAGCTGGGGTAGTCGCTGTAAGAAGAGCGCACGTACCCATGGTGCCATCGGGTGGTAGGTGGCTGAGGACCGGTGGTGCACGTTGATGACAAACACAGTAACTATGATGGACAATGTGACAAAGATCATGATGAAAAGTAGGTACTCGCCGATCAACGGGATGACCTTGGATGAAGACGGGATGATCTCCTCGATGACCAAGAGGAATACAGTGAGCGAGACAAGCACAGACGTGGACAGCGTCACCTTCTCGCCTTCGTCTGATGGGAGATAGAACACTAGAACGGTGAGGAAGGACAGACCCAGACAGGGGATAATTAGGAAGAGTGTGTAGAAGAGAGGGAGACGCTTTAAGATGAAGGAGTAGTTGATGAAGGGGTAGGATAGTGTGCCATCTTGCCGTCTGCCCTTGGTGCCTGTGGCGCTCAGAATTTCCCACTCACCGTTGTCAAAGAAGTCGCTGCGGTCCACCTGGTGGCTTACGAGAACTAGATCCACCATGGTGCCGTCATAAGTCCACGAGCCGAATTTCATCGAGCAGTTCTGGCGGTCGAAGGGAAAGAATGTCACGTCCATCGTGCAGGCTGATTTGTAGCTAGCTGGAGGGGTCCAGGTGACAGCGCCGTTATATTTTATAATAGCTTTGGTCATTAGAGATCCCACGAATCTTCCATCAGCACTGCAAGATAATTTGACAAACACATAGTAGTATTCAAGGGATACATGTCACCTACACAAGTCTTGCATAAACATTTATTAAGGTGTTGTAACTTAATTTACTTAAGGAGACTTAAGGTCATGTCTTCAGAGCTCATTGTAGATGACAAAAATGTCCAATTCATGTTTAAGAATAATTTATCCGAAGAAAACATGAAACTTACAAATGCATATTGAAACCGTGTTTATCTGGATCTAAATTTAAACTATGGTCATGTGAGCCTCAGGGGATGTGATCAGGACAAACATACTTCTCGTATAGCACAATGTCAGGCAGCCAAATGCTCTCTGAAGGAACTCGGATGAAAGTGATACCGCCATAATCCTCTGGGTTCCAGCGCAGTTTATAATCGACCCACTCCTACATGTGCAGATTTACAAAAAGTGACAAAAGACAGGAATTTATTGGTGTTACTGCAATACACTACAGGTTTATAACTGAGGTTTGGATTGCATTTACAGAAGATTTCTATTCACGGCACTATCACACCAATAACTGTACTCTGAATAGGAATGAGATCAGCTGGAGTTTTAGAAATGTACCTGCCACAGCCACACGTTTGTGGTCATAAGTTGGTTCTTCTCATCCTGTATACAAAAGGATTAACATGAAAAAAAATAACAAGAGCCATAAAACACATTACCAAACCAATTCTACAAGAAAAAAAATAATAACACAAAATATATTTATTAATAACTTTGCATTATTTCTGAGGATGTCTTTTCTTTTCTCTGGAGTCCTATCCAATGCTGTAATATACACCGATCAGGCATAACATTATGATCACTGAGAGGTGAAGTGAATAACACTGATCACTGATCTCCTCATCATAGCACCTGTTAGTGGGTGGGATATATTAGGCAGCAAGTGAACATTATGTCCTTAAAGTTGATGTGTTAGAAGCAGGAAAAATGGACAAGCGTAAGTATTTGAGCGAGTTTGACAAGGGCCAAATTGTGATGGCTAGACCACTGGATCAGAGCATCTCCAAAACTGCAGCTCTTGTGGGGTGTTCCCGGTCTGCAGTGGTCAGTATCTATCAAAAGTGGCCCAAGGAAGGAACAGTGGTGAACTGGCGACAGGATCATGGGTGGCCAAGGCTTATTGATGCACGTGGGGAGCGAAGGCTGGTCCGTGTGATCCGATCTAACAGACGAGGTACTGTTGCTCAAATTTCTGAAGAAGTCAATGCTGGTTCTGATAGAAAGGTGTCAGACTACACAGTGCATGACGGGTCAGAGCTGGTTTGGCAGCAAAAGGGGGGACCTTTTGCCTAACACAGAATTAGGCAGGTGGTCATAATGTTATGCCTGATTGATGTAATAAGTAAAACTAGATATGATCCCTGTGATGCTAATCCCTGTGGTACAATATATATAAAACACAAAATAAAAAGAAATAGACCTGTCCTAAAAATGTTTTCTTTTGGTGGCTTTCATATTCACCTGTAATATCCATTGATGGTTTTGTAACCATGGAATAAAATTTTATGAATGGACCAATATTCAACCATCAAAGCCCAACCAAAGCAATAAAGGCCTTTCAGCCTATTTACTCCAGAGATATCAACATCATTATTTTTCTTTTATTGCAGTTTTTTCAATGTATATCACATAGTATTTGTTTAAAATCTGTATCATGACTGTGTCTTTGTATTTGTCATGTCATGTCAGTGTGTCATGTACTGTGTCTTTGGATTTCCCTTTCCCTGAAAACTATCCCCTGAGGATTTTTATATTGATTAAGTTATTTTTTGGAATAAATATGAATGCTACACCCACAAAAACACTGGAAACAGCCCAATATACAGATCAGAAAATAAATACAAGCACTAAGAGTGACCAGGCACTGCAACCATTTTGGTTAACAAAGTCCAGGAAATCCCACTCGTTTAACTTGGGCCTTTTTGTTTTGTTTTGTTGAGACTGGAGATCTGACTAAAAGAAGTTTTTTCCTTTAACAAAAACAAACCTGCAGTGCAGATGCATGCAACACTCTCTCAAATAAAAATAAAATGACTCAAATGAGTTTCCTGTCAACATTGCCCTAATAATATAAAATAATCACTTCTGTCCATGGGATGCTGTTAAGTAACAAGGGTACAGCGAAGGAGGGTTAGCTCTGTGAATAATTCACTCACTTCTTCACATGAGCCAGAACAAGGAAATGCTCTTAGAGATGGAGAATGTCAGATCAAAATAGACTGAAATAGGATAAAAGGATGGAAGTTAAAGCTGGTACAGCCATTTTAAGATTTTCAGCACCATGGAGAGCAACACAATAACGTTCCAACAGTAAGTGAGTGCAGAATGAGTGAGTGCAGACTGAATGTTTATTATTTTTTAATGTTTATTATTATTTCAGTAAAAAGAATGCCTGAGAGGTTCACAGTGCATCTGGTTAAAATTAGATGTGTGTGTCAGGACTGAATGACCAAAAAAAGAGAATTTTAAGGAAGGAAAGAAAGAAAGAATGATATCTAGGTTAGTACACTCACACTTCTGGTTTAAATCTGGCCAAATACATACAATCAAAGCAGAAAACTGTGTGTGCAGGTTCTTACTACATCTACAAGCTGTGAGATCTTCAGACCAAAGCGTACTCTGACAGTGCTGTTGGAATGTTGCGTAGGCCGCACCCATTTCTGATAGCCCTGAAAAAGGTCCCTGAGTAGGGTGTCTTCCCTCTCAGCCAAAGATACGAACTCTCCTGCAGCTTCACATACACACACACACACCCCGATGGACACAGGGTCATCAAATACACCAGTATCTGTGTGTCAGTGTCACTTATTGCTACTATTTTAGCATCATAAAACTCACAGTGGTAATTTCACATACCGAACTTAATAACACAGAGCAGGAGGCTCTGTGAAATACGAAGAAGGACAAACGGAAACCGGACACATTCTCTTAATCAGCATAACCGGATCGGGCAATGGCTCAATCCAAGTCGTCTTTCCACTGAACATACAGTACACTACCTAGACAGTAGGAATAATTCTTCCAGTGTTGTGCATTTATATACAAATCGAGAGCAATACGAAGGAAGTTTTAATTTAGCCATAATTCTTTCTGAATTAAGCAGCTTGATATTGAGCTAGTAATAAGTAATACTTATGAGAGCTATACCTGTCTATGATTACACTAAGTACAAACATCTAAACACTTAGCAAAAATGATTCTTTGGGCCAATCCGTACGTGTATAGTGCACATAGATTATTCAGTGAGTACAGGCTGTTTGTGATTAATGTTTTAATAGAAAAAAGCAATCACCTTTGCTATCTCTCCATTCTAATATTCTTTCCTTTCTACCTCCATTTTCTAATATTTTTATTGATGTGACCATATATTGAAGCTTTTAGGCCAAGAAATATGTTTGTTCTCCGTCCTCATGACTCATTTTGTGAGAAACGTTTTGAGGCAAGGGTTGGGTTTCTTAGGATATTAAATACATCAAAATGCTCCTTGCTTGTTTGAATTATGCAGGAGATCAAGTTTATTTTTATGCTAAATCCAACAATAATGGATGATTGGCAATAAATGAGCTATGGTATTATTAGTATGTTCCCCTTTTTATTTTTGGCCTACAGATTCTGTGTATAACCCTAAATTTGGGGTTCTCTAGAAATACTCAAAAATGAGAGTACTATAGTGTACTTTCCTTGTTGCTGGTGTGGTACACTCCAGGTAAGGTGCAAACAGTGTACATTTAAAGCGTATTAAGTAAAGGAAAATAAGGGCTAATATATTTAACAATATTCACATTTCCAGGTGAAAGATACCGATTAAATAGACAAAAGATAAAAGTACAATTTCATCAATAATGAAAGGACGGTCTTTTTCTGAGAGTGATGCCATTTTGCTGAGAGTGCATGAAGCCAAATTTTAGAGATGTAAAGACACATCTCTGAATAAAATAAAGTTATCAAGCAGAGGTAAACACAGTAACCAGGGCTCAATAGAATTAAACAATGAATATTTTAGAAATTTAGGATGTTAAATGTGTGGTTAGTGATAGTAGTAGACTATTCACACACTTTGTGAGCACTACTTCTCTTTTAAATTAAATAATTCCATACTTAAAAAAAAGTATTATTTCTAATGTATGAATGTTAGTTAATGTACCATGTTTAAGAGATATTCAAGCTGACAAACTAGCTGATTTAGTCTTAAAATAAGAGAGTCATTATAACATGCTATGCTAAATGCTGTTTTCAGTCTCTGAGGAGATTAAATGACGTAGCTCAGCGCTCACCTGTAACCAAGGCGACCAAAAACAGCGGGAAAATAGCGGTTACGACGCACGTTAACTTCATTTCGCTCCTCAAAACACAGCAAAACATAACAAAATACGCACATAAAGGTGATGGACAGGAACTCCACGGAGAAATAGCCGGATAAAGCAACACCGAAGTGGAACAAACTGCAGCCTGTTGTGATGATTAATGTGATTTCGTGGTGTTTATAAGTGGCAATTGTTAAATGACCGTTAGGATTTGTGTCGAAGGCGTGAGCCTGAAGGCGAAGTGGCAAGTGGGAGGAGCCAAACAGCCAGAGAGAGAGAGAGAGAGAGAGAGAGAGAGAGAGAGAGAGAGAGAGAGAGAGAGAGAGATTCAGTCATAAATTTTTTTGTTCAGCTGGATAAAATGAGGAAAAGGGTAAAAAAAAAACAACAAACAAGAACAGAATAAGGATAAAAAAAAGAAAAAAAGAAAGGAAATTTAAATTGCTGTAGAAATCTTTAAGAAAAAAGTCTACAAATAAATAAACCTTTCAAATGAATACCACTATTTAATAATAATATTTCTAATAAATATTTACAAATATATTCATTAGGTATTTTTAAACGTATCATGTAAACAATTAAAGCTGAATAACAATTTAAGAAAAACAGAATACACATTTATAATAATTAAAAATTAAAAGTAGCCATATAAAACAAGCACACAAATGAATAAATAAGGAAAATAAATAACAAAGTGGATTAAATAGGAAGATTATATATGATAAATATATTTATAGATATTTAATAATGTTTATAATAATAAAATTGCTCATAAAATATCAACATGATACCAAGTAAAAGATGGAAGATGCTTGCTGTATATCTTGTTAGGGGAAGCGCAAAGGAGGTTTTCACACCCTAATAATGCTAATAATTGGGTTTTGTGTGTGTGTGTGTGTGTGTGTGTGTGTGTGTGGTTTCAGCTCAGATGATTTTCTGCTCCAGTTGGAAGCAGCTGTGGCCAAGGCTGTGCAATGCTGCTCTCTCTGCATTTACATTTTATTGCTGTATAGGAAATTGTTCTGTGGTTTTAAACACAGACACACACACACACACACACACACACACACACACACACACACACACACACACACACACTATTGCCTTCTGCTTTTGAATGTGTTGCCCAGGGTAATCTAGACGAAACAAAGAGAAAATTGCCTTCAATTAAACGGTCCTTTTTCCCTGATAATTACACCTTTAATCAATCATTGTGTATAATACAGTGAGTCAGATTAAGGACTACTTCCAAAACGTCTAACTACATCTAATGAATGTTTCCATAAGCGCCTGCACACAAAGAGACGGGATGAAACATTTGTTAAATATTCATACGGTCAGTTCCTTCAATAATGCATGTCTTCTTCAATTTGTCCACTAAATCCACAGGAGTCAGTAAAAGAAATGGTGCTTTAATTCTCACACACTGACATCCTGGTCAGGGTTGTAGTTAATCTGAAGCCAATCCTGGGAACACTAGGCATTTTTGGGATTAAATTTTCATAACAATTTAAAAAAAAGCAACTTTCAATTTATCATTGTCAAAAACAATCTAGTCGGTCAGGTGACCATTCTTGCTCCATTGTAGGGCAGTGTACCCACTTTTAGCTCCATCTTATTTACCTCTGTAGAACTATTACTATAACTCCTAGTGGTCAAAATTGGAAAAAAACACTAAATGGAGGCCCAACAGGGCAGACATCATGCTGTCCCAAGTTTGCTTTATTGCTAATTTTCAGTACGGGAGGAAACATATAGAGTAATGCTTTGCCTTGATGTAATGATGAAAATTGCTATAACCCAGAGATGTTCACAAGTCTCTCATCTGGAGTCCGAGTCAAGTCTGAAGTCTTTTGTCACAAGTCCGAGTCGAGTCTCGAGTCATTTCATGCATTATTGAGAAAAAAAAGTCTATTTAAAAATCCTGTAAATATCCTTTTTTCAAAGTTGTTTTACGTAGACAAAGCTGTTATCAGTGTTGGAAACAGTTGTGTTGCTTAATATTTTTAATAACCTGTGATACTTTTTTTTCAGGATTCTTTGATAAACAGAGGGTTGGGGGAGTAGCATTTGTTCGAGGTGGAAATCTTTTCTGACAATATACACCACTGTTCAAAAATTTCAGGGGTCAATTTCTTTCTTTCTTTCTTACTAGAAAAGACTTGTTGGAAGGGGTTTCTATTTGGAATGGGTGCTGGTCTTTTCGGCTTTCCGTTTATCAAAGAATCCGAAAACTATTTCCAACATTGTTAATAAATTAGCATATTAGAATGATGATGCTAAGTGAGGCAAAAGATGGCAACAGTCGCTCGTTATTATATACAGCGTTGCTACTGATGACAGTCATTATCAGAAAACAGCGAAAACAGTTTCCAGCTGTTTTAAGTCAATATAAAATTGAAGGCATGCTGATTGTGATATATTCAGATGGGGGAAAACTGTACAATATCTACGCTCTCTCTCTCTCTCTCTCTCTCTCTCTCTCTCTCTCTCTCTCTCTCTCTCTCTCTCTGTCTCTCTCTCTCTCTCTGTCGCTCTGTCTCATAAAAATATTAAGTAAAAGCCACGCATTTCCTATATACTAAAAAATCAGCGTAGCGCTAGATTTAAAGGTTTTATTTTCGCTCATGTTTTTAACAGGGTGACAGTGGCAGTCTAATGGAGCGAGCAGCCGTGCACATCGATGAGTTAATGTGACTAACCTTTGTGGATGTATTCTCAGATGTCTAATAAAGTTCCAAGTTGTTGTCCCAGTATCCTTTATTGTTTTTCCACATTCTTTTCATGTGGCTGATCTTCCAGACGTCAGGGAGTTGTTGTGTGGAACAGGAACATACAGTTTATCATGCCAATCAACAATAAGGTCAGATGCAGTTCCACTATTTTTTGACATGATTTACTCATCACAGCCCTTTTAACAGTTAACGTTCAAAGTGCACAATTCGCTCCGTCTCATTTCATCTCAGTGGCTAAACATTAACTTGCTTTATCTTTAGATGCGGTTATTAACTGTCTATACACACCCAGAGGAGATGTGTGAAAGTTGCAAAGCATCACCACATCGCACCACACCGCAACACACCATGCTTCTTCTGTCAGCTATTCAGCAGTCAGTAACTTCTAACATGTTCTGATTGGACAGTGAAAAGCAGAACAGTGAAGAGGAACTCCAGTGGAATAGGAAAACCATGGAGCTGTGGAGAAAATCACTGATCGTGAACCTGTGGCTCCTAAAGTAGCATGAATCTACAGCATGTATTAGCTTTCAACCTAGATGATACCAACGTTTTGAGGAAAAATGAAGAGGCTGGGAGTCTGTTTGGATTTTCCATCGCAATGCACCACCAACTCAAACCTACTGACCAGCAAGTGTGAGTAAATCTATGGAGGTACTGCTTGAATGTGTTCGAGATCTCCTTGCTAGCTATTAGTCCATATGCTGAATCAGAATCAAAGTGAAATTAATTTGCTATTATGGTTCGGTTGGTTTCATTAAACGAATGGAGACTTTAAAACCTCATAAAACTTGAATATCATAACAACATAGCGTAACAGCAAAAATCACCATGTTTAGATGGTCTCAAACCTTTTTTGGAGCATGATTGACTAAATTCTACATATGTAAAAGTACCCTAAGCTACAAACAATTGGCTTTAGTTCTCCAATGACATTCTTATAACAAACAAATCATTTCTGACCTCAGCTTGCTGATCGGTGCTCCACGAGCAAAAGCCTTACCCAGTCAGAAAGCTAACATAACTGGAGGTCTCTATCGCTGTAAGTTCACAACCCAGAGTAACGACTGTGAACGGATCGCTGTAGACACTGAAGGTTGGTGTTATTCTCTGTAAACATTTATAATAATAAGAACGTATATTTAGAATTTTTACGTGTGACATATCATGAACAGATTCAATGCCAGGACAGGGATTAGACCACCGGGAAAATCAGTGGATGGGTGTGCATGTGAAAAGTCAGGGTCCAGGAGGAAAAGTGGTGGTGAGTTACAGTAGTCCATAACATACTATATAACACAGCAATAATTACACTTGTTAATGTTATATTTGAATTACTATTATTGTGTTAGTGTCAAAATGACACACATTAAATATTCAAAAACTGAGAAACAGCCAGGAAAATGATTTTTACAACATGAAAAAAACCCAGTTCAATTTCATATGGAATTAAATAATTAGAATAGCAGTGTTTAATGACAAATTGTTCATTTATTTTTCAAGTAGCTTAGTAAATAATGATATAATATTGGGGATGTTAAAGTATAGTTTAACAAGAGCACCTTTATATTGCTCTTTAATGAAAGACACAGTCTGGAATACAACAGACTCCATTAACGGAATATTTATTCACTTAGGTTTGTGCTCACCGCTACCAGCAGTGGATACATAGCAATCAGCTGGTGCTGGGCAGGTGCTTTATCCTGGAACAGAACCTGATCGTAGATGACACGAGGATGTTCTGCCGCAATCGGGGCAGGTCTAAGGACCTGTTCGGTTACTGCCAGCAGGGAGTCTCTGCAGCTTTTACCAAAGATAAGAACTATATAGTGTTCTCAGGGCCTGGCGCTTACGACTGGAAAGGTACACCACACTTGAAATATTAGACATTTTTAATATGCTAAATATTTAAACATATACTTTTACCATTCTCAGAAAGGTATAAAAGTATTGATAATACTTTTGCAAGATATTACAAGATAATATCTTGTACCTGAAAAGGTGTATGTAGTGAATTTAATTCACTTAAAGCTTTAAAGTATCTGCCTTAATACACATTAAATGTATAAAAGCTTTACCAGTGATTTTACCATGCCAGCAACAAGGAAAACTACTTTCATCTTTTCATATTTTATTATTGGAAGCTATGTCAATTTTAACTGGACTCCAAGTCCCATCATTTTTATTCATTATTTGATTAAACACAAAAAATTATTTGTTCATCCCTTCTGGATGCATAAAAGAAAAAAGATTAAACAGAAACATTTTCACTTTCTGATTTTTTGAAGGTATTGTCCGCATGGAGCCAATTGAAGACTTATTTCTGGATTACTATGAAACTAAAGAGCAGATTTTGTTCAATGGAAATTTCCTTCCACTGATCATCAGCAGCTATTTAGGTAAATGCTTTTATTTCTTCTTCTTCTTTCTGATGAATTTGGCTTTTCTAAATACAGTATGCTTCCTACCAATTCTTTATATATGGGTCAATTTCAATTAATACATGTAATTACATGTAATCATGCTGTAATCATGTCGGATAGTGTCGGATATATATATATATATATATATATATAGATTGTCTCCTTTATTCCTCCTGCACTTTTCCAGGCTTTGCTCTGGACTCAGGAATGAATCTGTTAAAGAAATCTGAGCAGGTTATAGTGGCCGGAGCACCACGCTCCAATCTCAGTGGTGAAGTTCTGATCTTAAAGCCTGACTCTGTGGAGGCTCAGAGGAGTCTGAGTGTAGCTCACATTCTCCATGGCCCAGGACTGGCGTCCTCTTTCGGCTACTCGCTGGCTGTAACAGACCTCAATGCAGATGGGTAAAATGCCTGGCTTTATTATTGATCCGTTCTTTTTTTTTTGAGCTAGAGAACCATAAGCTTTCCCAGTGCTTGGGAATCATTTGCCGGAATGTAATTAGGTCAACAATTACATAATTGATCTTCACTGTAAAAAAGGTTAAAAATGAGTATACACTACATTTCTTTCTTTCTTTCTTTCTTTCTTTCTTTCTTTCTTTCTTTCTTTCTTTCTTTCTTTCTTTCTTTCTTTCTTTCTTTCTTTCATTTTCATCATATTTTATAACATTTCAAACCAAGTGGTACAATAAATTAATTGGACTTCAAATGTCTAATATTCAACAGTATATATAAATATATATTCATTTGATACTTTTTAAACATAACATATTTATGTTATTTTTGGGGAAATATTTTGTAAGTGTGCTTGTGGTATCTTTCTTTTAAAAAATGTAATTAAATAAATAAAAATGTAAATAAATAAATAAATAAATGTCTTTAAATTTCATGTTTAGATTGTCCAGGAAGAAAAGATTGGCAAAATTATTAAAATTATTATTCTTGTTAAGGTTTGACAAAACTAAAAACATTTCTGCTGGTTGGTTTACCAGATGGGATGATCTTGTGGTTGGAGCTCCTCAATACAGCTCAGTGGACATGGAGGCAGGAATAGGAGGTGCTGTTTACGTTTACATAAACCGCCGAGATGGTAGAGACTGGGACTGGTTACAGCCAGACATTCTTACTGGAAATAAAGACTCCATGTTTGGACTAGCGGTGGCAAACACTGGGGACATCAATCAGGACGGATACAATGGTTCGCATCAAAAAATGCACCAAGACACGTGTTCTTATACCAGATATCTTTGTATTTATAAATTTCTCTTTGTTTTTGACAGATTTTGCAGTTGGAGCACCTTATGATAATGATGGTGATGGTGCAGTGTATCTTTACTTCGGCAAAACTGGACATTTTTCACAAAAAGACAACCAAGTACATGAAAACTATTTATCCAGTCTGAAATAAGCAAGCTATGGTGAAATCTTTCATCTGGAATCTTCTCTTTTTGTAGGTTTTACAGGGTAAAGGCCATCAAATCAAGCTTTTCGGTTATTCCCTGGCTGGAAACATGGATATAGATGGGAACGGCTATCCAGACTTAGCTGTGGGCTCACTTTCTGACAGTGTATTTGTCTACAGGTGATGCTCTAGTTTCAGTTTTCTTTCACACATATCCTGTATCTGACTTGTTCTGTAATGAAATTATTTTCTGTTTAAGAGCTAAACCAGTGATTAGCATGGAGAAATCCTTGACATTAACACCTAGTGAGATGGACTTCCAGGAAAGAGAGTGCCATGAAGGTCGCTGGTGAGAAAATCCATAAAAATCTCTGCAGCCTAATTGTATACAATTGGAATCTCTGATGTTTTTTACTGAATGTCTACATGTAAATCTTTCAGCATTGTAATAGCTAAATCCTGTTTCTCCTACACAACCTATCCAGCGACATATAACCCCAGACTGCGTGAGTGAAATACAGCTTGATTATGACTTAAATGTAAATCAGCTACACATGAATCTTTTACTTCAATTTGTCCTCAATAACATTTCTGTATAACACATGAAGCTTCATGGATGAATGGAGAAATCTTTAATGTTATAACATTATGATATATAGTTTTATAAACCTTATCATTTCCTCTCTGTGGTCCTGTAGAGATTCTCTACAAGCTGAACGCTGATGAACGGTGGGTTCAGGAAGGTCATCAGTCCCGTCTGGTTTTCCAGAACAATCATGAAGGAAACATTGAGCTCCAGACACAGGGTCAAAAACGATGCGTCCAAAGCCGCCTCCATCTCCGTGTACTGAACTTCCTTCCTTTTCTTTAATTTACACTATGTTAATACATACATATGCAACATTAATTGCTTGTACCTTCAGGCTGACACCGAGGACAAGCTTACAGAAATCCCCATCAGTGTGTCAGTGTCTCTGTCGCAGTACAGTCCTCCTCCGACGTTGAGACAAAGCTCTCTACCTGCACTCCAGCCAGTGCTCAATGATCTCCAGCCTCGGGAAAGCACAGCAAAAGTGTGTGTATGGGAGCAAGACAGACTACTGATCATTTTATCAAGACAGGAAAAGAACAATCTATGTGGCTTTTTGTAATGAACCTTTTTTTTTTTAAATTTGCAGTTCATGTTTTTGAACCCTGGCTGTGGAAGTGATAATATCTGTCAGAGTAACCTGCAGCTACAGTACAGCTTCTGCACCAAAGACCAACATCAGGACTCGTGTTCACCACTAGCCAGGTGAACTCACACACTTTTAATTATTATTATTACTATTATTTTAATCTAACAGGTAGAAAAAGTTACAGAAAGAATATATGGGGGTCAATATTTCAAAGAAAAATAGCCAAAGATGTCTGTATAATATTTGAGTGAATGTTAAAAGCTCTTGACGCTCTTAAGAGAGCTTGAATTAATTAATTGAATCCATAAATTGAACACAACCAGATAACCTGCTTATTTGAAAGCAAATTATTTGATTTTTTAAGTCATAGAGAGACCTCTTAAGCATGCATTGCTTTTTTGTGTTTTATCTCCATGTTGTTCTGTATATTAAAGGGAGGATGGAGTAGCAGTAATCTCTCCCGGTTCTGGGAACACGGCCCTGGAGATCACTGTAACGAATCCTGGAGGAGATGATGCCCATCTCACTCAACTGGTCGCAAACTTTCCAGAATCTCTATCGTTATCATCGGTCATCCTCAAACCAGATAGTGTAAGAATAAGACAGAACTCAGTAGTATAATTATTTGCAAATGCTGTGTAGTAAATGGAATAAAAGCATTTAAGATGTGCTGTTATAGAAAAAAAATCCAAGTCAATCATTTGTGTTTGTTTTCTGCAGAAAGTAGATGTGCAGTGTGACGTGGATGGGACTAAAACTAGAGCAGAATGTAATCTCGGAAACCCTTTTAAAAGAGATGCAGAGGTAAACTGAACGACTCCAGACCTGTATGTATTTATTTACTTACTCTGCTTTTCTTATTTGAGATGATTCATTTTCTAGGTAACGTTTTATCTCTTGCTAAACTCTGATCGTCTGACCCCGAGCATAACGGACGTCAACGTGACACTGAATCTCCAGACGTAAGACATGATATTTATCTTATTCAGCATAAAAATTGCTGCTGTTAATTTTGAATTATGGCTTGTTTTCATTTTAAATAGCTTTTTCTAATTTTGAAATTAAAGTCCTTTTTTTCCCCCATTAAAAAACACAATACGTTGTAATATATTGTAGTATGTAGAGATCTAGACACAGTACATTTTATTTATTTCATTACTGAATTCCTGCATAAGTTGAATAATGATTGTTATTAATATTCAATTATTTCACATGCTTTTGTTGCTCTAGGATCAGTGCGCAAAATATTTCAGAAACCGTCGCAGAGGCTCGAGTTTTCTTTGAGCTGTACCTGCAAGTGTTTGGGTAAGCACAAATGTTCCATTATAGAAAATATAAACATAAATATATGGTTATTTTTGTCATTTGATATTTGCTTGTACTCAAACAACATACTTTTATCATATTAAAGAAAACAAATACACAGTGAAGAAATGTTCATTGAATCGTGTCCTTTGGTCTCTTGAGATACTAAAATCCTTATCGTTATATTGATTTATAACGAGGTGGTAATGCTGCCCCTCCCTGAGTAAACACACCGCCGTTTACTCACCTCTCTCAGTACTTTACTCTGTTTTACTGTTTTATGTCTGCAGACTGGCCAAACCTTCGCAAGTGAACTATCGAGAAGAGAAGAGCGAATCAGAGGAGCAGATCGGAGAACCTGTGCAGTACGAGTTCATGGTTTGTCCATAACGTTTAAAAAAATCTCTTGTTACTGTTAGTGAACAGTGTTGTTAGTGTTGTTAGTGTTTCATTGATCTTACACTGCAAAATTGGTCTTAGCACATAAAGCTATTTTAAAAACAGATTCCAAATAAAAATTGAGTTAAAAATAGAATTTTGTACCTTATACCCAAGGACTGACATCTTGATCAAGACCTCACTATAGAGGAGTGCTCACTATAGAGGAGAAAATAATGAATGGATAAACAATCATCTCTATGTCTCTCTTTATTATGAATCCAGATCAGTAACATGGGTCGACCTCTGAAGTCCTTCGCCTCTGTGACCCTCAACATCCAATGGCCAAAAGAGAACATAGAAGGCAAGTGGCTCCTGTACCTACTGCAGATCACTGGACCGAACAACCAGAGCATCCCGTGCAGCCCAGCCTCAGAAATCAGCCCTCTCAAACACGCTCAGGAGGTCAGCGACACTTTTCACACCGCACTGTATCAGTGTTTTTATCCACCCTGCCTCATCTGTCATGCAATTTCCTATTTCTTGAGCTCAGGGACTAGTATATGACTTATGGCTATGTGCAGGTGATGTCCAGAGTAAAACGTCAAGTGGGAAATGAAGCGAAGGCCTCAGCTTTCAGCACTGATAGACTCCTGTCCTTATTTGGAAGCAAAAGACATTACAAATATCTGGTAAAGTCACACAATTTACACTATTAAATCAACAGAAGAGACACACCAGATTATCTGTAATACATCAGGAGACATGAGGGAATAATAATATTATTATAACAGTAATAATAAAAATAATGCGAAGAAAGTGTTCATGGAGGTCATTTTGGTTCTTTACAGAATATACAGTATTCAGACATTTTGGATTTTGTTTTTTTGTGACACTTCCAGTGGATATATTAACCTCACATTTAAACTCATAATGTTGTCACTTATATAAATATGACAGAGGTATGATTAAAACCAACAAAATTGGTATGCAAAATCATTCATTATAAAACACTACTCTTGTTTGGGAAGATTTCTTGCAAGTAGCAAACATGATTAATGCTTGGTATTGCTTTCTTTATTCTTAGAAACACAAGGTTTTCATAAGGGAAACCCAACATCGTGAAATTCTGTTTATTTTATTTAACAAATAAAATTATATTTAGGAAGCAAAAATGAACTGAAATTAACTAACTGACGATAAGTCTAATTAAAGTACAGCTCGAAGTAATTGAAAGAAACATAGATTTAAAGAAACTCCCTTTATTCTGTATCTTGTGTGCTGTTGATCCCCTTAGACGTGTGATGATGAAATAAAGTGTGTGGAGCTCCGATGCTCCCTAAAGGCAGCAGACAGAACTGCAGTTACTCTACACTCACGACTGTGGAGCAGCACTTTCGTTGAGGTGATTGTTTTCGGACCTTTCTATGGTTTGAACAGAAGCTAGTTTAATAATAATAATAATAATAATAATAAAAAAAATAACAGGTTGTGAATATTGATTTGATTAATAGGAATACAGCTCCCTGAAATATCTGGACATTATACTGAATGCTTCTCTCAGCCTCGATGGATCTCAGAAGAACGTCAGGCTTCGGAGATCTCAAACACAGGTACACAGCTGAATGAGTTAAAGTGTAAATTTATAATTGGGTGTAGACTGGAAAATTGGAGTGTGTGTGGGAGCTAGAGAAATTTCTAGCAACTTGGGAAAAGAATGAGTCCTGAGTTGCTGTTGGAATAAAGTAGAAGTTGCTTTTGGCTGCTCGCTGTTCGGGGTCGCCACAGCATACCAACTGGTCTGCACAACAACTTGGCACAGGTTTTACGCTGGATGCCCTTCCTGACGCAACCCTCCCATTTTTCCGAGCTTGGGACCGGCACTGCAACCAGTGGCTGGGGTTGAGGCATTGGCTGGGAATCGAACCCGGGCCTTCCGCATGATAGGCGAGCAACCTACCACTGAGCCACCAATGCCTCTTCCTGTTGGAATAAAGTAAACAACAAAAAACAACAAATAACAACCACTCATTCTGTGCTTGAATGATATTGCTATCAGCTCAGTAAATATCAATCTTTAAACACTTTAATAAATATAAAAAATAAGGAAATAAGTGCTAAACTGTGGAACAGTCCTCCATTTTGTTTTATTTACACTTATTTATAAGACCCTGCAAAACACACACACACACACACATACACACAAACACACACAATAAAACATTTTGTAATGCAAGAAGCATTCTAATACAATGTGTATTTACAATCCACTTACAAATGTATTGCTGAAGAAATAAAAAGTTGAAATAAAAATCTAGATAAGTGTAATAAAGTTATTTAAAGTAGGTAAGAATTTAAGTCAGAGTGTGTGTTTTATGCAGGTCAGACTAACAGTGTTCCCAGAGAGGAAGCCGACTTTCCTGAGTCGAGTCCCCTGGTGGGTGATTCTGCTCAGCGTTGTGCTCGCACTGCTGCTCCTCAGCCTCCTGATCTACTTCCTGTCCAAGGTAATAACATTTTATATGTAATTCTCTCACACACACCACCAGGCAGCTTTTCCCTGTCTTATGACGGATACCAACCTGGAAAGGTCAAGTCAAGGCTAAGACGTGTCTCTGAGACATAATGCTCTAAACAGAACATCATCCTTCTCACTCAGAGAGTATACAGTCAAATGATTTGCATCCTTCATGCTGAGAACATGACTTTATAACTTAAATAACATGTGATCTGTTGAGTGTTAAACCTGGAAAACAGTTTAGGATCTAAAATATTCTGACACTTCTGAGCTCCTGGATGACTAGCTGCAAACACATTCCCAATTGACCAATTATTTATTAAATAAATTATTTATTAAATTTATTATTAAATACCATGAATGTTGTCATTTTAACAGCTATTGTTTTGCCTGTTTAAGTCAAATATTACTGTGTCTTTGTCCTCCTCAGCTGGGATTCCTCGACTGTACGATATGTACTGAAGTTAAAGGATATCACGCCATTAATCAATATCATACTTCAAAATAGACATCTATGGACTATTCGGACTTTTGTGGTTTGGTGGAATTTAAAATTAGTGTAAATATGATGGATATTGTTTTACCTCCCATAATCTCTAACATTTGTAATGTTAGAAATGTGTAATAGTTTTATTATTCAATTGGAAATTGCAGTGTGTGTGTGTGTGTGTGTGTGTGTGTGTGTGTGTTTGTGTGTTCCTGCGACATGAATGTTATTTGATCTTAATAGGGAACGTGAGCCAGTGGGGAGGGAATGAGTGTATTTTCTATCAGTTTCAGTTTCATCAACGTCATGTATCACCATCACTGATGTCATGTCATCATCATCATCATCATCATCATCATCATCATCAACAACATCAGGATCAGGATCATCATAAACATTAGTATCATCAAAAAATTTCATCATTAACATCATCATCATCATCATCATCATCATCATCATCATCAATGTCCAAGTCCAACTTCCGGGCTTTATTGTCTTCATCATCAGGACCATCATAATCAGATGTCATCACTTTCACCATCATGATCATCATGATCATCATCATCATCATCATCATCATTAAAGATCGACATCATAAAAAAACTTTAGCATCATTATAAACATGATCAACATCATCATCATCAGGATCATCATAAACATTCTCATCATCATCATCATCATCATCATCAGGATCATCAGAAACATTCTCATTATCATCATCATCATCATAAACATTAGCATCATCAAAAACTTTATCATCATTAACATCATAATGAACATTCTCATCATCATCATCATCATCATCATCATGCATGAACTTCTCTACAAAGGCTCTCCTTAAATGCTCTGTATAAGTGTTTTTTCTGTCAGAAAGGTAGAAGCTAAAAATTCTTAGAGAACTCGAAGAACCTAACTTATTACTTATTACGACCCACAATTATTTTTTCTTCGTACCTGTCAGGCATTTCCTTAAATATACCTAGCAGGTCTAAGTTGGTACTTTGAAGACTTGGTTCCAATTTGGATGCTTTCTGATCAGGAAACACTCTGTTGTCTCAGCGTCTTGATGGTTAGGCATTGTCTAAAAGAGCACAGATTGTGCAGTGTCTGCTGTGTGTCATGATGCTTTTCATTTTTGATAATAAACAAAGGGTGGCAAGGTGGCTTAGTGGTTAACACATTCACCTCCAGCATCCTGGGTTCTCTATGCTTTGTGGTAGGGAATGCAAAAGTTTCCAAAATAAAGACAAATATAATTTAAGGAAATGTGAGCTATTTCTTCAATTTCTGAATTCATGCATTTAAACTTTAGTAAAAAACATGAATAGTAGATGTTATGATTTTAATGATTAATGACAATCGTATCTTTCTTTTAAATAGTATGTCCACAGTTTACCTTTTAAATGATAGTCATTATGTTGTTGTTTTGTATCAGTTGTAATTTCTATCATGCGATAAATATCTTCTTGGTTTACATGAATCCACTGCACTGTACTGTTGAAACACATCATTTGTGTGTGTGTGTGTGTGTGTGTGTGTGTGTTTAGCTCAGATGATTTTCTGCTCCAGTTGGAAGCAGCTGAGGCCAAGGCTGTTGCGACATCGCTCTCATCATTCACCATTTATTGTAATCCTGTATAGGAAACTTTACCCACCCACACACACACACACACAGTCTCACTATTGCTTTCTGCTTTATACATGCTACTCGGTGTCATCTAGAGGCAACAACAGACAATTTTCCTCAATTAGACAGTCCTTTTTCCCTTATAATTACACCATTAATCAGATTAAGGACTACTTCCAAAACATATATCTACGTCTAAGCTCCTACACACAAAGAAACAGGATGAAACATTTGTTAAATATTCATATGGTCATTTCCTTCAATAATGCATGTCTTCCTCTGCTTGTCCTCTAGATCCACAGAAGTTAGAGCAATAGAAACCTTATGCTGTGTCCCAAGTGATGTACTACACACTATTCACTTGTACTACGCACTCTAATATCTATTGTATGGATGTTATAAGGGGTGCATTGTCTCAAATAGAACCCAGTTCCATTGATGATGTCAAAAGCATGTAAGCTAGAATGGCACTAATTACATGCTAGTTAGCTTTGGCAGAATATGTGATTTTTTTTTTACATGTGGAAACATGAATCATGTGGTAGCTTAGTGGTTAAATTGTTGGACTACTGATCGTAAAGGTCAAGAGTTCAAATTCCAGGTCCGTCCCTGAACAAGGCCCTCAGTTGTATAAAATGACTGAAAGGCCCAAATGCCAATATTGTAAATGAATGTAAATCACACAATGTGAGTGGACTTTCTCTTAAAAGACATTTGTAAGACTTCTTGTCTGTTGGAATGTTGTCAATCATCTTGAAATCCATTCATCTCTCCTTGGGTGTGAGTGCCTGGTAGCTCCGCCCCTCTTCCTCTATGTTAAGCAAAGCCGCAAATGTTTTGATTGCATGAATTGTCCAACATTCAACACTTTTTTTTTTTCACACACTCATTCTCACATAGGGATATTTCTATGGCTTTAGGGAATGTTGATTATTTGCCTACAAGAGCAAATCCTGATGATTACAATATATAATTTATGACAGAACAACACATAATACATTAAACATACAGTATATCCCTTTATTTATACTTACGTTTAATGTTATGGGGCGTTCACGTTTCTCCAATCACCTTAAATTAAAGCAGCTGTAAACGGTCACTCCACCATGACACTTTTTTTTAACTAAAGTTTAAAAAAAAATAAATAAAAAAACAAAAACAATTGCAACTTGTAATTACCAAAGAACTTTTTCCTTGGAAAAACTTTTTCAGTCACATTATCATGAATCTGCATTTAATATTGAATATTAAACATATTGCATATTGAAACTTTAACAGTCTTTCTAGCACATTCCGCCATCTAGCCATGTGACTCAAGCCATGTGAATAAAAAAACAAAAAACAAACAGAAATAGTAACGAAAATTCAATCAAAGGATAGTACAGACAAGATTAAATCAAGAAGATGTGCGTAAAGTACATGCATGTGTTTATGTGAATATATTTATTCTCACGTGTGTATAAATGACACAGATTTCAGATATTAATACAAAAGAATTACATGAATATTATTCAAATAAATATTGTTAATATGAAATCTTTTGAAATCAAAAGAGTGTGTGTGTGTGTAGGTTATACAGTAGGTTTTTTGTTTGCCTGGATAAAAACTTTCCATCTTAGTTTTCTGAAATAAATAAACATATGAACAAAATTTTTGGTAGAATATGTAACTTTTGTAAGATATTTCTGCAACTTAAATGTTTTATTTTATTATGGCTCCTGTATATAACATGATTTATAAATTTATTCATCCTTTTTAAAAAAAAAAATCTACTGCAGTATCTGTGAGAACATGCAAATTAAGAATCTATATTTTCGTTACCATAGAAACCGTATAAGTGTTCGGATATTGAGGTAAGGTACTCTGTGAGTCTCTCTCTGAAACTGTATTGCTATCGTTTCTAAACGAACGGTTGAGGTCAGTAGGATCACATGACCTGGGTCCAGTGCTAGGTAGTGAACATTAGGGCAGGGTTAAAGAGAGAGTAATGATTTAGCTCACATTCACAGTTTCTAAATTGGGAGTGATAATGAGCTGGTTTTCATGGTTGTGTGTGTGTGTGTGTGTGTCACTCTGTGTTGTCATCCATAGGAGTGCTGTAGCTCTTGACTAGCGGTTGCATGAAGAGGCCAACAGTTCCAGAAACGCAAACCAACACAAAGATCCAGAGGAAGAGCCGGTCAATTACCATCGCCACATATTTCCAGTCCTCAATGATCTGAAAAACCAAAAGGAACCAGAACTTTATAGATTTACGTTTTCTTTTATTTAATGATTCATTTAAAATACCTGTATCACCTATCTGAAAACTTTAGCTCTGGAAGGAGTCTTCACTTCCAGAAACTTAAACTATATCATGTTTTTGTGAAGCTTCTTCATACAAATGCAAGTGTAAATCATTTCTATAGAAACAAGCCGAAAACTAAATGCCTTTTGGGCCATTCAAAGTAATTTTTGTTGCAATTATATTGTATAATGTGGAGGAAGAGCACTATCATGTAATGCTGTGGATGAGTTATGAAAAAGGCTCTAAAGTTCTAAAAAGCTCTAAAGAGCTACAGTAAAAATTATGTATTTATTTCTGAGGTGAGTTATTCAAAGTAAAACCACAGATTCCAAAATATACTATTCTTCTTATACCACAGAAATTTGTCAATGATTAATAAATATAAATCATCATTCGAAGAAAAGTGTTGCTTTTTGAAGAAAAGTGAATGCTCACCGATTCATCATCATCCTCGTTCTTTATCTTATCAGCGATGTATCTCACGCCCTCCATGGCCTCCTCCATATCCCCTGACCGCTTCACTGATATTCGTTTCCGGACCTCTGTGCTGTCCTGCATTTCCCTGATCCTCCAGCTCATGGTTCTGGAGTCCTCGTTTGCAAAGAGAGTCGAATCCGCCAGAGCGTCCTGCTCTCTTTTAAGAGAGTTCTCAGAGAATGAGCGATTTTGATGCTTGTGCCGGAATTTTTCCCGGATGTTTGACGACCCAGGCCTTTGCATGAACAACAGTGCTGGCAGACGATGCAAGAAGAAGCTCTTGACCCACAGTGGCATGGTGTGTGTGCTCGGAGAACGGTGATGAATGTTTAGCACACACACGCTGGTGACGATGGAGAAGGTCACCAGCACCATGGTGAACATCAGGTACTTGCCAATGAGCGGCACAGCCAGTGATGTCGGAGGCACGATCTTGGAGATGAGAAGAAGGAATACGGTTAGGGCCAGGAGAACCGAGATACACAAGGTTATCTTCTCACCACAGTCTGAAGGCAAGTAGAAAACCAAGATGGCCAGAGATGTGATAAGAACACACGGAACAATCAGGTTGATGGTGTAGAACAGCGGCTTGCGCTTGATGATGAAGTCGTAAGTGATATCCAGGTAAGTGATGTCATCTGGGTCTTCGTTCTTGCGACCTGGAAGTGACACAATGTCCCACTCGCCGCTGGGTTTGAAGTCGTCGCGGCTTGCAAAGTCGGACAGCAGGACCAGGTCGATCTCGGTGTGGTCGTATGTCCATGAGCGGAACTTCAGTGTGCAGTTCTGCTGGTCGAATGGAAAATTTCGCACCTCGATCTTACATGCACTTTTATAGATGGCTGGTGGCAACCAAGCAACCTCACCATTACTGGACACGACGGCGTTGGAGTAGAAGGACACCTCGTAAGTCCCGTCAGCGCTATAAACCCGAAACACAGAAGCAAAACTGACATTCTGTCTATCAGAATAAAATTACTGCATGGATTAAAGGATTAAAGTCATTGCATGGTACAGACTTAAAATATCTGGTCAAAAAATCCAAAGTAAACATACAAGACCTTGTTCTTTAAAAGCAATTAAGAAAGCTCGGTGACGATCAGAGTAAAGCATTTCATAATCATTTTAGTTTCTAATCTTCTGTTATTCCATGCCAGCTCGAATTCTCACATGTTTTGAGAATCTCATGAGGAAATTCATGTAAATTTTACAAAAGATTCTACTTTCACTCAAGACGTTATCTATCTATCTATCTATCTATCTATCTATCTATCTATCTATCTATCTATCTATCTATCTATCTATCTATCTATCCATCCATCCATCCATCCATCCATCCATCCATCCATCCATCCATCCATCCATCCATGCATCTTCAGTATGAATTATCCTACACAGGTTCCCTGTGAATCTGGACTCGGGGCACAAAGTGGGGGACACCCTGGATGGGGTGCCTATACATCACATGGAACAATTGCTGTTGTATTGTTTTGTATTAATCACTGTTTAATATTGTTGTATTACATTAGAAGACCCTGCTGTAAATCAGACACTAAAGACTTAGCCAGCAGGTGTTACAATGGAAAAGCACAGTGATTTTTGGCACTAAGCATGTTCTCCTGATCCTCACATCTCACTAATGCATGCCTAATCTCTCCAGAGTGCCCTAAACATGTCATGGTTGGCAAAGTTCCCTGTTGGGCCACGAGGGGACTTCTAGCAGGGATTTTGTTTCTCTGTGCCATGTGTGTTTCGTGTTGACATATTTAGCCCTGCCTGTTCCTGCCTGTCCCTTGTGTTCCCTTGATTATCACCCTTATTTATATTGGTTGTTGTGCCTGTGTTTGTTGCTAGTCCTCGTCTTTAATGTGTGTCTGTTCTGTTCTTTGGATTTGGTTTTGTGTTTGGTTTTCTCCCCAGTGTTCCCATGTAAGTGTCTGTTTATTGTTTAATAAACTTCTGTTTTATGTCTATCCCTGCAATTGGGTCTGATCTCTTTCGCCTGGTACCACCGGCACGTGACAAAACACACTCTCCTGTATGAAATGAGGATTTGTCTGGACACTCAGCAATCCTGAGTCGTTTTGCAGTCATATGGTATGGACTCCGAGCATCTGTTGTAGCTGAAGTTAAACTTTAACTCAATGCTTGACAAACCGTTTTTCTTTCATGCTGTTTTTATGCATCTACAAGCAGAAGTGCAGTGAAGCTTGAAGCAATGAAGGGTAAAAATCCTTTATAATCTGGTGTTCCTGAGCTGCTGTGGGTCAAACTGACAATACTGTAATATTATTTTATAGTCAGCAGGACAGAATGAGCAGAAAATTGTTCATTCATCATACTACAACTTTAAGCATAAATGAAGTCTGACTACAGAGTGACAGGCAGGAGCTATGGCCAATCAGAGAGACTGAAAATAATATTTTGTACTTTTTTTGTTGCTAAACGTTTTCAATTTTCCAGGAAGCTAACAAACGATAGTCTGCAGATTTATCCTCGGTGTAGAATTTGTGCGATTGCAATGAGCTGTGTCTCAAATTGCACTAATTCAGAAAATGACAGAAAAAAAATTCTCACTTATTGTAGAGGACGATGTCTGGCAGCCATATGTGCTGTGTAGGAAGACGAACTTTCATGACCCCTTCGTACTCGTCTGGATTCCACATTAATCTATAATCGTTCCACACCTGAAACGCACAACAAAAACACTTGAGAACAAAAACTACACAACAAAGCCACTGTTTCTTATTTCAGAATCCAAAACAGAGTTTATTATGTTTATGCAAGGAATAAAACTCACACTGTAAGAAGAAATATTATCAACAATGACGGGTGGTGTGATGAATCCAAGCTATCTTAGTATAGGTTACGGTAAAATGTTGTTTTTCTGAATAAATATTAAAAATATTGTATATTACCTGAGATTATTTGATAATATTACCTGAGTGAGCCAGCAGTTGGTGGTCATAATCTGTTCCCTTTCATTCTGAAAGCAGATAATCAAATATTATTCACGGGTTTGTGTGTGTGTGTGTGTGTGTGTGTGTGTGTGTGTGTGTGTGTCTCACCACACTGATGAGCTGAGCCAGAGACACCTGGATGGCGATGGTCACCTGCTGGCTCTTATTGACTGCTGGTCGTATGAGCTTGTTGTAGCGCTCAGGAGAAAGGAGGTAATTAATTAAACGCTCCTCAACCTCAGCGCACAACGCCGCTACAAAACACAAACAAATACAGAAAAACCATATGTGGGGAAAAAAAAACAAGACATGATCTGGTAAAGCCAAAAAAATATCCATGTACAAAAGAAATTTAGTACAAAAAAGTTCAGGATTAATATTAGACATTATTTGAAACATTCTACTGGCTTTTTGTCGAGGAAAGCAAGATGATGCTAACATCCGGGTCATTCTAAAAAAAAAAAAAACCCTCATCCCTGCAGGACTCTACTGCACAATATTTATGCAGAAACAGTGATTACATTCACGGTCGAAGAGGGAAACATTATAATGATTTGTGACAGGCAGCCCGAGCAGTGCTCTGGTGCTGCTGTGCGTCTAAAGGACACACTCAGAGCGGATTATATCACCACCGTTAATATGTTCAGTGACAACGTGATTCAAACTGACAGGCTGAGACGTCATGCTACACATGCAGCCTTCGACACCCGGTCCTGTGTCTTCAGAACCGGGGCACACACATACACACACGTCCCGATGTGGTATAGAACACAGTATGACTTATTTTCATTTAGAAATATGAACAAAATTTTATTGTCCGCCTGCAGACTCTCTGAACTTTAAATGCCGGATGTCTTGAACAATAAGAAATGACATCACTGACTGGATAAGATAGACTTCCATGACTTTCCAGCAAAAACAAGAAGCTAAAGAAGCAAAAAAGTCATAACGGATGTGAAATCTGGATGCCTGCTACACAGTCGATAACAGTTCATTATCTGCTTTATCATCAATTACATGACCTTTAACTCATCAGCCATGTTTGAGTCAGAGAGGTTTTAATGAGCGCGCGCTCTCTCTCTCTCTCTCTCTCTCTCTCTCTCTCTCTCTCTCTCTCTCTCTCTCTCTCTCTCTCTCTCTCACTCTCTCTCTCTCTCTCTCTCTCACACACACACACACACACACACACCAGTCACAGTTGCCATGTGCCTGAAGCCTTGACTCTCGAGTCTCTAGAGATTAGATCACTACCTAACATTACAAATGACTCAATTCATCAAAGTCTAATCAGCATTTGTTTTTATTGCACAATCACACAGTCTGAATTTTTTATAGAGATGCAAATGAACAAGTAAAAAAAAGTCCATCATCTATCGTTTTTCTTTTTGTACCGCTTTACCTACAGAGGTTTCTGAGAAACCAGGAGCTTATCCCAGGTGACTTAATGCCCCTCGATGGGTTCCAACACGTCACAGGGCACAATCACACAATTTAAAGATGTCACTCAGCCTAGAATGCATGTCTTTGGACTGTAAGAGGAAACTGGAGTACTCGGAGGAAACCCCTGAAGCACAGGAGGAAGCATACGAACTGGACATAAGGTGAGAAGAGGCAAGAATCAAACCCCTCAACCCTGGATATGTGAGGCAAGCATACTATAATAAATAAAAACATATTTTAATATAAAATGTAGGAAGATAATCTAATTCCCCTTCTTGTTATGCTTACAGAGCTGTTTGCAGTCTGATTTACTTCGATTGTCATCATTAAGCTTGAAGCACCGTGCATCCGGATCGCTGTCATTTCGTCTCGTCTGTTCTATAGCGTGACATCGGACTCTGTGATTTGATCCTAATGTATCATCTGAGTGGATGTTGGGATCAGAGCATTTTGTATGACTATAAGTACAAGGATGTATAATTGGAACCAATAATATAGAACCAATACTTGATACCAAGGAATATGATATATCATTATATGTGATTATCTTTAAAAGATGTGAAATTGAAAAATATAACATTTATAAGGATTTAGTAACTCGGATCAAGACGTATCAGATCTAACCACGTCCTACAGAAGCAGTAAAAGTCTATTAAAAAGAGTTTACAAAAATGTGCCTGGACATGTCCTTAGAAATGCCTGAGGGACCTTATGAAATCTCTCTCTCTCTCTCTCTCTCTCTCTCTCTCTTCTCTCTCTCTCTTTTCTCTCACACACACACACACACACACACACACCTTCCCCACACTATAAGTTTCCAGTTAAATTTTCCAGTTAAACTGTAAAACTCATGTGCACATCTACACACAACAAGGGCTCAGAAAACAATGAAAACACACACACACACACACACACACACACACACACACACACACACACACACACACACAGCCTCAACTCTTCCACTCGGATGCACTTCAACTCTGTGAATAATTCAGTTGCACTAAAATAAAAGCTGCCTCATCATGCAGACAGTGCTGACACACGCACACACACACACACACACACACACACACACACTACACACACACACACCAGACACACACACGCACAGACACACACACAAGCAAGCTGATTTCTGAAAAATAAATCTATCTATCTATCTATCTATCTATCTATCTATCTATCTATCTATCTATCTATCTATCTATCTATCTATCTATCTATCTATCATCAGTTCAATCATCTATCCATCTCTTCTTATGTATATACAATGATTCACTTTTTTCTATTCATCTATCTATCATCCACCCATCCATCCATCCATCCCAAATAGAAAAACTATTGCTTATAAAACCAAAACAAAAAAAAGGTGTGTGTAACAAAATCAAAAATATGAATCAAATGTTCAAATGTGTAGTTTTTTGTTGTGCCTGTGTGTGTGTGTTTGTGTGTGTGTGTGTGTGTGTGTATTTAAGTCTTTCTTTCAGCCCTTCAGCAGTTCTGACTCACTGGGCAAAAGATTTACTCATGGTTATGACATACTTATCCTGCCCTGAGAGTAACACACACACATACACACACACACACACACAGCATTCCATAATTGATGTTCTGCACCATCACTGCAACATCATACACAGTCAATACAATACACTACTCATACATACACTGCTTCATTGAATGCACACGTGTGTGTGTGTGTGTGTGTGTGTGTGTGTGTGTGTGTGTGTGTAGTGTGTGTGAGTGTGTGTGTGTGTGAGTGTGATGTGTGTGTGTGTGTGTGTGTGTGGTGAGAGAGAGAGAGAGAGAGAGAGAGAGAGAGAGAGAGAGAGAGAGAGAGAGAGAGAGAGAGCCTTTTCAGAAGCCCTGCTTCATCTGCATTGTTAAAAATTGATTCGTATCTGACCTCACGGTGAGGTTACACCTTTTAGGTCAACTTCATTATCTCTTCATCTCTTCCCCTCACGATGTTAAAAAAATGTTAACACACTTCTACTCTCAGTGTGTCTTGTACATGATTTCTGAATTATTACCAGTATAGCAACCAGTATAACTGGAGAGCACCGTACTTTCCTGTACCTTATATTGTTATAAAAACTATATAAACAACCTATATATACACAACAATATCAACAACAGTCATAGCTATCAAACATTAATGTAAAATAATTTGACGATTTTGATTGGTTCATTATGCTGAAGTGAGACCAGGGAATAGCTTAGTTCTGAGTTAGCCAGCTAAACTTGTTAACTATTCTCGTTTATGTTCCGCTTTGAAATGAACCTTCATATTTCTCAGAAATGTTGCTGATGTTATTATTCACACTAACCCATTACAAAGAGTTTTAAGTCGTTTAATTTTGCATCATATGGCATTCAGAACTGCTTATTATTATTATTATTATTATTATTATTATTATTATTATTATTATTATTATTATTATAATAATAATAATAATAATAAAAATAATAATAATAATAATAATGGCACGGTGGCTTGGTGGTTAGCACGTTTGCCTCACACCTCCAGGGTTGGGGGTTTGATTCCCGCCTCCGCCGTGTGTGTGGAGTTTGCATGTTCTCCCCGTGCCTCGGGGGTTTCCTCCAGGTACTCCGGTTTCCTCCCCCAATCCAAAGACATGCATTGTAGGTTGATTGGCATCTCTAAATTGTCCGTAGTGTGTGATTGCGTGAGTGAATGAGAGTGTGTGTGTGCCCTGTGATGGGTTGGCACTCCGTCCAGGGTGTATCCTGCCTTGATACCCAATGACGCCTGAGATAGGCACAGGCTCCCCGTGACCCGAGAATAGATCGGATAAGCGGTAGACAATAAATGAATGAATAATAATAATAATAGTGGTCATTGTTAAAGATAGGGTGGCACTGGCCATCCCTGGCTAAACCCACACTTGAATTTATTTCAACAAACTGAATAAATATTCTAACAATATTTCTGTATAGCTGCTTTATGACATTATCGAATTATTAAAAGTACTTCACAAATAACCTTGGATGTAAAATTATTTGGTATAAAAACACTGGAAATGTTAAAGAATTAAACTATTTGATGACAACAACATTGTAACTGAACATTTTTATGTTACTGAATTTAATCCAATTTAAACAATTGCAGACATGCATTGACGGAGCGGATCTGGCAACCTTTTGGTCAAACGTGCGATTTAAGAAAAAAAAAAGAGAGAGAGAGAGAGAGAGAGAGAAAGGTTAGTGTGAGGTTTTGTTAGTTTAATCTCCACACCAGTGAACCTGATTCCCCCAGAGTCTCCATCAGCACACCGTACTCCTTACTTACTGGTGAGGAAAAGCAGCCAAAGTCCTTTTTCCATCCGAGCAGCCATGTGCAGATCTCCCCTCTCTCCACTCAGCGTTTAGCTTTCAGCAATAAAGTCCAGTTTAAAGTCTGCTCTTAATCACGCATCGTTCCTGCAATCATTCTGGATTAAAAACGCATGCGGGGTTTTTATTCTGCGGGATTAAAATCCGTCATGTACTTTCCTCACTAAAAGCACATCCCTAAGGAAGAGAACAGAGATTTTGCTCCTTATCTCTATCACATGAGCTGGGATAATCCAGCAGGATCCACTTTTGCTTCCCAAAAATCACGAAGCGCAAACTGGATCCATCCTGACGCACCGGTTTAAATGGCTCAGGGTTGCCAGATTGGTGTTTACGGTTAAAGTCTACATTTACAAAAGGGTTTTAAGTATTGTATTTTCATTATCATAATTATAGGCGTCCACATATACGCATTAAAGGCTGTTTTTTTTTTTTAAACCATGATGTAACACAAGATGGCGCATAACGCAGTAACACAATACACAGAGACAAACGTGCAACATTTAAATACACTTTATTGCCAAAGGTCAACAAAGGTCAATGTGGACACCATTCCTTTTGAATGCTTTAAGGTTTTTCTTGGCATAACCATTGCTGAAAGGCGCATAGATTTAAGCATATAGCTATGGAAGTATGACCGTCTGAGGAAATTGGCATTAGTTAAGTGACTTTAAATACGACTCTGTCACTGGATAAGTCAAACTGTGACATTTTTGCTCTGCTAGATCTTCCCTTATAATTGTAAGTGCTATTATTGTGAACTGGAAATCATGCAAGTGCAACAGCAGCCCTCATACACAGGACTAAACCTTACAAACCAAAACAGATCATAATTAATAGTCAAGGTATATCAAACAAGTTCATACAGATGTCCACATACTGTATGCCTGACCATAGTGTTTATCTTCTTCTTCTTCTTCTTCTTCTTCTTCTTCTTCTTTCGGCTTTTCCCTTCAGGGGACGCCACAACGAATCATCTCTCTCCACCTATCCCTATCTTCTGCATCCTCAACACTTGCACCCACTAGCTTCATATCCTCATTAATTCCATCCATATACCTCCTCTTTGGCCTTCCTCTTTGCCTCCTGCCTGGCAGCTCCATGTCCAACATTCTCCTACCAATATACTCACTCTCCCTCCTCTGAACATGTCCAAACCATCTTAATCTGGTCTCCCTAACTTTGTCCCCCAAACGTCCAACATGAGCTGTCCCTCTGATGTACTCGTTCCTAATCCTGTCCAATCTTGTCACTCCCAAAGAGAACCTCAACATCTTCAGCTCTGCTACCTCTAGCTCTGACTCCTGTCTCTTCCTCAGTGACACTGTCTCTAAACCATACAGCATGGCCGGTCTCACCACTGTCCTGTACACCTTCCCCTTGATTCTCGCTGATATTTTCCTATCACACAGAACTCCCGACACCTTTCTCCACCCATTCCAACCTGCCTGCACTCGCTTCTTTACCTCTTTCCCACACTCTCCATTACTCTGGACTGTTGACCCCAAGTACTTAAACTCCTGTACCTTCTGCACCTCTTCACCCTGTAACCTTACTGTTCCACTTCCCTCCCTTTCATTCACACACATGTACTCAGTCTTACTACGACTGACCTTCATTCCTCTTCTCTCCAGCGCAAACCTCCACCTCTCCAGGTTTTCCTCCACCTGCTCCCTGCTCTCACTACAGATCACAATGTCATCTGCAAACATCATTGTCCAAGGAGACTCCTGTCTGACCTCCTCTGACAACTGGTCCATCACTATAGCAAACAGGAAGGGGCTCAGAGCCGATCCCTGATGCAGTCCCACCTCCACTTTGAACTCCTCTGTCTGAACTACAGCACACCTCACCACTGTCCTGCTCCTCTCATACATGTCCTGCACCACTCTGACATACTTCTCTGCTACTCCTGACTTCCTCATACAGTACCACAGCTCTTCTCTTGGCACCCTGTCATACGCTTTCTCCAAGTCTAAGTGTTTATACAATATGCAAAATACCAAATTTATAATAATACACCCAGGACAATAAATACTCAAGGCAGTGGATGGAAAATAGGAAGAAAAATCTTTACCAAAAATGTGAAAATGCATTACAGATGTAATGAAGCAAGGCTTGTTTTTTTCTGTACAACTTACTGAAAATTGTTAAATTTTAAACAAACTGCATTCGCATTTAAATAGTCAACACTTTGAAGTTTTCTAATACTGCATGTATTTTATTTAATAAATACATTCAGGAAAGTATATTCAGACAAGCAATCTCACCGAACACCTAAACACAATCTCACAATCTGGCAACCCTGTGAATGGTGGAAACTGTGATGAGTTAATTGTGATACTCGCTGAACTCATTAAACACTGAAAAACTGATCGGTCAAGAGAACCTAGTAGTGACTTTAATACATGAGGAAACAAATCGAGACAAACCAAGCTGGAAAAATAAATAAACGCCCACACAGTGTGACAGAGCCACTGGTATGTCCTTCATCTATGTATCTTTCACACACACACACACACACACACACACACACACACACACACACACACACACACACACACACACACACACACACACACACACACACACACACACACACACACACACACACACACACAAAGATAACACATACATACATTAATACCAGGACTTACTCGCACTTCTGCAGTGGAAAGCCGTGATCGTATAGTGGTCAGTACTCTGCGTTGTGGCCGCAGCAACCCCGGTTCGAATCCGGGTCACGGCAGGAGTTTTTCATTTAGACCTGATGTTTGAAATTCTGCAATAATCTACTTCTCTAATCCCACAGCTAGATAAATTAAACACCAGATAAAATCAAACACTGCTGCATTTTACTCTCTTTAATCTATTTACACAAGATTATAGTATAAGGGACTACTACATGCGCACTGCTGATTTGATTATATGCAGTTTCTATTTTTTTAATGATCTAAAGATCATTATCTTATAATAATAATAATAATAATAATAATAATAATAATAATAATAATAATAATAATAATAATAAATGACTTAAATCTACCTACAATTTATTAAAACTAGTAAGTGTGCTATAACAAATTATTAATATTCCAGATAAAATCTAATGTGTAAAAGCAAAATAATTAACACTCTTTATACATTTAAGCACTTTTTACCTTTTTATTTAATACCTAATGATATTTATGAATCTTTTATCCATTATCCTTTTATAAAACACATTTTTAATACTTTTAAAACGTTTCAAATTGGAAAAGTTGAACCCCCCCCCCCCCCCCCCAAAAAAAAAAAAAAACCCTGAAAAATTAATTTAGTTAAGAAGCATCACCAATTACAAAGATCTAGTAAACGGTTTGATTTGGTAAGATTTCTATTCATTTGTAAGATATTTGTAAGATTTGTAGTAATTTTTCCCCCTCTTCAATACCGAAAGTAGTCTCTGGCTACAAAAAAACAAAAAAACAAACAGAAAAACAACAACAACAAAAACAACAACAAAAAACAAACACCGGAAATACTGTGCCACTAGATGGAGCCATTGCGGCGTGAGTCATAAAGGCAAAGTCATAAAGGCAAAAAAAAAAATGGACGTGTAAAGGGTTAAGAGTGTAAGAACTGATTAGTTAGATTGAAATAAAAAAAAGACGTAGAGCTGCGTCATATAACAGTTCTACTGAAAAATGGAGAGTGTATTTCACCCACAGAGACTCCACGATGATGGAGATAAATTGAGCTTATTAAAGGTCACTCTGGGTTCAGTCTGTGGTTACAGGGTGGTGCTGTGGCTTTAAGTCACATCAAGACAAATTTTCATGGTTCTAAGAAACTGCATTTTCACTATTGCCTTCAGGACTACAGCACAAGACATTACATGTGCTCTGTAGATATAAATAACAAATATAGCATGACAAGTTTAAGCCTTGAAGAAATTCAGCATAATATGGAGTCACGTAAAGAATAAAAAACATTCGAGGATGTGCTGTTATAGGAAAATAGTCAATAACAGGGAGTTAATGTTACTAATCTTATGCTGATTAGTGTCCTTTAACAGCACATGCTTTAATCTTTTTATACCACAGCAAATTTGTAACTATTATTAGTTTTTGCAAAACAGAAGAGAAGAGATCAGGGAACAGTGTTTCTGAAAAATGGCACCTGTTCAGGACGAACGAGGAACGATTTTTGTGCTCTGCAGCAACGAAAGATAACGTGGAAAGCTTTTGATCTGTTTGATTATAAGAAGCTCCGCCCACAAGCCTCTTCTCAGGAAGTTTAGTGTAGGTTGTGTTGAGCTGCTACTGGAGCTCGGCCTGGTAGGTGGACGGGGTGAAGACTTTTAGCAGATGTTTATCACTTAAACATGAACAGACGTGTTGGACATGTTGGCAGTGTATATACAGTGCATTAAATTAAATCAGTATAAGGAGCTTTAATAAACACGGGTGGAAATAAGGTACATGACTCATGAAGCAGGCTGTGAAAATGCGAAGAGTTGAAAGAGCCTGGAAAGCTGTTATAAAGGCAAAGGATATTTTAAAGAAGAGGAATAATTTGATTTTGAGGCATTTTCACTATTATCTATATTTTATTCAAAAATTTGCTCCAACTTCATAAAGATGCTTATTAACTTAAAGATGGTTAATTACTGACTGAGCAATTGTCTTTTATTCCATTCTGTATTTTCTGATTTTGGATATTTGTGTTTATTCGAGTCTGCCCTTTGATTTTTCTCTCGTCTCATTGTGCATTTTTTCACAGCTCTCTGTCTCGGAAGAAGCTTGTGAAGTATCACCGTTCCTCAGCAGACACAGAATTCACACACAGGTCTGACCTGGAAAGTTAAAGCTAAAAGAGGTGTGGAACATTTCACTGTGGTTTTAGCTCGCTGTACCTTCCTGTTTACCCGAGCGGAAGCTTTATACTGCAGAGCAAACCAAACCAAATAAACACACATATCATATTCACACAAGTGATTCAAGTAAAAGCAGTATTTGATAATGAATGAAGGCTGAAATAATTTCTTTATGCTCCTATTTTATTGAAAACGAAATTTTATTAAGCCACCTGACTTTTCTTAGAAATAATTATTATATGACATTTTAGATAGATAGATAGATAGATAGATAGATAGATAGATAGATAGATAGATAGATAGATAGATAGATGTAAGCTTTAAGGTTTTAGGATAATATTTAAGCTCACAAGCTGAATAACTGAGGATAATATTTTTGTATTCCATGCTTCATGCGTTTTTAAACAAATATTTATAAATACGTAAGCATATGAAATACATCTGAATTTATTTGTCATTACTATAAATTTTATAGTAATAAATTAGACATGAGGAAAATACAACTAAGAAAATACTTTTTTCTTCCTTAGTTTTACACAACTGATATGATACAACTGAGATATTTAATTTAAAATATCATTAAAATAAAAAAAAAAACTGACTGTATAAATATCATATCTGATGTCATACATTATAAGCGAACCTGCAGTTGTGTGTTTCGAGCAGATTAAAGTGCAGTGTAAAATCTGGTGCTTCAGAAGAGAGCAGTTACAATATCTGTGTGAAATCTGGAGATGTTTCTAATTTAGCATCATGTCTGAAAAAGAAAATAAAACAACAGTGTGGTCTGAGACACACAAAAATAGCCACACATCCTGTGGAAAGTTTGAGAGGTGAGAAACTGATAGTGTTTCTGAGAAAAGCGACTCGGTGGTCAGAGCGGCCTGCAGAGATGAAACACTCAGAGCTGCAGAGTGTGAAGGGGCAAAGAGACAAACGGAGGTACAAAACCACCAAACACACCTTAACACACACAGAGGTGTCCACATGGGCACACACACACATATGTATGTACAGTGGGGCAAAAAAGTATTTAGTCAGCCACGAATTGTGCAAGTTCTCCCACTTAAAAAGATGAGAGAGGCCTGTAATTTTCATCATAGGTACACTTCAACTATGAGAGACAGAATGAGAAAAAAAATCCAGAAAATCACATTGTCTGATTTTTAAAGAATTTATTTGCAAATTATGGTGGAAAATAAGTATTTGGTCACCTACAAAAAAGCAAGATTTCTGGCTCTCACAGACCTGTAACTTCTTCTTTAAGAGGCTCCTCTGTCCTCCACTCGTTACCTGTATTAATGGCACCTGTTTGAACTCGTTATCAGTATAAAAGACACCTGTCCACAACCTCAAACAGTCAGACTCCAAACTCCACTATGGCCAAGACCAAAGAGCTGTCAAAGGACACCAGAAACAAAATTGTAGACCTGCACCAGGCTGGGAAGACTGAATCTGCAATAGGTAAGCAGCTTGGTGTGAAGAAATCAACTGTGGGAGCAATTATTAGAAAATGGAAGACATACAAGACCACTGATAATCTCCCTCGATCTGGGGCTCCACGCAAGATCTCACCCCGTGGGGTCAAAATGATCACAAGAACGGTGAGCAAAAATCCCAGAACCACACGGGGGGACCTAGTGAATGACCTGCAGAGAGCTGGGACCAAAGTAACAAAGGCTACCATCAGTAACACACTACGCCGCCAAGGACTCAAATCCTGCAGTGCCAGACGTGTCCCCCTGCTTAAGCCAGTACATGTCCGGGCCCGTCTGAAGTTTGCTAGAGAGCATTTAGATGATCCAGAAGAGGATTGGGAGAATGTCATATGGTCAGTTGAAACCAAAATAGAACTTTTTGGTAAAAACTCAACTTGTCGTGTTTGGAGGAGAAAGAATGCTGAGTTGCATCCAAAGAACACCATACCTACTGTGAAGCATGGGGGTGGAAAAATCATGCTTTGGGGCTGTTTTTCTGCAAAGAGACCAGGACGACTGATCCGTGTAAAGGAAAAAATGAATGGGGCCATGTATCGTGAGATTTTGAGTAAAAACCTCCTTCCATCAGCAAGGGCATTGAAGATGAAACATGGCTGGGTCTTTCAGCATGACAATGATCCCAAACACACCGCCCGGGCAACGAAGGAGTGGCTTCGTAAGAAGCATTTCAAGGTCCTGGAGTGGCCTAGCCAGTCTCCAGATCTCAACCCCATAGAAAATCTTTGGAGGGAGTTGAAAATCCGCGTTGCCCAGCGACAGCCACAAAACATCACTGCTCTAGAGGAGATCTGCATGGAGGAATGGGCCAAACTACCAGCAACAGTGTGTAAAAACCTTGTGGCCACTTACAGAAAACAATTGACCTCTGTCATTGCCAACAAAGGGTATATAACAAAGTATTGAGATGAACTTTTGTTATTGACCAAATACTTATTTTCCACCATAACTTGCAAATAAATTCTTTAAAAATCAGACAATGTGATTTTCTGGATTTTTTTTTCTCATTCTGTCTCTCATAGTTGAAGTGTACCTATGATGAAAATTACAGGCCTCTCTCATCTTTTTAAGTGGGAGAACTTGCACACTTGGTGGCTGACTAAATACTTTTTTGCCCCACTGTATGTATGTATGTATGTATGTATGTATGTATGTATGTATGTATGTATATATAAATAAATATAAATAAAATATCAAGAAGTTTTTTCAAAATGTCTTGAGGATTTTAAACTATTCAAATTAATCAATTAATTAATTCAATCATTAACTTAATAATATATATTTAGGTGGGAAAAACAGTGACCTCAGACATGATCATGGACTGTGTACTAAAATCCAGAAAGGATATAAAACACACTTGTTCTATATAATGATAAATCTTTTATTTAGTTTAGCTTTGGTGTGTGTGTGTGTGTGTGTGTGTGTGTGTGTGTGTTGCTGGGAGAGAGAGAGAGAGAGAGAGAGAGAGAGAGAGAGAGAGAGAGAGAGAGAGAGAGAGAATGTGATTGGTTAGTGTCACAGTATTGAAGGAGGAGCTGTAAGGAGGAGCTGCAAGGCGGAGCTGCAAGGCCTGAATAAAACTCCACCCATATCCACACAGACATCCTGCACATGGTTATACTCATAATTCAGAAATACAGAAAGACAAATGTATTTTGTTTAACGATCTGTAACTGCACTCTGGATCATGAAACTCACCAGGTTTTGATCTGAATGCTGTTAGACCTGAGGACAAATTTTTTTTAAAAATAAAACAATGATGTTTTACTTCTAACACAACACTTGGTTCAATTCTAATAGAACTGTTTGAATAGAAAATATAAGGCTTTGACCTTCTGTCTAAAGGAGTTAACACCGACAGTGTCACACATTTGCTTATATTCAAATAGTGAGCTAGACCTTTCTATATTTAAGATAGTGATCTTTTTTTTCCTTTGTTTTAAAGTTTGTAACATTATAGAGTGTCGTTTATTTACAGTTTTAAATAAAAAAAATAAGAAATCCTACATCTCACTTTTGGACCCCACTGCATGTTCATTGAAAAGTTGACAAATATTGCAAGAAAAAGCTCACAAAAGAAAAAGTGGCAAAGCCACAACACACATTATATCTCAGACACAGACAGAGGTGGTACTTTACACTGCTACAAACACACACGCACACACGCGCACACACACGCACACAGGACATAAAGCAAAGTCAGAGGTTAAGCAGTTTTCATTCTTATTACCTTTTTTAACAAAAAAAATAAAAAATAAAAATGATAATAATAATAAAAAAAAAAATCCAATACCTAGTGTACAAAAAAAAAAACATTCCCCCCCAAACCCCTGTTTTTTCCCCAGTTCTGGATTTCTGTAACCATGTGACCCATTTAATGGTTACAGTGTCTTTAGTCTGTATATTAACATTAACGTGTTATTAACGTGTTATTAATGATTTTATAAGACAATTATAAGGCTAGATTATTAGGTTATTATCTGGTGGCGCAGTGGTAGGTTTCTCATCTATCATGTGGGACGGCCCGGGTTCAATTTCCAGCCAATGCCCAAACCCCAGCCACTGGATGCAGTGCTAGTCCCAAGCCCAGAAAAATGGGAGGGTTGTGTCAGGAAGGGCATCTGACATAAAACCTGTGCCAAGTTGTTGTGTGGACCAGTGAACAGGGATCAGCTGAAAGCATCTTGCTAGAAAAAAAAGCAACAGATTTGCTTGAATCCTACTTTCAAACACTGCTGAGACATCTCCATAAATATTGGCACCAGGTACTTATTTAAAGAATAAGAAGACTTTATTTTTGTCATATAACAGCACAGTGAAGAATTCTTTTCTTCATATATCCCAGCTTTGGAGATTGGGGTCAGAGCACATGATGCAGAGCCCCCTGAAGCATAAAGGGTTAAGAAATTTGTTTAAGGGCCCAAGACTGGCAGATTAATGGTACTGGGGCTTGACCTTCTGATCACCAACCCAGAGCCTTAACCACATGATCTATCACCACTGCCCAAAAGAGAAGGTATTATTTCCAGCTGCCAAAACCTGCTGTTTTGCTGTTAAATTAGGAGCAAAAATTAGGACACGAGTGTAATGATCACAGTTCAAGGTGAACCCAAATAATAATAATAATAAAAAAAATAATATATCATAGTTCAGCATGGAGAAAGAAAAGAATGAAAAAAGGAGCTTTATCACCAAAGTGGAACCATCATATATGAAGCCATGTGTTATTACAGATCTAGAGATTTTCTAAACATGGTTTGGAAATGGAAAGTTTTTAGCATTGAACAGTGAGAGATTTTAGATGCACAGCTAGTTTAATTCATTTTAATTAGTTCCTAAACATGAAATTTAATATGCTTTTTAATAGTGTGTATATTCCATACATTATTATGGTCTTACTAAAGCTATTACACTGTCTACATCACACTCAACTTCTACCCACTGTTTTAGTCATGTAGTTAGCATGAAAACTCAGTTTCTAGCTTCAGGTTTTCATCAGAAGTCAGTGTAAACTCCATGACCTCCAGACCTGGAACAAAGACATGCTGGTGAAACCCAGTGGCTTGAACATAATACTTGCAATTCCCTTCTGTTATGTAGAATTCCTTCATATTGGAGACTGAAGAAGTTGCTTTCGGCTGCTCCCTGTTTGGGGTCGCCACAGTGGACCAATTGGTCCGCACAACAACTTGGCAAACATTTTATGCCGGATGCCCTTCCTGACGCAACCCTCCCATTTTTCCGGGCTTGGGACCGGCACTGCATTCAGTGGCTGGGGTTGAGGCATTGGCTGGGAATCGAACCCGGCCCTTCCGTATGATAGGCAAGAAACCTACCACTGAGCCACCAATGCCCCAAATTGGGGACTACTTATATTTTTAACTAAAGTTGTTATAATCAAGATACTTATATGCTAGAATCAATAAATTAAACACCATCCTGTTTGTCTTAAAATGGATCAAAAAGGTGATTTTACTCAACATTCACTCATATTTCCTTATCTATCTCTTATTTACACTCCAACCCATGAACACAGACTTCCTCTCTGCTTGTCGCCTTGATATCTCTGAGCTCAGAATGTAGCTACATGTCTAGTAGCCATCATAGAGAAGCGGGAAAATGCACAGTCCTGATTGGTTAATCCTGTTTCTCATTATAGCAGCTGGTAGCCAATAAAATATGATGAAACAAATTAAAGAATGTGTTTGTTTGACATAGGTGGTTAAATATGCTAATACTGACTTTGTAGACCTTTGTGGAACAAATAATGAGCAAAACAATATTAATTGCATTACCTTTATGCAATTAGACAGATTGTATGTGTTTCTGCATAGAATATAATATTTCATGGAGGTTAAAACCCCAAATCCATCCTCAAAATGATAAAAAAAATGCAGTATTAAGGTACCTCACTTAAGTCAGAAAAACAAATTAGAGAGCTATGATTTTACACTGTTAAGATTGAAACAGTGCGTCAGACATTACCAAGACTGGAACCCAAGCAGCTGGTGTCATTATATACAGACCTGAGTCAGGTTTGTGTACTTTTACTGTTAAATGATAAACTATAGACTTTTTCCAGCAAAACTACTCACCTAAATATTTCTTTTTCAATTTAGTAGCTTAAACCTATTAAAACCATTATCCTTACCAGGCCGTACTTCCCAAATCCCATAAATTAAGTAACAGGTAATCCAGAATTAAAAAACGTTAATGTAAAGTCTAAACACTTCTATGTGAATACGTTTCTTGGTGCACCTTCACCACTGACTTCTCTTCTGCTGGCCAAACTGAGTTACAAACACATATGTAGGTGGAATGGAAATCTAAAGTAAACATGTGACTCGTTCCAGCCAATGAGATGAAAGTCTCCAGTATAAAATTCTCAGTGGTTTGATCTATAAATTCTTTCAAACATCTCGACCCAAAGATCATGTCATTTAAGAGAATGGCTCCACTCTGGATTGTGTTATTTCTTGAAATATGTAAGTATTTTTTTTTTATTTAAATTTATTTATAATATTCATCCATGTATAAATCATCAGTCGCACTGGATCTGACTTGAACTGATTTTCTGGTTCCAGCCCATGCTGAGGATTTTAACCCATCATCATTTGTCTCTGTGAAGTCTGGAGAACGTCTTACTCTGAACTGCACATTTGAAGATAAACACATTAAAGAACTTATTGTTTGGTACAAGCAAAAATTTGGAGACCTGCCTCGGGAAGTGGGAAACATTAGAGCTCATATAGACACCCAAACGTCACCTGAGTTCAGCTCAGGATTTAAAGTAGATGAGATCTTGAATGGCATTTCTTTAACAATTCTACAGTCGAAGAAATCTGATGAAGGACTGTATTTCTGTGGAGTATATACCTGGGGCAAATTAAAATTTTCCAATGGAACCTTTGTAGCCGTGACAGGTAAATCTCACACACACACACACACACACACACACACACACACACACACACACACACACACACAATAAATTCACACACATACAGACTTATAAATTTTATCCAATATAGAAGGCCAACCAGGTGGTGTAGAATCCTGGGAGTGGTTCATTTTACAGAGAAACACAGTGCTTTTCTGAGTAAATGAGTCCTGACAAACTTTCTCATCTTCATTTCATGATCTATAAACTGCAAAATACAAAATAAAAAGTTTTCTTTCCACTAATGGTGCTCCTATCAACTTTAGAAAAACTTTAGAAAAAAACATTTTTCATCTTTAAGTTTCCTCAATCACTAAATATAATAATAAATAATAAAAATCTTTCATTTTGTATCAAAGTGACAGTTTATTTACTTATTTATTTATTTAGAAATCTTTGTTTATTTTATAAAATTGGTTTTATTCGTGCTCCCACAATCTACTATCTACAGCAAACATCTTCAGTTAGGAATTACAATAATAAGTATTAATAAGTAAAAATAAGTAAACTAAATATTTTTAATGCCTAGATTTAAATTTGTTATATAATTTGACATTTTTTCATATGATTTCTTCAAAGCTACAATGTTCCGTTTTGTTTGTTTCATTATTATTTTATTTTAAATTTATTTAGTGGTTCATTTTGTATTATTAGAAATTTTACTACATTTTTCCATTACATTGCTTCTCTGCTTATGCTTTTGTGGTGCATTTTATTTCTAAAACAACTACATGTTTTATACATATAAAAAAATTAAACTAGGTATTTATTTGTTATAAGGTATCTGATATGGAAAATGTCAGCTCAGAATATAACGTTGTAATGTGTTAAAGGCAATAAGCTCTCAATCTGTCTATATTGCAGATGACAGAGATGTAAAAGTGTCGGTGTGGCAGCGCGGCGTGTCGGACCCGGTTCCTGCAGGAGCCTCAGTGACTCTGCAGTGCTCGGTTCTCTTCGAGGGCAGAGCAGCAGAACTCCAAGTGCTCTGGTTCAGAGCTGCTCCACCACAATCCCATCCTCAGATCATTTACACTCATCACAACAGCAGCCATCAGTGTGAGAGCAGCTCTTCTACACACACCTGTCTGTACAACTTCACCAAGAGCATCCTCAGCCTCAATGATACTGGCACTTACTACTGCGCTGTGGCCCTGTGTGGGAAGATCATATTTGGGAACGGGACACCAGTACATATACGTGTGAATACATTCAATGAGCAACGTTTCAGTAAGTGTGTAACTGTACTTTGTATCTGTTTACTTGGTTTAAGTTGTAAATATTTAACATTTCACCATGGTTCTACAACAAGTACAATATTCATCATTGTGATGTTTATTTATCTACAGAGGGATCTGATTCTGTAGTGATCTGCCTTGCTGTAGTATTAGCAGTGTGTGTGGTAGCAAATTGTGCTCAAGTTGTTTTATACTGTAAGAAACAAAACACAGGTAAGCTTTTATTCTACTATCAAATAAAATTGGGTTAGGGTAGGATTACGGTTTTATATCTATCTATCTATCTATCTATCTATCTATCTATCTATCTATCTATCTATCTATCTATCTATCTATCTATCTATCTATCTATCTATCTATCTATCTATCTATCTATCTATCTATCTATCTATCTATCAGATATATATCCTCCTGACTACCCACAGTTCAAATTTGTCCTCTGTAGAGGACATTTGTCAACCTTAATATCTTCTACACTCTGCATACTACTGAGCCAACTCCTTGTGTGCTCTAAAGAGGACGGTTAGCACTTTCAAATGAGACCAAAATGTCTTTAGTATTATCATTACCTTCCAAACAATTGGGAAAGTTTAAAAAACAAGTATTTGGGACATTTATTTTTTCCTGGTAGTCAGGAGGATAAATACATATAATCGCACACACCATTTAAAGAATTAAAATAATAACCTCATACATTACCTATACATGGGTCAAGCTCTTGGTGCATTTTTGTTGTTGATAAGCTATTGCAAGATAAAAATTTTCAAAAATAAATACAAATACAAATACATCAGGTATAGGCCCAGTCATAAAAGCTACCCTTTCTCCTACAGTGAGACATCTACAAGGTTCATTGATGGAGCAAACAAACAATCAGGTAACTAATGAGGCGCTGTGTATATACAGAATAAAATGTAGCCCCAAAAAGGCATGTTTTATTTCTGAACTCTTTGTTTGTCTTACTGCAGGGCCGTGATGCTGTGGAGCTGAATTACGCTGCTCTAAATTTCAGTGAGAGGAAACTTCACAGTGGAAGAGCCAAAAAAAGACATCATCAAGATACTGTTTATTCTGAAGTGCAATACACTCCTGCTACTTAGATTGCTGTTACATTGTTGTGTGTCTGTTTCAATGGTTGAATCAAATGAATGTAAAAGTATTTTCATATCATATTAAAAAAACAACAACAAAAAAACAAGAAAACTAACAATGGAAGAGCAAATACACTGGATGAAACTAATCAGTTTATTCTTAAGTGATAGAATTCTATGGTTAGATTTTCTATTCATTATTATTATTTTTCAGTTTTTTTAAAAATTGTAATCATCTGTTTAGATCATCACGCCGATAAGCCGTATCATTTTTCTACTATGTAACATCTCACAAATCACAAATTTACACCAGACAATTCTGGTCAAAATGTCACCCTCCATAAGTAATAGAAAATGAACATAATGGGTTTGATCATCTCTATGTAACTTGTATACATTGGAAGTAGGGTAACTACACAGAACAGCAGAAGAATATTAAGTTTTCTTTGTCACATTTACATCTCTGCACAGTGAAATTCTTTCTTCACAAATCCCATCATTGGGGGTAGGGGTCAGGGTCAGGGTCTTCCAATCAATGACCCAGAGCCTTAACCACCAGAGCTACCACCACCCCAAATATGTGATGGATTGTTGTATATAGTATGGAGATGAAGAGTTGAACAGTGGTGTGTAGGTGTATAGTCACAGAAGCATATATCTAGAAGCCAGTCCAAGTTTTTGTGTAACTGTAGACTGCACAGCAGCAGCAGCTTCTGAGAAAACACTTGGGTGTTGGTAAAACCAAACGGCATGACATAATACTCATAGTTCTGTACAAGCCAGTTTTCCACACATATTCATCCCAGAAATCAAGCTCTAACAGGTTGGTACATATCCCAGACATTACTTTGTGTATGTTCAGATTCAACGTCTTCTAAACTGCATCCACCAAGCCAGGGGATATCCATACTTCAGTCAAAACCTGGCATATAAATATCAATAGAGGGTCCAAGACAACTTCCTGCATTTATCCATTCATTTTAGTAAGTGCTTTATCTTAGACAGGGTCATGGTGGATCTGGATTCTATCCCAGAAACACTGGACATGAGCTGGGTGTCACAGTGCCGGAAGACGGAGTAAGATAGAGCAGACCCAAATGCGGGGATAGACGTCAGACAGGGGTTTATTGAAATAATAATACACGAATACATAGGCACAAGGAGGAAGACAATAATGACGACATTAACACCTACATTCAAGACGAGGACTAGCAAGGAACAAAAGCACAGACACTACTATAAATACAGAACATAATCACTGGGCACATTAGGAACAGGTGAACTGAGGTGGGAACACATTAGGATAAGGCGGAGCTAAAACAAACACATGGCATACACAAACAAAACTCACAACCCCTTCTGAAAGCCCCCTAGTGGTCCAGTGGGAAGCTTGCCACCTGTAACAGTACCCCCCCACGGCGCGGCTCCCGACGCGCCAACCCGTACCCATCCCCATTAGTCTGGAAGGGTTCTGGGTCCGGTGAAACCCAGAAAGGAAAGGCGAGGCAAGTGGGGGGAACAAGGAGCAAGGCAAGGCAAGTGGGGGGAGTGAGGAGCACGGCGGAAAGACCAGAGGGACCCAAGTGACGTCCACAGCTGAGCAGAAGAACCGAGTGACATCCACCGCCGAGCAGAAGAGCCGAGCGACATCCACCGACGAGCAGCAGAGCCGAGCGACGTCCACCGATGAGCAGCAGAGCCGAGCGACGTCCCCCGATGAGCAGTAGAGCCGAGCGACGACCTCAGCCCGGCTGGGCCGAAAACCCCCGGAGGGAGGGAGGGAGGGAAGCAGGTGCGGCCGGTAACCTCCGACGAGAAGTGAGGCGGCGTCCTCCATGGAGAACCGGAAGTGGAGCGACATCCCCCACGAGAACAGAGGCAGAGCGAGTACCGGCGAAAAAGAAAAAAAATCAGGCTGGAAACATCCTCCGCCAACGAGAAGTGAGGCAGCGTCCTCCACGGAAAACCAGAAGTGGAGCGACGTCCCCCACAGGAACCGATGCAGAGCGATGTACCGGAGAAAAAAATCAGGCTGGAAACATCCCAGGAGCAGGAAAAGGGTCCTCGCCTAGGCTATCCCGCTGGGTCTGTACTGTTTGGCTAGTTTACTGTACTGTTTGGCTAGTTTGGCTGTTTGGCTAGACGGAGTAAGATGGAGCAGACCCAAACGCGGGGATAGACGTCAGACAGGGGTTTATTGAAATAATAATACACGAATACATAGGCACAAGGAGGAAGACAATAATGACGACATTAACACCTACATTCAAGACGAGGACTAGCAAGGAACAAAAGCACAGACACCACTATAAATACAGAACATCACTGGGCACATTAGGAACACGTGAACCGAGGTGGGAACACATTAGGATAAGGCGGAGCTAAAACAAACACATGGCATACACAAACAAAACTCACAACCCCTTCTGAAAGCCCCCTAGTGGTCCAACGGGAAGCTTGCCACCCGTAACACTGGGAATCTAACCTGGATTTATAGCATCCTAACAGGATGTGTTTAGAAGAAAGGAGGAAACCAGAGAACCCAGAGGAAACCTACATGGACATGAGGACAGTGTGTGCTTAACTCTACATATACAGTAACCCAAGCTGAATGAATTACTATTATTAAATAATATTATTACAACAGCAGAATTTTGGAAGTTTCCAGAAAATATTAAATGCTAACTATATCAATATTGCTGCATAAAACAAGGTGTAAATTTGTGATAATGAGCATTACACTGATTATCCAATACAGTATGTAGATCAATTCTTACCTTCTTACAGTCTTGTCAGGTTTATGATGATGATGATGATGATGATGATGATTATTATTATTATTATTATATAAAGTTGTAATTACCTGAATATTGATTAATTGAATATTGATTAAACTCATATTTTTTAGGATTTTAAGTAAAATCCATTGCCAGGTCTCCTGGTGATCCAGAGGTAGGATCCTGCGCTCTTATTGCTGCAGCCCGGGTTCGATTCCTGGGCAGGGAGCTAACCTAGCCATTGAAGAGTTAACGCTCAGTGCCGGTCCCAAGCCCAGATTAAATGGGAGGGTTGTGTCAGGAAGGGCATCCGACATAAAACCCGTATCAAATTGAAACTTGCGGACTAAATGATCTGCTGTGGTGACCCCAAACGGAGCAGCCAAAAGAACAACAGTTAAAATCCATTGCTCCTCCCCCTTAATTACAGATTAATTTCAGTTCAGTTTTATTTGTATATCCATTTAACAATGGGGATTGTCGCAGAAGCTTTAGAGAAATACTATATAAAATTTATATATAAATTCTGGATATAAATGTATTCATTTATACCTAATGAGCAAGCCAGGGCTCTGCGTTGGCAAGGAAAAACACCTTGAGATGTCATGAGATAGAACCCTTGAGAGGAACCATCCTCATCTGGGTGACAGAGAATGTTTATAAATCATTTTCCACTATAGCAGAGTTAAATTGCTAACACACTTAACAAGGTCAACACTTCTGTGTGAATTTGTTTCCATAGTTTTAGTGCACTTTTCACCACTGACTTCTGCTGGCCAAACTGAGTTACAAACACACATGTAGGTTGAATGGAAATTTGAAGTGAACATGTGACTTGTTCCAGCCAATGAGATGAGAGTCTTTAGTATAAAATTCAGTGGTTTGGTCTCTAAATTCTTTCAAACACCTTGACCAGGGACCATGTCATTTATGAGGATGACTCCACTCTGGATTATTGTTGCATCTCTTAACATAATATGTAAGACTGAAATTTATTTTTTAATATTTAAAATGCTATAATGCCTAAATATTTCTATTTTTTTTGCACTGGATCTGACTTGAATTGATTTTCTAGTTCTAGCTCATGCTGTGGATTTTAACCAACCATCATTCATCTCGGTTAAGTCTGGAGAACGTCTTACTCTGAACTGCACGTTTCAAGATACATCCAGTAAAGAACTTGTGGCTTGGTACAAGCAAACCTTTGGAGAGATTCCTCAGGAAGTGGGGAAAATTATAGCAAATAGGGACACACAAATTTCCCCAGAGTTTGACACCTTAAGGTTTAAAGTAGAGAAAATCATGAATGGCATTTCTTTGACAATTGTACAAATGAAGAAATCTGATGAAGGACTGTATTTCTGTGGATTATATACCTGGGGCAGTTTTTATTTTTCCAGTGGAACATTCATAGCTGTAACAGGTAATCACTCACTCACACACACACACACACACTGGTTTATACTGTATACATTTAATCCTGGAAACAACTGCAGTGTTCTTTAGTACAGATAGCATATGAGATAAATCTGAAATGTACATTTTTTAGAGGAGCAGGACGTTTCAAATGAATGTCCTTCATAAACTCTGCAAAATGCTTCTGAGGCTAAAACTGGTTGATAATCCAGCAGACATTCAACACAGTATTTGATATTAATGTTGGTAATTCTACTGGATATTCTTTACTTTGCTTGGATATTCTGTGTATTATACGTATCTTGTATCACATACACTTTATTCCTTATACTTCATTCAACCAGACATGCATCATGAATCTTCAGTTTAACACTTCAATTGTATATTATATATTACTATCCCATAAATCATCTGACATTTTATGACAAAATTAATCACTACTTATTTGAAATTATTGCATTAAATTTTGAATTTTTATTGTTAAACTTTTTTTCTTGGAACTAAAATTTCCCATTGTTATCAATTCATAATTTTTAATGTTTTATCTTAACCTATTTATTTAATATTTAGTGTTGCTATTAAACTAATTATTAATTATAAGTTTAATATATTATTAATTATTATCCATTTTATATAACAATGTTCTGGTTCTTCTGTTATGCTGTCTAAAGAATTATAAAGGATCAGTGTATAAAATTGTAATATTTTGAAAAAAAAAGAAGGTTTATATAGACTGATACAAATTACAGGTAATGAAGATGTAAATGTCACAGTGTGGCAGCGCGGCATGTTGGACTCAGTGTCTCTGCAGTGCTCGGTTCTCTCTGAGAGCAGAACAGCAGAAGTCCAAGTGCTCTGGTTCAGAGCTGCTCCACCACAATCCCATCCTCAAATCATTTACACTCATCACAAGAGCAGCCATCAGTCTGAGACCGGCTCTTCTACACACACCTGTGTGTACAACTTCACCAAAAACATCCTCAGCCTCAATGATACTGGAACTTACTACTGCGCTGTGGCCCTGTGTGGGAAGATCATATTTGGGAACGGGACACGGATACAGCTGGGTGTGAACACATTCACCGAGCAACATTTCAGTTTTTACTGTAGTTCATATCTGTTTACTTGGCTCTAGTTGTAAATATTTTAAAATATTTCATGGTTCTACAACGAGTATTATTTGAGTAGTATTCATTATCACGATGTTTATCTGCAGAGGGATCTGATTCTGTAGTGATCTGCCTTGCCGTAGCACTGATGGTGTGTGTGGTGGTGATTTTTGTTCATGTGATTTTACACTGTAAAAAACAAAAGTTGGAAAAACACAGGGGTAAGTTCCGTTCAGCTTTAATCAAAATAGAATATAAATGTAAAACAGAAATATTTTTATATTCTTGAAACCAAGCACATATAGTTTAAAAGACAGTTTCAAAACAAAATAGTTTCAAGTGCAAGATAAAAATGAGTGCAAATACATGTACATTTTAGCAAAGATCCAGTAACAAATTATTCTTTTCTCTACAGCAAAACTTCCACAAGGTGGTTTGAAAGAGCAAACACACAATCAGGTAACTAATCAGGAACTGTATATATACATAGCAGCAAATATTGTTTTGTTAGCGATAAACTCTTTCTATCTGCTCCTACAGGGCCGTGATGTTGTGGAGCTGAATTACACTGCACTAAGTTTCACAGAGAGGAAAACTAAAAGTGGAAGAATAAAAAGAGGACAACCTCAAGATACTGTTTATTCTGAAGTTATTCACACTCCTGCTACTTAGATTACTGTTAATAACCTTATTATAATTGTCAGCTCAATGCTTAAGCCAAATCAATGTAAAAATATATCACTGACGTATAATCTATTCTCTCAAGGGCTGAGAAGCAAACTTCATATGTTACAGGCCTGACTTGCCTGAAAAGGTTATGAAGGAAATGTTGAGTAATTATAAATTATAATTATAAACTGAATCTATAATAGCATAACAATGCCTGAATGTGCTTTTTAAACCTACGCACAGTTATAAAGTTAAAGAAATGGTGTGGTCTGTTTATTTATGAGCTTGTACAACACTATTGTTGTCTTTCCTGTGCAACATCTGATCATTCTTAGTGTAGATTTCCATAAGCATGTTGTAATAGTTCAATCTGCAGGTTATAAAGCATGTGCTAGAGTCTCTTGTGGGGTTGAATAAGACATAAAATATAGTTGTAGCGATGTTGTTCTTGAGTATCAAAATACAAATAAGAAATCTTCCTTCAAATAATGGTTAATAATCTGGAATATAATAGCTGTTTTTAAATTTATACTTAACCTAAAATTATTTGTGAAAGTCTAAAGGGCTATATATAAAGTGTGTCTGTATACGTACATTGCGGGGCAGGAAGCGCAGTGCCATGCGGATGATGAGTGCGGCCCTGAATATGTGTAAAGACTGCATCACCAGCCGAAGCCTGTTAAAAAAGTAATATCTGAAGAATGGAGGGTAGATTGACAGAGGATACAGCAAAATACAGTACAGGATTCACACACACACATTACACAAGTATATATGAAAAAAAAGGAGCCTAAATTAGAGACATGTGGGACACCATACTGCAAGTTTTTCCATTCTGAAGAATTTCCATTTATGCTAACAAACTGGTGATGATCTTAAGTAAAATCAGGAACTGGTTTAGACTGGATTAAACTGCCACTTGGTTTTACTTCACTGTCTAAAGTGACCATATTTCATGACTCATACTTCACTTTGAGGTCCAAGTCTTAAAGGTCAAGATAAACTAAGGCCTAACCAGTACTGAATAAGCTATAAATATCTGAGGAATTGCTATAAATAATGAGTAAAACATTCAACAATGACACCCAAGAATTAAATCACTAGTAATTGAACAAGTATAATGTTATTCTGGATTTAAATAATGCTTGTGCTCCTAAAACTATTGCAGCTGCAAGTAAATATTTGTGAAGTGCCTCAGTAGATAGAAATGTCCAGAATGGGTTTAACTGCTTCAGAAGATCAGCAAGACAATCTAGCCATGGGGGTCACAGTCCAGTGACTTCTGTGTCGGTCCCAAGCCCGGACAAATAGAGAGGGTTGCGTTGGGAAGGGCATCCGGCGTAAAACATTGCCAAACTTAATCATGTGAATCGTCAGTACTCTGAATTTCATACCGGCTCGGTCGAGGCCCGGGTTAACAACGACCGCCATCGGCACCATTGACCTACAGGACGCCGGTGGAAGTTGGGCTACTGTTGGTCGAAGAAGTAGAGGAGGGAGGAGAGTGCACAGACAGAGAGAGAAGAGGAAAAGTAAGAGTGTAGGACTGAGAATAGGAACTCTGAATGTTGGTACTATGACAGGGAAAGGTAGAGAGCTGGCTGATATGATGGAGAGAAAGAAGGTGGATATACTGTGTGTACAGGAGACCAGGTGGAAGGGTAGCAAGGCTCGTAGTATAGGAGCAGGATTCAAGCTGTTTTATCATGGAGTGGATAGTAAGAGAAATGGGGTAGGTGTGGTCCTGAAGGAGGAGTTTGTGAGGAATGTTCTGGAGGTGAAGAGAGTGTCAGACAGGGTGATGAGTCTGAAGTTAGAGATTGAAGGGGTGATGTTGAATGTTGTTAGTGGTTATGCCCCACAGGTAGGTTGTGAGTTAGAGGAGAAAGAGAGATTCTGGAGTGAATTAGATGAGGTGATGGAGAGTATTCCCACGGGTGAGAGAGTGGTGATAGGAGCAGATTTTAATGGACATGTTGGTGAGGGGAACACAGATGATGAGGAGGTGATGGGCAAGTTTGGAGTTAAGGAAAGAAACCTTGAAGGACAGATGGTAGTGGACTTTGCTAAGAGGATGGACATGGCTGTGGTTAACACTTATTTTCAGAAGAGGGAAGGGCATAGAGTGACTTACAAGAGTGGAGGTTAGAGCAAACAGGTACACTACATCCTCTGTAGAAGAGGCAATCTGAAAGATATTAGTGACTGTAAAGTGGTAGTGGGAGAGAGTGTAGCCAGACAGCATAGGATGGTGGTGTGTAGGATGACTTTGATGGTCTGTAAGAAGAAGAGGTCAAAGATTGAAATAGAGAAGGAAACCAGGTTGTGGAAGCTGAAAAAGAATGAATGTTGTGAGGAATTTAGACAGAAGTTGAGGCAGGCTCTGGGTGGTCAGGTAGTGCTGCCAGAGGACTGGGAAACTACAGCAGAAGTGATCAGGGTGACAGGAAGAAAGGTGCTGGGTGTGTCATCTGGAAGGAGGAAAGAAGATAAGGAGACTTGGTGGTGGAATGAGGAAGTTCAGGGTAGAATCCAGAGGAAGAGATTAGCCAAGAAGAAGTGGGACATGGACAGAACTGAAGAGAATAGACAGGAATACAAGGAGTTACAGCGCAGAGTGAAGGGGGAGGTGTTGGTCTAAGGCCAAGCAGAAGGCATATGACGGGTTGTACACTAGGTTAGACACTAGAGAAGGATAGAAGGACTTGTACAGGTTAGCTAGGCAGAGGGATTGAGATGGGAAGGATGTGCAGCAAGTTAGAGCTATTATGGATAGAGATGGAAGGGTGCTCACAAGTGAGGAGAGTGTACAGAGGAGATGGAAGGAGTACTTTGAAGAGCTTATGAATGAGGAAAATGAGAGGGGAAAAAGAGTAGAAGGGGTGAACTCTGTGGAACAGAAAGTAGATAAGATTAGAAAGGATGAAGTCAGGAAGGCTTTGAAGAGGATGAAAAGTGGAAAGGCAGTTGGTCCTGACAACATCCCGGTGGAGGTTTGGAAGTGTCTAGGAGAGGCAGCAGTGGAATTTTTAACTAGTTTGTTTAACAGGGTTTTAGAGAGTGAGAAGATGCCTGAGGAATGGAGAAGAAGTGTGTTAGTGCCGATCTTTAAGAATAAGGGTGATGTACAGAGTTGCAGCAACTATAGGGGATAAAGTTGATGAGCCATACAATGAAGCTATGGGAACGAGTAGTGGAAGCTAGGTTAAGGAAGGTAGTGGAAATTTGTGAGCAGCAGTATGACTTCATGCCCAGAAAGAGCACAACAGATGCAATTTTTGCTCTGAGAATTTTGATGGAGAAGTATAAGGATGGACAGAGGGAGTTGCACTGTCTGTTTGTAGACTTGGAGAAAGCGTATGACAGGGTGCCAAGAGAAGAGCTGTGGTACTGTATGAGGAAGTCAGGAGTAGCAGAGAAGTATGTCAGAGTGGTGCAGGACATGAGAGGAGCAGGACAGTGGTGAGGTGTGCTGTAGGTCAGACAGAGGAGTTCAAAGTGGAGGTGGGACTGCATCATGGATCAGCTCTGAGCCCCTTCCTGTTTGCTATGGTGATGGACCAGTTGTCAGAGGAGGTCAGACAGGAGTCTCCTTGGACAATGATGTTTGCAGATGAGAGCAGGGAGCAGGTGGAGGAAAACCTGGAGAGGTGGAGGTTTGTGCTGGAGAGAAGAGGAATGAAAGTCAGTCGTAGTAAGACTGAGTACATGTGTGTGAAAGAAAGGGAGGGAAGTGGAACAGTAAGGTTACAGGGTGAAGAGGTGAAGAAAGTACAGGAGTTTAAGTACTTGGAGTCAACAGTCCAGAGTAATGGAGAGTGTGGGAAAGAGGTAAAGAAGCGAGTGCAGGCAGGTTGGAATGGGTGGAGAAAGGTGTCGGGAGTTCTGTGTGATAGGCAAATATCAGCAAGAATCAAGGGGAAGGTGTACAAGACAGTGGTGAGACCAGCCATGCTGTATGGTTTAGAGACAGTGTCACTGAGGAAAAGACAGGAGTCAGAGCTAGAGGTAGCAGAGCTGAAGATGTTGAGGTTCTCTTTGGGAGTAACAAGGTTGGACAGGATTAGGAACGAGTACATCAGAGGGACAACTCATGTTGGACGTTTGGGGGACAAAGTTAGGGAGGCCAGATTAAGATGGTTTGGACATGTTCAGAGGAGGGAGAATGAGTATATTGGTAGGAGAATGTTGGACATGGAGCTGCCAGGCAGGAGGCAAAGAAGAATGCCAAAGAGGAGGTATATGGATGGAATTAATGAGGATATGAAGCTAGTGGGTGCAAGTGTCGAGGATGCAGAAGATAGGGGTAGGTGGAGAGAGATGATTCACTGTGGCTACTCCTGAAGGGACAAGCTGAAAGAACAAGAAGAAGAAGATCAGCAAGACAGCAACACTTAAGCTAAATCATTTAAACCAGGGTGGTCCAATCTTATCCTGAAAGAGCCAGTGTGGGTGCAGGTTTTCATTCCAAACAAGCAGAAGCCTCAAGTAAATCTGCTGAAAGCTAGGATCAACTGATTAAAGAGGTTGAATCAGGTTTGGTGCCTGCTTGATTGGTATGAAAACCTGCAATGACACTGGCCACAAGATTGGACACCTCTGATTCAAAGATCATCAGCAAGACTTTGTATTTAATGATGAATGGGCTAGGCAGCTATTGTAGTTTGAATATGACTGGTGTAAAGATCTCAGGATTTCATTTCTTGGTTGTAGGTTGAAGGCTGCAGCTTTTTGAACTACACAAAAAGTGAGACAATAACTTGACATGAGTCAATCCAGAGCTTCTAAAAGCATGTACTAGACTCTCAGTATCATGTAGGGTTGCGATAGATCTTGTTTTGCCAGCTTTCTTAAACAATATGTAGTTTTAAAGATGTTACAAAGAAACCAAATGATTAACCAGAATCAGGATTTAGAGTAAGACTTTAGGAGGAAAGTTTTAGCATCATTTCCAAAGGTTTCATGGCACACAGATGACCTCTTAGAGCATTGTCATGGACAAAAAGCCAAATATATTGTATTACAAGAACATTGTTTTAACCCTCACATATTCTAGGAAGCAAGAACGATTATGAAAATCATGAAGCAACTTAATATCTAGGTCTCTTAATTTCTTATGCACATAGCATTAATGTGGTGAGACAATACCTCATGTAACTGAGCTGATGTTGGCTAATGCATTAGTTCAGCTAGTCACTGGACTAAACTATAACTTTTTATCTAACTCATGTGACAGTGGCAAGACATCCAAGGCATCAAGTTTTTCAAACTGATCTTATTAACAAATGTAAGTCATTTTTTTTCAAGGTAGTAAGTTAATGCTAGCTAACTAGCAGCAGCAGCTAGTTAGGATACACCCACATACAGTACAGAATCCTGACACACACACACACACACACAGGTTACACAAGTAAATACTGGGTTTCTAGTTACTCAGGGTTGGGGATGTAGAGTCAGTTCTCTGAAGTAAAACCACTCCTACCTGAATGGATTTCTTTTTCATGCTGACTTCTTGTGGTCAAACTGTGTTACAAGCTTCTGAACCTGAAGGTGGGATGGAAATTTAAACTGAACTCATGATCTGCAGCAGCCAATGAGGTGAATTTCTTCAACACAATATACTTGTGCTTTTGTCGGACAGCTCACTTCAATCATCATGATGTCTGACAGAATATCTCCAATCTTGAGTCTTCTTTTAGCTCTTTTTGTGACATGTAAGTTATACAAGAACAAGCTTTTTGTTTTATATATATATATATATATATATATATATATATATATATATATATATATATATATATATATATATATATATATATATATATATATTTTAAGTTATAGTTGTCATCAGTCCATGTCTTCTAACTTTATCTTATTTTCTAGTTTCAGCCCAAACTGTGGACTTTTACAAACCTTCATTAGTCTCTGTGAGGTCTGGAGAACATGTTACTCTTAACTGCACATTTTTGGAGAGCAGCAGATCAGATTATATTGTTTGGTACAAACAACGATTTGGAGAGATACCTCAGGAAGTTAGAGAAAGGATTTTGCATATGGATGTCAAAATTTCTCCTCATTTCAACAGCTCTGGAGTGAAATTGGAGAAAATAAATAATGGGATTTCTTTGACAATACGACATGCTAAAAAAGAGGATGAAGGATTTTACTTCTGTGGGCTATCGAACTGGGAGAAAGTTACATTTTTCAATGGGACACTCTTGGCTGTAACAGGTAATCAATTACTCAAACATATACATAATTCTTTTAGGATTGTGCTGAAAATTGATTTTTTAATTATTATTGAGAATCTTGAGAGCCATGAAATGAAGAATACTATGCCTGATTTATTTATTTATTTATTTATTTATTTATTTGTTTATTTATTTCACAGCACTTTTGAATTCAATCCAGTACTGACTGGTCAGAAAATTTTGATTAATTCTTTTATTTTAGTCTTTTAAGGACATCTTATATTATTGCGCTCATTCTAACACATAAAAGTTTCTGCTTTTACAAACTACACATACATGCTCCATGTGACCAGATTAAAAATGTGTATAAATGTTTATTTGATGAAGTTTTCTACTAATGGAAGGAGTCTCCTGTGTCAGAACTTTCACACTTAAAATTAAACATCATTTTATTTGTCACATAAACAACCAAACTCAGTATAACGTAGTGAAATTTCTTTTTGATTGTCCACATCATAAAAATAGACTAAAGATCAGAATTCAGAAATAGACCTTTACATATAAAAAAGGTGAAAAATGTATAGAAAATATTTTTTGAAAAGTTTAGATGAATGCAAATCAGTGTTCGAATTGCAATAAAGATAAAGCTTTAACTTTAGATTTTCTGCAAAGTTTTTCCTAATACTAAGATTTATTTTTCTTGTCTAATTAATTTGAAAAGCTCTGCTTTAAGCGCGAATAGTTACTGAATTGTTCAACAATTAAATACAAGTATAAACAGGAAAAATCTTATATTTGGTAATAAATAAAAAATGTAATTATTGGCATAATTGCTGTGGAATAAGACAAATAAACATTTTAAGGAAATGCTGACTTAGATAAGTAGTAACTTAATAAGAGCAACACAGCATGCCTGAGGATTTCCATTTGAACACTGTCTATATCACACTGTACAGATGACAGAGATGTAAAAGTGTCGGTGTGGCAGCGCGGCATGTCTGACTCGGTTCCTGCAGGAGCCTCAGTGACTCTGCAGTGCTCGGTTCTCTCTGAGAGCAGATCAGCAGAACTCCAAGTGCTCTGGTTCAGAGCTGCTCCACCACAATCCCATCCTCAAATCATTTACACTCATCACAACAGCAGCCATCAGTGTGAGAGCGGCTTTTCTACACACACCTGTCTGTACAACTTCACCAAGAACATCCTCAGCCTCAATGATACTGGCACTTACTACTGCGCTGTGGCCCTGTGTGGGAAGATCATATTTGGGAACGGGACACAAATACAGCTGGGTGTGAAAACGTTCACAGAGCAATATAGCATTTCAAGTATTTAACTGTAGTTTGAACCTGTTTACTTGGCTTTAGTTGTAAATATTAAAAATTTCACCATGGTTCTACAACAAGTATATATTCATCATGACAATGTTTATTTATCTACAGAGGGATCTGATTCTGTAGTGATCTGCCTTGCCGTAGCGCTGACAGTGTGTGTGGTGGTGATTTTTGCTCATCTGATTTTATACTGTAAAAAACAAAAGTTGGAAAAAAACAGGGGTAAGTTCTGTTTGGATTTAATCAAAATAGAACATAGAGTGCCTTGCAAAAGTATTCATACCCTTTGATCTTTTCCACATTTTGTCATCTTACAACCTCTAACGTAAATGTATTTTCTTGGGATTTTATGTGATAGACCAAGACAAATTGGCACATAATTGTGAAGTGGAAGGAAAATGATAAATGGTTTTCAAATTTTTTTTCCAAATAAATATCTGAAAAGTGTGGTGTACATTTGTATTCAGCCCCCCCAAGTCAATACTTTGTAGAACCACCTTTTGCTGCAATTACAGCTGCAAGTCTTTTGGGGCATGTCTCTATCAGCTTTGCACATCTGGAGAGTGAAATCTTTGTCCATTCTTGTTTGAAAAATAGCTCAAGCTCAGTCATATTGGATAGAGAGCATCTGTGAACAGCAATTTTCAATTCTTGCCACAGATTCTCAATTGGATTTAGGTCTGGACTTTGACTGGGCCATTCTGTCACATGAATATGCTTTGATCTAAACCATTCTAAACCATTGTAAATCTGGCTGTATGTTTGGGGTCGTTGTCCTGCTGGAAGGAGAATCCCCTCTCCAGTCTCAAGTCTTCTGCAGACTCTAACAGGTTTTCTTCCAATATTGCCCTATATTTGGCTCCAGCTATCTTCCCGTCAACTCTGACCAGCTTCCCTGTCCCTGCTGAAGAAAAGCATTTCCACAACATGATGCTGTCACCTGTTAATATTCTGCCACACATAGCATTTTGCATTTAGGCCAAAAAGTTAAATTTTGGTCTCATCTGACCAGAGCACCTTCTTCTACTTGCTGGCTGTGTCCCCCACATGGCCTGTCGCAAACTGCAAACGGAACTTCTTATGGCTTTCTGTCAACAGTGGCTTACTTCTTGCCACTCTTCCATAAAGGCCAGATTTGTGGAGTGCACGACTAATAGTTATGCCATGGGCCAACTTCATCCCTGACCTGTCTGGTGTGTTCCTTGGGCTTCATGATGCTGTTCATTCAGTAATGCATCAGATTAAAGGGGGCTGAATACAAATGCACGCCACACTATTCAGATTTTTATTTGTAAAAGATTTTGAAAACCATTTATCATTTTCCTTTCACTTCAAAATGATGTGCCACTTTGTGTTGGTCTATCACACAAAATCCCAATAAAATACATTTACATTTGTGGTTGTAACATGAGAAAATGTGAAAAAGCTCAAGGGTAATGAGTACTTTGCAAGGCACTGTAAATATTCAAATAACTTTTTATATTATTTTTTATTTTTAACCAAGCAATATAGTCTAAAAAAGATACATCAGTTTCAAGTGCAAGATAAAAATGAATGCAAATACATATACATTTTAGGAAAGATCCCGTCACAAATTATTCTTTCCTCTACAGCAAAACTTCCACAATGGAAAGAACAAACACACAATCAGGTAACTAATCAAGAACTGTATATATACATAGCAACAAATATTGTTTTGTTAGCGATGAACTCTTTATATCTGCTCCTACAGGGCCGTGATGTTGTGGAGCTGAATTACACTGCACTAAGTTTCACCAAGAGGAAAACTGAAAGTGGAAGAATAAAAAGAGGACAACCTCAAGATACTGTTTATTCTGAAGTGATTCACACTCCTGCTACTTAGATTACTGTTAATAACCTTATTGTAATTGCCAGCTCAATGTTTAAGCCAAATTAATGACTGACATATAATCTATTCTCTCCAGGGCTGAGAAATCAAACTTTATATGTTACAGGCCTGACTTGCTTGAAAAGGTTATGAAGGAAATGTTGAGTAGAAATTTTAAACTTAATCTATGACAGCATAACGATGCCTGAATGTACTTTTTAAACCTATGTACAATTATAAAGTGGAACAAATGGTGTGGTCTGTTCATTTACGAGCTCTGGTGTAAACTGGTGATGGCCTCAAGTTAAATCATGCACTGGTTAGGACTGGATTAAACTGCCACTTGGTTTTACTTCACTGTCACTGTTAGTTTTACTAAACTGACCATATTTCAGGAATCATACTTCATTTTGAGGTCAAGTCTTAAAGGCCAAAATAAACTTAGGCCTAACCAGTACTAAATTAGTCACAACTTAACTTAATTAAATTAAACTATTAAAATTGCTATAAATAGTGAGAAAACATAAATAACACTCAATAATTAAACTTTCAGCTGAACAAGTACAATGTTATTGTGGATTTAAATAATTCTTGTGCTCCTAAAACTACTGTAGCTGCAAGTAATCATTTGTGCCACAGCAGACAGAAGGGTTCAGAATGGATTATATTGCTTCAGATCAGCAAGACACACTTAATCCAAATCATTTAAACCAGACGAGTCCAGGTTTATCCAAAAAGGGCCGGTGTGGTTGCAGGTTTTCATTCCAACAAAGCAGAAGCCACACATAAATCTACTGAAAGCCAAGATCACCTGATTAAAGAGGTGGAATCAGGTGTGGTTCCTGCTTGATTGGTATGAGAACCTGCATTGACACTGGCCCCAAGATTGGACACCTCTGATTCAAAATCATAAGCAAGACTGTATTTAAAGCAGAATTTGCTAGACAGCCATTGTAGCTTGAATATGACTGGTGTAAAGATCTCCAGATTTCATTTCTTGGTTGTAGTTTGAAGACTGCAACTTTTTGAACTACACAAAAAAGTCAGACAATAACATGACATGAGTCAATCCAGAGCTTCTAAAAGCATGTACTAGACTCTCAGTATCATGTGGGGTTGGGATACAACTTGTTTTGCCAACTTTCTCAAACGATATGTATTTTTAAAGATGTTACAAAGGATCCTTCCCATCTCGATTCCTCTGCCTAGCTAACCTGTACAAGTCCTTCTCTCCTTCTCTAGTGTCTAACCTAGTGTACAACTCATCATATGCCTTCTGCTTGCCCTTAAACACCTCCCTCTTCACTCTGTGCTGCAATTCCTTGTATTCCTGTCTATTCTCTTCAGTCCTGTCCATGTCCCACTTCTTCTTAGCTAACCTCTTCCTCTGGATACTATCCTGAACTTCCTCATTCCACCACCAAGTCTCCTTATCTTCTTTCCTCCTTCCAGATGACACACCCAGCACCTTTCTTCCTGTCTCCCTGATCACTTCTGCTGTAGATTCCCAGTCATCTGGCAGCACTACCTGACCACCCAGAGCCTGCCTCAACTTCTGTCTAAATTCCTCACAACATTCCTCCTTTTTCAGCTTCCACCACTTTTGTTTTCTTCTCTATCTCTATCTTTGACCTCTTCTTCTTACAGACCATCAAAGTCATCTTACACACCACCATCCTATGCTGTCTGGCAAAAAGGCAAGTCCACTGCCATCTGTCCTTCTAGGTTCCTTTCCTTAACTCCAAACTTGCCCATCGCCTCCTCATCACCTCTGTTCCCCTCACCAACATGTCCATTAAAATCTGCTCCTATCACCACTTTCTCACCCGTGGGAATACTCTCCTCACCTCATCTAATTCACTCCAGAATCTCTCTTTCTCCTCTAACTCACAACCTACCTGTGGGCCATAACCACTAACAACATTCAACATCACCCCTTCATCATCCTTCATCACCCCATCATCTCTAACTTCAGACTCATCACCCTGTCTGATACTCTCTTCACCTCCAGGACATTCCTCACAAACTCCTCCTTCAGGACCACACCTACCCCATTTCTCTTACTATACACACTATAATAAAACAGCTTGAATCCTGCTATACTACGAGCCTTGCTACCCTTCCACCTGGTCTCCTGTACACACAGTATACCCACCTTCCTTCTCTCCATCATATCAGCCAGCTCTCTACCTTTCCCTGTCATAGTACCAACATTCAGAGTTCCTATTCTCAGTCCTACACTCTTACCTTTCCTCTTGTCTCTCTGTCTGTGCACTCTCCTCCCTCCTCTACTTCTTCGACCAACAGTAGCCCAATTTCGACCGGCGCCCTGTAGGTCAACGGCGCCGATGGCGGTCGTTGTTAACCCGGGCCTCGACCGATCCGGTATGAAATTCAGAGTACTGACGATTCGCATGGTTAAATTTGGCAATGTTTTACGCCGGATGCCCTTCCTGACGCAACCCTCTCTATTTATCTGGGCTTGGGACCGGCACAGAAGTCACTGGACTGTGACCCCCATGGCTAGATTTGTAAGTCTGTTGATTACTGCAGCTGCAAGTAATCATTTGTGCCACAGCAGACAGAAGGGTTCAGAATGGATTATATTGCTTCAGATCAGCAAGACACACTTAATCCAAATCATTTAAACCAGACGAGTCCAGGTTTATCCAAAAAGGGCCGGTGTGGTTGCAGGTTTTCATTCCAACAAAGCAGAAGCCACACATAAATCTACTGAAAGCCAAGATCACCTGATTAAAGAGGTGGAATCAGGTGTGGTTCCTGCTTGATTGGTATGAGAACCTGCATTGACACTGGCCCCAAGATTGGACACCTCTGATTCAAAATCATAAGCAAGACTGTATTTAAAGCAGAATTTGCTAGACAGCCATTGTAGCTTGAATATGACTGGTGTAAAGATCTCCAGATTTCATTTCTTGGTTGTAGTTTGAAGACTGCAACTTTTTGAACTACACAAAAAAGTCAGACAATAACATGACATGAGTCAATCCAGAGCTTCTAAAAGCATGTACTAGACTCTCAGTATCATGTGGGGTTGGGATACAACTTGTTTTGCCAACTTTCTCAAACGATATGTATTTTTAAAGATGTTACAAAGGATCCTTCCCATCTCGATTCCTCTGCCTAGCTAACCTGTACAAGTCCTTCTCTCCTTCTCTACTGTCTAACCTAGTGTACAACTCATCATATGCCTTCTGCTTGCCCTTAAACACCTCCCTCTTCACTCTGTGCTGCAATTCCTTGTATTCCTGTCTATTCTCTTCAGTCCTGTCCATGTCCCACTTCTTCTTAGCTAACCTCTTCCTCTGGATACTATCCTGAACTTCCTCATTCCACCACCAAGTCTCCTTATCTTCTTTCCTCCTTCCAGATGACACACCCAGCACCTTTCTCCCTGTCTCCCTGATTACTTCTGCTGTAGATTCCCAGTCATCTGGCAGCAATACCTGCCCACCCAGAGCCTGCCTCAACTTCTGTCTAAATTCCTCACAACATTCCTCCTTTTTCAGCTTCCACCACTTTTGTTTTCTTCTCTATCTCTATCTTTGACCTCTTCGTCTTACAGACCATCAAAGTCATCTTACACACCACCATCCTATGCTGTCTGGCAAAAAGGAAAGTCCACTGCCATCTGTCCTTCTAGGTTCCTTTCCTTAACTCCAAACTTGCCCATCGCCTCCTCATCACCTCTGTTCCCCTCACCAACATGTCCATTAAAATCTGCTCCTATCACCACTTTCTCACCCGTGGGAATACTCTCCATCACCTCATCTAATTCACTCCAGAATCTCTCTTTCTCCTCTAACTCACAACCTACCTGTGGGCCATAACCACTAACAACATTCAACATCACCCCTTCATCATCCTTCATCACCCCATCATCTCTAACTTCAGACTCATCACCCTGTCTGATACTCTCTTCACCTCCAGGACATTCCTCACAAACTCCTCCTTCAGGACCACACCTACCCCATTTCTCTTACTATACACACCATAATAAAACAGCTTGAATCCTGCTATACTACGAGCCTTGCTACCCTTCCACCTGGTCTCCTGTACACACAGTATATCCACCTTCCTTCTCTCCATCATATCAGCCAGCTCTCTACCTTTCCCTGTCATAGTACCAACATTCAGAGTTCCTATTCTCAGTCCTACACTCTTACCTTTCCTCTTGTCTCTCTGTCTGTGCACTCTCCTCCCTCCTCTACTTCTTCGACCAACAGTAGCCCAATTTCGACCGGCGCCCTGTAGGTCAACGGCGCCGATGGCGGTCGTTGTTAACCCGGGCCTCGACTGATCCGGTATGAAATTCAGAGTACTGACGATTCGCATGGTTAAATTTGGCAATGTTTTACGCCGGATGCCCTTCCTGACGCAACCCTCTCTATTTATCTGGGCTTGGGACCGGCACAGAAGTCACTGGACTGTGACCCCCATGGCTAGATTTGTAAGTCTGTTGATTAATTCTGTAATTAACACCATATTAAACAGTAACATGTATTACTCCATCAGGGCTTTATCTATACAACTTTGTCCATTTTCTAATAAAATGATTTTTTCCTAAGGCAATATCTTAAAAAAATAACATGTTAATTTTCAAAATTGAAGCATGAATAAAGCACATAAGGAAGTCAGAATAAACAAATACAGATTTACTATATAAATGAGTGTGTAACATGCGTGTCCAAAAAACACCTTGGATTATTCACATGTGAGCTTCATGTGATGTTTCTTTCCTCTACAGTGAGCCTTCAACAAAGTTCTATCATAGAAAACATCCCTAAACAGGTAACTCATTTTAACTTTTTCTCTATAAGAATTTGCTCCTGTTTTGTTGTGTCCATGTTCAACATTAAATGTCTTTGTCATGTCCCACTCCACAGTGGTGGTTAATCTGATGCTAAGTATACACTCAGGACTTTAAGAATTTGTAGTGTTTCATTAATATTTCTGTTTTTCCCTAGCCTACTATAGGCAATATAATCATAGAAAAGTTCCAATTAAGTTTAGTTTAATTAACATTTAGTTTTTTTCTCCACACAAATGTTTGTCTTCAAAGTAAATGTTGATATACAACTCATTTCTGCTCTCTGAGATGCTCCAAGGGCTTGTTCACAAGCAGAGAAAAATTTTATCTTAAACTATTAAAATTCTGTGTAAGGTTATCCAACAGACTGAAAAACAAATGTCTAAAACACACTGAAAGCCAAGTCCTGACTCATTTTATATCAGACTCACAGCCAGAACATCATTCATTTATTTATATCAAATGAAAATGTACATTAATTATTACATTAATAATGTAATCAATTACAATTATGTAATTGATTTCTGGAACTCAAGTGTACTAATAAAAAGGGTTAAATCATATACACCTAAGCTACTGTTATTATTATTATTATTATTATTATTATTATTATTATTATTATTATTATTATTATTATTTAAAAAAAGCTTTGTACCTCTGCTTTATATCCCTACAGAGTGATGATTTGGATCTGAATTACTCTGCCTTCATTTCAAACATTTCAAACAGAGAAAAATAAAAAGAGACAGAAGAAAGAATAATCCACCTTAAGACTGCGTGTATTCTGAAGTGCTAAAACCCTCAGCTACGTAGATCAGATCCTTAATATTTCAGATCAAATGTTTTCTGTTTCATATTTTTGTCAGTTGTGGATTATGGAGGAGTCTGATCAATATTTTCATGTAAATTATATAGCAATAAATGTTCAAAACCAATTGTTGAACATTGTTTGATTACTTTCTGGGAAGAGCTGTTCTAAATAATATAATAAAATTCCACAGAAGTTTAATAATAAATCTTATCTTTTGCTCAACCGTGCTGGTTTCACTCCTCTCTCATCAATACATCAGAAATTATATTAAACTAGATTTTTTTTCTTCTCTGTAGTATTCTTCTAAATGGTTGTTTTCTCTCTCATGCTGTTTCACGAATGCTCATGGGCATTATGTTCTCTTCTTTATAGCTATAAATAGAAGCAGCTTGTGGTTTGAGGCTGAAGGCAGATGGAGATCTTTTGGAAGAACGAGAATGAGGAGGTTGAGCTGAAAGGCCTACAGTGAGTCTGTAGACACACATTATTCAGTCTCATAAACTAGCATAATAGCCTGACATGCTGAGTCGTAGCAGTCAACATGGTGCTGCTAGCAAGCTGAGAATCTCTTATAACAATAACATTTTTATCACTATTTGAGTATTTGAATCCTTACACAGCCTCCATATTTGATTCTTAAGTTTCTTCATCTTAATTTACTGTTCTAAGGTTGAAGAAAATCATATTTGTACATAATCTATTTGTTTACAGATATACTAACGTCTAGCTCTAATCTATGATCTTATAGATGATCTCTCATGCATCAAGACCAAGATCTTTTTATGTTTTATGTTTTTTATGATGTTTATACAGTGTATTCAATAAAAGAAATTAATTAGATGAAATATAAATATATAAAAAATAATAATTTAAAATAAAGTGGGGGTAGAATGGTGGCTTGGTGGCTAGCACGTTTGCCTCACACCTCCAGGGTTGGGGGTTCGATTCCCGCCTCTGCCATGTGTGTGTGGAGTTTGCATCTTCTCCCCGTCCCTCGGGGGTTTCCTCCCCCGGTCCAAAGACATGCATTGTAGGTTCATTGGCATCTCTAAATTGTTCGTAGTGTGTGTGTGTGCGCCCTGTGATGGGTTGGCACTCCGTCCAGGGTGTATCCTGCCTTGATGCCCAATGACGCCTGAGATAGGCACAGGCTCCCCGTGACCCAAGGATAGATCAGATAAGCAGTAGACAATGAATGAATAAATGAATGAATGAATGAATGAATAAAGCACCCACGTTATCTTGTTTTTCATCATAGAAAGCTGATGGTGTCTGAAAGGTCAAGAGGTCAAGAGCTTGAAGAGCAAATCATCCTACGGATTTTTTTTTTTTCATCTAATCATTTATTTTTTATTTTTTTTATCTAATCATCATAACAATCATTTAAAGTTAATCCAACACTTATCCTGACTATCACTCTTATTGCTTGGAATTGGGAGCTTTGTGATATAAAGTAATTGTAGTGAAAGTTACAGTGGTTTTGACACTCAGATATAAAACTGAATTATTGCCATGTGTAAACCTGAATTCTGTATCTCTCAGGTAAATATTTGTCTGTCTGGGTTTTTTCTTGTTTGCTTGTTTGCACCACTGACTTCTGGTGGCTGAAAAAGGTCACACAGCATTTCAGTGGAAATTTTAAATATAACTTGTGACGTGACAGAGAGGATAAATAGGGTTTGTAGTTTCAGGTGTTTAGTGCTTTTGGCATTCAGACATTTGAAAGTTTCACTGTTTTTCGTGAGCATGCCTCTGGTCTGGATTTTCATTTTTTCTTTCTGCAAACTGTGTAAGTAAACCTTCACACATTTAAACTTTATGCAGACATTATTGTTACATACAGTTCACATAGTACACATTTCATTTTACTTTTCTTTCTTTTTAAGCTACAGTTTTTTATTTATTTATTTTTACATCTATTAGGGCTTATTAATACCTGATTTTCTTTTTTACATCCTGTTCACTGTGTTTTGCTTTAATAATTCAATATAATTTTGTTTAAGGTAATTTCCTCTAATCATATGCATGATGTTCTTTTTGGGTTTTTTTTTCAAATATTTTAAATTGCTAAATCTTTATTATTATTTTTAAAAATATTTTTTACTCAGAATTAAGCATGTCTTTGTAAATGTTCTATTTTTTCCCCTCACATATATATATATATATATTTTTTAATTTAGACTCATCAAAACCTGTAGATTTTGATGAAGCAGTCTCACTCATCTCTGCTGACCTCGGTCAAGCCGTGACTCTTCATTGCACAGTGGGAGTAAAGTCCAGTAATGACCTTATATTGTGGTACAAGCAAAAACTGGGAGGGATCCCTCAGGGGCTCGGGATGATCAGCGTGTCAAGTGGTGAAATAATTTTAGCACCATTCAATAAGACTGCATTTCATCTAACCAGAACTAGAAGCCAAATTTCTCTGAATATTCTACATGCTAATAAAGATGATGAAGCGATGTACTTCTGTGGAGCATCTCGAGTGAATGTTATTGAGTTTTCCAATGGAATGTTTTTATCTGTTAGAGGTAATCTATTTACTCAATTTTTTTTAATCAATATCAAATTTACCTTAGTGTTTTTACAAGATTGTTGTAATATATTGTGTTACTTTCAGACATTGCCATTGTATTATTATCTATTATTACTCAATACAGCAATATTTACAGTGTAACTGTACTGATGGATGTAGATGAGTCTCAATTGCTAACCTGACATGTTTTTATTATACAGATCTGGGCATCTCTGTGTGGCAGCGCGGCGTATCAGACTCGGTTCCTGCAGGAGCCTCAGTGACTCTGCAGTGCTCGGTTCTCTCTGAGAGCAGAGCAGAAGAACTTCAAGTGCTCTGGTTCAGAGCTGCTCCACCACAATCCCATCCTCAAATCATTTACACTCATCACAACAGCAGCCATCAGTGTGACAGCGGCTCTTCTACACACACCTGTGTGTACAACTTCACCAAGAACATCCTCAGCCTCAATGATACTGGAACTTACTACTGCGCTGTAGCCCTGTGTGGGAAGATTGTATTTGGGAACGGGACACGAATACAGCTGGGTAAGACTTTTGTGGATTTGTAAAAGGTTATAAAACTGCGATAGGGAATCTTATGGGTCTCTCACATATAAAACACACAGTGTTTTAGTCTGGTGTTTTTCTTTAAGCAAGTAAGAAAATCAGTTATATTTAGGACATTTATTTAGATCAGAAAAAATCCAAAATCCAAAATATATAAATTATTAAACTTAGTTCTAGTCTTTGGAAGTTTTGTTCTATTGGCAGATAATTTGTTTTAAAATTTTTATCTATACATATCTCATATTTAAGCAAAATGATCTGCTAAAAGAGTACATTTGAAAGCTTGAAATGAGCAAAAAAAAGAAAACAAAAGAAATCTCAATAATACTGTATAACATATAATAATCTAATAATAAGGGAAAAACCTAGATACAGTTTTGCAATGCAGTAGTGAAAACCTGCAGCCATGCCAGTCTATTGCAGATCAAATATGATTATCTACTTATATATTGCTCTATTTATATACATTCATATGGAAATTGTAAAACATCAGCATGAAAGTAATAATTACATCAATTATTGAAAGTCTAAAAATTACATATTTCACACAGACTTGGTTTTGCTTAACAAATGTCTTTGTTATTACAACCCAAATTCCTGAAATGTTTTTAAAATTTGAATAAAATGAAAACTAAAAGAATTTCAAATCACATGAGCCAATATTTTATTCACAATAGAACATAGATAACATAACAAATGTTTAAACTGAGAAATTTTACAATTTTATGCACAAAATGAGCTAATTTGAAATATGATGCCTGCTACAGGTCTCAAAATAGTTGGGACAGAGGCATGTTTACCATTGTGCAGCATCTCCTCTTCTTTTCAAAACAGTTTGAAGATGTCTGGGCATCGAGGTTGAGTTTCTGGAATTCTGGTGTTGGGATTTGGTCCTATCCTATCCTGATATAGGCTTCCAGCTGCTGAAGAGTTCATGGTCATCGTTGACATATTTTTCATTTAGTGATGAGCCAAATGTTCTCTATAGGTGAAAGATCTGGACTGTAGGCAGGCCAATTCAGCACCCAGACTCTTCCACTACGAAGCCATGCTGTTGTAATAGCTTCAGTATTTGGTTTTGCATTGTTCTGCTGAAATATACAAGGAAAATATACTTCCCTGAAATAGGCGTCATCTGGAGTGGAGCATATGTTGCTCTAAAACCTTTATACACCTTTCAGCATTCATAGTGCCTTACAAAACATGCAAGCTGCCCATACCATATGCACTTATACACCCCCATACCATCAGAGATGCTGGCTTTTGAACTGAATGCTGATAACACGCTGGAAGGTCTCCCTCCTCTTTAGCCCAGAGGGCACGGTGTCCGTGATTTCCAACAAAGCCAGATTTGGACTCGTCTGACCATAGAACACTTTTCCACTTTGAAACAGTCCATTTTAAATGAGCCTTTGGCCACAGGACACGTGGGTGCTTTTGGACCATGCTCACATATGGCTTCCTTTTTGCATGAGCTTTAGTTGGCATCTGCAGATGGCACGGCGGATTGTGTTTACCAACAGTGGTTTCTGGAAGTATTCCCGGGTCCATTTAGTAATGTCAATGACGTCTGATGTCCCGAAGACCACGGGCATTCAAAAAGAGGTCTTCGGCCTTGTCCCTTACGCACAGAGATTTCTCCAGTTTCTCTGAATCTTTTGACTATGTTATGCGCTGTAGATGATGAGATTTGCAAAGCCTTTGTAATTTGACGTTGAGGAACGTTGTTTTTAAAGTATTCCACAATTTTTACCAGATTGCATGTTAGATGTGTGTCTACAAATATTCAGGAAAATTCAAAGAATCTTAATATTCTTAATCCAAATTCATTTTATTTTAATGTTTAAAATAAAGCCACACACACAGGTTAAATCACTACAATCAATAATAAATTGTAATCAATCAATATACATTTTCCCTTTTTTATTTAGAGAGACTTCATCAAAGTACCGAGATGGAAAGAGCAACTGATAAGTACATGTTATATCTTACACATCTCATACAAGCATTTAATAAACACAATCATGCTGTTTAAGGAAAATAGTCAATGATGGGATGGTGTGATGAAGCTGTTACTGTCACCACTACCCAAGTTGATTATTTTCCTATAACAACCTGTGCTGAAGTATTTTCCAGTTACAGCATGTGCCAATTTCGTATTTATTAACAAAAATGGAAAATGTTCACCTTTGTTCCCACAGGGTCATGATGTGGAGTACACAGCTTTACATTTCAATAAGATGAAAACCAAAAATGGGAAGAGGAAGAGCAAACAACCTGAAAATATTGTGTATTCTGAAGTAAGACATCTCACAGTCGCTAACTAACGCAGAAGTTTTAAAATTCCTGCTAATTCCTTGATTGAGATTTGCTGGAAGTATGTGGGAAAACTAAATCTCACTAAATCCACCCTGGTAACGTCTCTTCAGAAGATTCTGGACCACATAGATAGCTGGGTCCTGCTAAAGACACTAAAGCAGCTGGCAGAATCATGATGGTGACATTTATAAAAAAAAACACACACCTTCACATATACCTGTGTCATGATGTTGAGATGTGAAGAATCAGGATGTAATCTGATCTACAATAGGATCATGCTGCAGCAAGACCTTCTTCTGCCTCATTTTAGTCAAACCACAGAAAACCAGAAAGTGCAAGTATTCAATTCAATTTTATTTCTACAGCGCTTTTAACAATGGACTTTGTTTCAAAGCAGCTTTACAGAATGCAATAAATATAGAAAGAAAAGTTTCAAGATTTGATATTAGACTTATTGTTAGCTTTATTTGTATTCATCTCTAATGAGCAAGCCTGAGGTGACTTATTTTCAGATCCTTAAAATAAACAGAAAAATATTATCTGCAAAAAGACTTCTAAAAGCAGAGTGATAGACTGATTTTCTTTTACTTTGACGTGTTTTAAATTGAATAAAAAAATAGAAATGCAACTTTTGATTTCTGATTGTTTTCTTAAATGTATTGTAAATAGTCACATGATTCAGTTTTGTTGTGAGGGTGAAATAAAAAGTGTCATTAATTTTATTTGATAAATAAGTTTCTTTCAGTAATCTAATATTTTCCCTGTTCTGTGCTATGAATCTGCAATCATTTTTTTAATAGAAATTTTAAGCCAGAGATTCAAAATTTAATATAGAAAAGCCTTATAATTACATGCTCTGCCACCTCACAGCTCCATGGTTCTGGTTCCTTTGTGGAGTTTCATATCACCTTCAACTGCTTTTCCACCAGTTTCCTCCCAGCTATAAACATGCTAATAACATGCCAGCTATACGAGTCTGTATTAGCCACTAAATTGCCGCTAGGTGTGAAAGTGTGTGCACATTGTGCACCACATTCAGGATGTATGCCCATCTCATGTCCCAGTGTTCTCATCATACACAGTTTGCACATTTTGCAAATCAGGTTTAAAGTGTTTTCTGGTTATAATGCTTTAATAAATGTGACCTCACATTTATGAATGTCAAACTGAAAAAAAATGAAAGAGATAGGTATGTACTAGCCATGTTATACAGCTAACAGACAATGCTGCTAACAGTTTTAGTTTAATTTAGAGAAAAAAACACACACTGGAAATCAGCACCTGAATCAAGAGAGCTTATTTTGTGGATGTATTAGAGCTAGGAAAATAGACAAAATGATCACTTTTACTGACAAAAGAAATTGGGTCCACAGGAAAAAAGCCACTGGAGTTGCTCACCAAATTTAGTTTACTGATCTCATCTGCTGTAAATGCTGATTATCCCTCAACCGTATCCTTCGGACATTCTCCTAAGAAAGGAAAAATGGCTGAGAAGAAATACAAATACCGCAATGGACATCCATGGAAAGACACCAAACCCATCTATCCCCAAAGGAATATGCCAGAGAATTACAATAAAGTCTTTGTTGCAGATGGTCTGAACTTGTTAACTGCCCAAAGAGACCTGATCCTTAGAGGGGATCATGGAATGCCACCTCATACAAGATACATAATATACAAGATAGCACACATGAATCAACATTAACATCAGTTGAGCTTGTAACAAGTTGGTTAATTGTGGACCCAATTGCAAAACCCCTGCTTGTTAAAAAAAGAAATGGCAAACATTACTCAGGGTTTATAAAAGTGAATAAGACAGCAGGAAGAGTGTGAAAGTGTTTAGTTCACTTTGACTAAGCAACCCCAAAGTGGTGGTGAAATCAGAGATCTCTGTGCTTCAAGGTATGTGCTGTACCACTGCGCCACTTGGTGGAATGGCTACAGGTGAGACAAGCTAACCTACAGAACAATTCTGGAGTATGTGGAGTTTGCATGTTCTCCCCGTGCTTGTTGGGTTTCCTCCGGGTGCTCTGGTTTCCTCCCACAGACCAAAGACATGCTTCTAGGCTCTCTAAATTGCACGTAGTGTGTGAGTGAATGTGCGTGTGCCCTGCGATGGGTTGGCACTCCATCCAGGGTGTATCCTTCCTTGATGCCCGATGACGCCCGAGATAGGCACAGGCTCCCTGTGACCCAAGAATAGATCGGATAAGCGGTACAGACAATGGAAAAAAAAATACGGAAAAAAATGGGAACAAGCTTCCAAAAACATGTAATCCTACAAGCTGAAGATTTAAAAAAAATAAAATAATCTGTTCATTCTTTCTGTCCTTTAGAATTCTGTCATACCTTGTATTTATTTCTCAAATATCCCAGCTCCCATTTTCATTTATTCTCTTTTTGAGTCTTAGATTTCTTTATAGATTCATCACTAACAAACTACCATGCCATACCATCCTAGTCACTCCTCTACAAAGTTGTGACAAAGAGCAGTGTCATAAACCGGGTTTAAATGTCCTACCTAGCAGACGACTGCAATCCACGCTAATTAGCCTGGAGGATTCTGGGTAAGTGTTCTATGGAACAGTTGCTCTCAGTGTGCAAATCTGCTTCCCTCTGCTGGTTGCTGGCGGTATAGCATGGCCTCTTACATTGCTGGGAGCTGAAGTTACTATACATATTTTAGTCATGATTGACTCTGGAACCACATGCAGGTTTCTTCTTTTTCTACCTTTCTTTTGGATATATGCCTGTGAGGTAGGAGTAGGGGCTGTGTACTCCCAGATGCAAAAGGGCTCTGGTTAGAGTTACACCCCACTATGATTTGGGCAACAGAGAGTTTCTTGCATTAAAGCTAGTCCTCATGAAAAAGTGTCACTGGTTGGAAGGGATCCTTCATCCTTTAGTTATGTATATAAATCATCACAACCTGCACATCAGGTTCAGATGGGCCCTGTTCTTTATTCAGTTCTTTATTCATTCACTCTAAAGGCCTTAAACTGAGAACTGTAATGCAGACCTCTTGTACTGAGTCCATAATCCATCTCCTGTAGATCATCACCTATTACAAAACCTGCTTGGTTGCTCTCAAGGGATCTCTAAAGCAATCTCAGATGTAACCATCCAAGTAACAGAATATCTAAGAAGATGTATGTCCCAGTGTATCACTTGGCATTATGTCTCTATACCCGCCGCTCCTCGTTATTCACAGGAAGTGTACAGTTATAAGCTGATGGCTGCTGGTAGCCCAGTCTACACTCTGATGTGCAAAATCTTCTCATCTTGTTCTGGGCAAAATTTAACATACCCAAGCAGGAACCTTAAAGCCCCCACTAGTATTCTGGTACAATGACCCTAGGATATGTATCATTGGATTTCATCACTGACCTTCCAGAGTTATAAGTAAATCCCATCATTATGCTGGTGGTAGATCATACTGATGAGGTTCTGTTCCACCACAAATATTGTCAGTTTGGTCTTCCAGAAGACACCATCTTGGATTCAGGTACCTAGTTTATTTCATAACCCTGAAGGCCTTTATGCAGCAGTGTCAGTCTCAAACCTAATGGGCATTTGGAAAGACTGTACAAAGAAGTTGAGTGGCATCTCTGTAGATATGTAGGAGCTCAACCAAGGGAATGGTGTAAGTGGGATGTAGTAGCTTAGTGGTTATGGTGTTGGCTTTCTGATTGGAACGCTGTGAGTTCAAATCCCAGGTCCACCAAATTGCCTCTGCTGGGCCCCTGAGAAAAGCCCTTAATTGCTCAGTTGTATAAAATGGGATAAATTGTAAATTGCTCTGGATAAGGATTTCTGCCAGATGCCAGAAATGTAAATGTAGGTTTTTCTGGAATTCTCTCACCCACACCTCATCAGGCCCAAAGCCCTTTTAATGTTACCTGGGGTACTAGCCAGCTCTGTTCCCATGAATCCTGCCTGGTGAGTAGTTTGCAACAGTGGGTGAATGGTTATAATGATGTAGGGAAGTGCTTGGAAGGTCAACCCAAATGCTGTAAATGTAATGCATAGAGTTTAGAATTGAGAAAACATGGAATTAAATACAGATTCTAAACAAATGAGGAAGAACAGTGCCCCCTATAGTGACATCTATGACCTTTGGGAGAACAAAGAACATATGAGATGGGTTCTTGACTGTAATATCATTAATAAATATTAATTAAAGAATAATTGCCCACTGAGGGAGACCCATCCCTCAAAAACCAGCTTTTATGGTTTTTAAATTCTCTAATGTCTCTTATTGGTGAACTCTTTTGTCAGGTCAAAGTTCATGTCAAATGGTGAAATTTAAATGCATTAAACATTTTGTTGGCCCACATAACCATTGCTATTTAAGGAAGATTTTATTCAGATTAAAATGGCAGCTACAATGAGATGTAGGTGTAGGCCTATTAGAATTCAAGCAAACCACATTTTCCATTCTAGACTTTTTGATATCTGTGTATCACCACAACACAAAAGGAGGAAATTGTGGGGGAGATGTAGGTGTAGGAGAAAATTGTATGTTGCTTAATATATCTTTTGTTTTTATAACCAAGTGGCTTATAGTAAATGCTCATTTTGGGGTGTGGTCACTAAGACCGCCTTTAGTGTAAATATCAGTTCAAACTGTGCTTGAAGTGCATTTATATTCTGCTGTTAAGGGAGATACAAACACTGTTGAATTTCTATGCAATGGAAAATGGTTTCTGTTTTTTTGAGTTTTTAATCGTCTTAATCGTCAGCACCATGTGTAAGTAATATGTACAATTTCATCATATTTCATTTATTTGCATCATGTAAGATTTTGAAAAAGAAAAGGATTTTTATCTATCTATCTATCTATCTATCTATCTATCTATCTATCTATCTATCTATCTATCTATCTATCTATCTATCTATCTATCTATTTATTTATTTTAATATATAGAGTCTATTACTCTACATTTTAGCAACTCCAATACTATTCCTTAAAGTTCATAAAGGCTTCATGTTAGGCAGCAGTTAGGTCTGTCTTTTTAGTTATTATTATTATTATTATTATTATTATTATTATTATTATTAGTAGTAGTAGTAGTAGTAGTAGTAGTATTAAAAACTTTAGTTTTTTAGGTTAGGTTTGCTCACTTAAATTTAATTTTGATGGGTTTGATCCAAACTCAGTAACCTGAAAGAAAATTGGTTTACAATGATATCAAATTGGTCCCAATATTTTCAGGAAAATGAAGGAAAACAAAGGTGTATATCTCCAAAAGTTTATTTAGCAAATTATTATTGTACAAATGTAAATCAACTATTTCTTTTTTTTCCCTAGCATTTATCCTGCGCAATGACAGGGTCCGCTGTTTTTTTTTAAAAATAATCAGCTATAAAAAAAAAAGAAAAATGTTGCTGTGTAATTTATTTAAAGTTAAAATTGTTAAACCTCTGCTTTAAGGTGATCTTCTTCTTCTTCTTCTTCTTCTTTCGGCTTTTCCCTTCAGGGGTTGCCACAGCGAATCATCTCTCTCCACCTATCCCTATATTCTGCATCCTCAACACTTGCACCCACTAGCTTCATATCCTCATTAATTCCATCCATATGCTTTAAGGTGATCTTAATAATCCTTAATGCATAATAATATCTCAATTATATACTTTAATTAATTACTACATTTCCTGCTTTTCTAGATACAGTTCAGCCTGGTAGACGCTGGGTTACTGCACAATCCCCCACAGTGCCAAAAGTTTATCAGCCCGATAAAGAGCTCAGTGTGAATATCGGAGATTCAGCTAGTCTGCAGTGTTGTAATTTTGGAATAGAAGACAGAGATATTATCTGGTTTAAGCAACAAAATGGAAAACAGCCTCAGGTTATAGTCAGATTCTTTAAAACTTCTGGAGAAAAGTTTTACAATGCATTCCAAAATTCTCGTTTTGAAATGAAAAAATTTGGAAACTGCTTCAATTTGACCATTTCAAACACCACGCTGTCTGACGAAGCCACATATTACTGTGCACTCGTGTCTACAGATGGAACGCATTTAAAAATTAAAGGTAGGATCTCTACTGAAATGAATGATGTGACTGGTTAAATGTAGTAATGTTTTATTCTTCATATTCAGATATCATTTTCCTTTTAAACATTTATAGGTGAGCGTGTTAACACTGAAACATCTAAACCAGCCCTGAGTGATAATTCAGTAGTGTGTGAACCAACACTGCATGAAAACAACACTAACACAAACAGACAAGACAAAACAGGTAAACAGGTAACAAGTCATTTTTCATTTATTTATCGTAAATTCATAATGAATAATGTATAGTTTCTATTTAACAGTACTCGCTTTGGGAACGGCTTTGGGTTTGTGTGCAGTTCTGATTTTCTGTCTCACTTATTTCATAATGAGGAGAAGAAAACTTGATAAAAGTAAGTGCTTTTGTTATCAGTTCGTAAATACCTCAGTTCAGATGATTTAAAAGGTTAAAATGACTAAATTTTAACCTTTGGTTAAACATTGTGGTGTGTTTCTATATTAATAGTGAACACTACTGTGGAGGAGTCCTCAAAAATGAGTCAGGTATGTGTGCAAGAAAATATAGTATCTATTTTACACTATTATGTCATGTTTGATTAATTCAGAATTTCCACTTCACTCATGCAGGAGTTTACCTACGCATCACTGTTCACTGATCTGCTGTTTCAGTCATATATTGCTACTTATATTGTTTTTAATGTAATGTATAAAGTCATTATGCTTAGCGTCATACAAATTTATTTTTATTTCATTTTCATTTTCAGGAATCTGATGCTGAAATGCTGAATTATGCAGCTGTACATTTCACCAAGAATAAAGTCAAAGCTGAAAAAAGGAAACCTGAGGATTTAATATACTCTAGTGTGAAATAACTTATGTTTTTACGTAACATTAATGATCATAGGTTTTACTTCAGTAACATTGAGCATAATTGTGACTTGGAGAAAAAAAACTTATATGCTATGGTGTTGACCATAATTAATGTATAATATTTATAATGCACCAATATATTAACTAAGCTTCTTTACAGCTAAGCTTCACTCGTAAGTTGCTTCAGATAAAACTGTCTGGCAATTTTTCATATGACTGTTTTGGTAGATAGAAGGAAAGAAGTACAGCTCAGATGAGCTCTGCTGCAGCATCTAATAGACTGTTGTGAAAAACTGGAAGTTGAAATTAATGTATTTTTGACTGGATCATTAAAATATTCTGATATTTTCAGTGTACTGTTTTATAACAAAAAGATATTTGGGACATTATGGATATGTATTAAAACATGTTTTTATTATAATTTTTTTTTTACATTATTCAAGTTTACACAACCACCAGCAATTAAATAAGGACAAAAAAATTAACAACTGTTCACTGAATTTCACATTTTTTGTTTGTAGAATAAAATTTACTTCCAGATTGTAATACAACTTGAGTAAATGAATGATTAATTAAATGTGAGATCGAAACGAGAGATATACAATGAATATTGCATGGTGTGTCCTGTAAGTGTTTACAACAACAACCTTTCGCAGTTGTATATATATATATATATATATATATATATATATATAGAGAGAGAGAGAGAGAGAGAGAGAGAGAGAGAGAGAGAGAGATAGGGTAAGGAGCTCTGTCACCTGGGAGGAGCTCGGAGTAGAGCCGTTGCTCCTCCACATCGAAAGGGGGCAACTGAGGTGGATCGGGCATCTGTTTCGGATGCCTCCGGGACGTCTCCCTGGAGAGGTGTTCCGGGCATGCCCCACCGGGAAGAGGCCCCGGGGAAGACCCAGGACATGCTGGAGAGACTATGTCTCTTGGCTGGCCTGGGAACGCCTCGGGGTCCCTCCGGAAGAGCTGGAGGAAGTGTCTGGGGAGAGGGAGGTCTGGGCATCCCTGCTTAGACTGCTGCCCCCATGACCCGGCTCCGGATAAGGGGAAGACAATGAATGAAATATATATATATATATATATATAAAAAAAAAAAACTTTTAAGTTATATATAACTTTTATATACTATATAATTTTTTTCCCTACACCACATGTTCACCCTCATTCTACTCACACATTATCATCAGGTCATTTTATCAGGTCATCTTATCAGTGCATCTACCACATAGTTCACTTTGTAAGTGTAGAATTAGCGAGTGTTTGACACAACCGTCTGAACATTAGCTGAAAATTGAAATGAGTTAAAGTTGAAATGAGTTAAATTACCTAAAGTCTTTATAACAATGTGTACAATTTTAATATTAATGCCTTACTATGTGATCTTGAAAATGATCAAGTGTGCATAAACAGTGTGCTGCAAGTACAAGTGTGTAGGTGTTTTGACACAAAGAGAATGTTTGGTGGCTGTGCTGAATTTTACACTTAAGATTACACAGAAATAATCACACTGTCACGTTTCCGGTATCCAAAGCATGATGAAACAGACCCAGCGTGGAGATAGACAGCAGACAGGGGTTTTATTAACTCAAAAGTAGACAGAGACAAACATACATGACGCCACACTAACACGGAACATAAAGACGTTTAACGACGAAGACCAGCCCCGAACCCTGGCAAAAGGCCGCTATAAATACGAGTGACATTGGGAACAGGTGAACATTAATCAAGAAACAATAGGGATAAGGCAGAGCTAACGCAAGCACATGACAAGAACAACACCACAACATAACATGACACAACATAACCCCTGCTGGAAACCCCCCCTAGTAGCCCAACACAGGGCCTGCCACCCGTAACATCTCCCCCCTCTCAAAGGCGCGTCTCCCGACGCGCCAAACCATAACCCTCCCCGACAGTCTGGGCAATCTGTAAGTCCCGAACAGGAGCGAGGAGCATAGAGAGGCAGGTAGGGGGGAGCGAGAAGCATGGCGAGGCAAATGGGGAGGGAGCGAGGAGCAAAGGCGAAGCAAATGGGGGGAAGTGAGGAACAAAGGTGAGGCAAGTGGGGGGAGCGAGGATCAATGCAAGGCAAGTGGGGGGAGTGAGAAGCCAAAGCGAGACAAGTGGGGGGAGCACGGGGCCCGACGGCAAGGCCAAAGGGTCCCATGCGATGTCCACAACCAAGCGGAGGCGCCGAGCAACGTCCACAGCCGAGCAGCAGAGCCGAGCGACGTCCACCGCTGAGCCACAGGGCTGAGCGACGTCCACCGCCGAGCCGCAGCGCCGAGAGACGTCCACCGCCAAGCACCCGCGCCGAGCAACGTCCACCGACGAACGACAGCGCCGAGAGACGACCCCCGTCCTGCTGGAGCTGGAAACTCCCCAAGGGGCGGGCTGGTGGAATGACAGCTACATCCAATAATCTCCCCCGCCAACCCAACATAAGGCAGCGTCCCCCACAAAAACAGGAGCAAAACCCCACCCAAAAACAAAACCCCAAGGCAAAGTCTAAAACATCCTGACCTGAAACCCCCTCCGTTATCGAGGAGTGAGGCGATGTCTCCCATGGAAACCCTCCTCCGTTATCGAACATAAATGGGGCACGGGCCGGAATCAACAAAAACCCCCAGAATCCCAAAACTCCAAGCCGGAGCATAATTCAAAACGCGGCAAAAAATTATAACCAGAGCAAAAAAATCCTCGCATAGCCATCGCGCTGGGTCTGTTCGGTATTGGCTGGTCTTTCTGTCACGTTTCCGGTATCCAAAGCATGATGAAACAGACCCAGCGTGGAGATAGATAGCAGACAGGGGTTTTATTAACTCAAAAGCAGACAGAGACAAACATACATGACACCACACTAACACGGAACATAAAGACGTTTAACGACGAAGACCAGCCCCAAACCCTGGCAAAAGGCCGCTATAAATACTAAACATAATTAGTAGTGACATTGGGAACAGGTGAACATTAATCAAGAAACAATAGGGATAAGGCGGGGCTAACGCAAGCACATGACAAGAACAACACCACAACATAACATGACACAACATAACCCCTGCTGGAAACCCCCCCTAGTGGCCCAACACAGGGCCTGCCACCCGTAACACACACAGTTTGAATTTGCTGTGATAGATATTTGATTTTTCAGCTCATATCTAATATCATGACTCTCCATCACAGGACATGAGTACACTGACCACAGATATGTAATAAACTTTACTTCGGAAAAATGATCCTAATGAATAAATTAAAAATGTAATTAGGAATATAATCTAGAGAGCAGTCGAGACTTCAGAATAAACACACTCTTCTGGTTTTTCTTTCTTTCTGGTCACCCTTTTGGTATTCTTTTTAATGAAATGTAAATTTAATTTAATGTAAAGAAGTGTAATTCAGCTCCACTGCATCACCACCCTGTGGGAACAAACATGCAATAAAGTTAAATATAATAGTGTGTTTAATAATAAAAGCTTATAAGAACAATTTAAAATTATTTACCTTACTGGGTGTTTTTTCTACTGCAGAATCTTGTTGAGGTCTCACTGTTGAGAGCAAAAATATATTAAAATTTACCTTTTTGAATTTTTGGTCACAATATTAGTCACTATATTTTTCTTTGTATATGTGTGCAAATAGAAAGCATCAGAAATCCAAATCACAAACATATTCTAAAATATTGAACATCCCTTTTATGTATTAATTATCCTATACAGGGTCACAGGGGAGTCTGGAGTCTATACCATAAGGTGGGGGACATCCTGGAGGGGGTGCTAACCCATCACCAGGCACAAACACACATATGAGAGACAATTTAGAAACTAATGTCTTTGGACTGATGGTGGAAACCGAAGAACTTAGAGGAAACCCCTGAAACATGGGCAGAACATTGACACACTCCCCAGAAGTGCAAGGCATTCACACTAACCATTAAGCAAACCCACACAGGATGGAGGCGGGAACCAAACCAGAAAACCTCAGAAGTAAGAGGCAAACACACTAACCACTAAGCCAACCACCTTCCCCCAGAAAAATGAATAGAACTATCACAATTGTTTGCATTTCTGTATTATCCAGACTCACCTCTGGATTGTTTGTAGTTTCTCATTTTACAGATTATAAGAGCTTGAATGAAGATCACAACCACACACACAGACACCACTACTGTGAGGCAGATCACATCAGGACCTAAAGCTGCTACTGCAGGACAGTTTATTTTAATATGGATATGTATAGTACAAGTGATATAACAGTTATTAATGTAGACAAATAAAATAACTTTTAATTAATTATATAATTGTTTTAATTGAACCTAAAGAAGTATACACATTGCATATGCATTTTTTACAAACCCAATTCTGGAACGTGCTACAGCTGTATCCGTGTCCCGTTCCCAAATATGGGAATTTCTCATGATCACTGTAATAATGTTCATAAAAGATGCTCTGATATAAAAAACACAAGAATTTAGAATTTTGAGGAAAATAATAAATTTAATCCATTTTGGAATAAGGCTGTAACATAACAAAATGTGGAGAAAGGGAAGCGCTGTGAATACTTTCCAGATGCACTGTAAATGTAACTATATATTTTTTTCATTATTTTAATGTTTTTCTTTCATAATTACATCTTACACTTTTTTAAAAACATTTTTAACTTTCATAATATATTGTACATATTTTATATTACAAAATATATTTAATTTAATATAATGTGCATTTTATTGTTTTTTCATTCTTTCTTTCTTTCTTTCTTTCTTTCTTTCTTTCTTTCTTTCTTTCTTTCTTTCTTTCTTTCTTTCTTTTTTTCTTTATTATACCAGTTCTTTTACTGGTTTATTTCTTTGCCAACTAAATGTTTCTTCATTTCTGTATGTTGCTTCACACTGTATTGAAAAAAAAAAAAACAACTTAATATGGAAAGTATCATTCTTATCTTGTTACATTATTATAGGTAGTTTCATTTAATTTATTTTGATCATTCAGAACTCGGGAGTTTGACTGTATGACCGTAGTGTCAGTGTAAAGTTCCTCTCTGAAAAAATATGCAGAAAACCGCTAGAGCCTCTGGTTCTTTTATGAGAAAAAAACAAAAAAAACCCTCTAAAATGTTGGTAATTTAACATATGTACAATTTACAAAATATCAATTTGGATTAAAATACTTAAATACACTTATACAAAGAATACATTTGTAGCTACACATTTTTTGATTTGATTTTCGATTTGGATCTAGTCTGGCAATGAAAAATTTCCAAAATAAGCTTAATATACTGCATACATGTATTGCTTTCATACAAATAGTTTTTAATGAATTAATTACCTGTTACAGCCAAGAACGTTCCATTGGACAATTCAACATCATCCATGTTACAGTTTCCACAGTAGTAAAGTCCGGCATCTTCTTTTTTTATATGCGAAATTGTCAGAGCAATGCCATTATCACGCTCCTCCATTATAAATCCTAAAGTCTTGAACTCGGAAAAAATGTTGATATCCTTATATGCTAATTCTCCAACTTTTTGAGGCATTTCTCCAAGTATGAGTTTGTACCAGACCACACTTTCAGCCTTACGTCTGTCTCCAAATGGGCATTTAAGATTAACACGTTCTCCAGACATCAACGATAGAAATGACATTCTGGAAAATTCGATTCTAAAAGTCTATTTTTGGAACACAGTTTGTTCACCAGAAGTCTGTAGTGGAAAAAAGCACAAAAAACTGCAAAACCTATTCAGGTACTTTACACTGGACTTTTGTCTTTTGTCATCTGTACCTTGAACTACAAGGTCTTGTAACTGTTTTTTTGGTGTTTTATTTAGCTAAATTAAAATGACATATGGAATTAAATAGGGGTAAAAATAATGTAGAAAGTAAAACTAAGTTAAGACATCCATTCTGAATTGCTTCTGAACACCTGATCATCACATCTCAAACTGTCCTTGAACATCCCAATCCAAAACCATGGGCATTGTTATGGACTTGCTGGCTCTTGCTTTTATAATAAGCTTCGCTCTTCTCTTCTAGGAAGGATTTTCACTAGATATTGGAGCATGGCTGAGGGAATTTGTGGCGATTCATTCAGCTATAAAAACATTAGTTAGATCACACACTAATGTTGAAGAAGCACCAATTCCAGTTCATCCCAAAGGTGTTCAGTGGGGTTTAGTCAGAGTCAGGGCTCTGTGAAAGGACATTTGAGTTCTTCCTCTCCAACCTTAACCTCCACACCATGTCTTAATGGACCTCTGTGCTTCATGCACAGGGGAATTGTCATGCTGGAACACTGTTTGGGCCTCTTAGTTCTGGTGAAGTGAAATTGTAATGCTACAAAATACAAAAACAATTTATAAAATTGTGTGCTTTCAGCTTTGTGGCAATAATTTGGGGGAAGAATCACTTATAGGTGTGATTTTCAGGGATGTAAATACTTTTGGCCATATTGTAAATATTAAATGTGAAATAAAGCTTGGGGAGTCATTCATTCATTCATTCATTTTTTTTTCATTCAGGTGGGAAAAAACCCTGAATGGGACACCAGTCTTGTTTTATACATTTAAAACATTTTATTTACATAGAAGGTAAACAATACTAATTGTTTTTGATTGGTCAAAAAGCTTTAATAATTTAACCTAATATTCTATGACAGCAGTGCCACATAATCTAATAATGAACAGATGTTATTACATCAACATGACATTGACTCATAAACTAATATTCCACTTTCTCTATTAACTTTATTATCCACTTTCACTGGTCTCCTAAAGGGGGCGCTTTAGAGATATGTGACAAAGCCATTAAAATAAAAGAAATAAATAAAATAAAAATCCCCAACACATATTATAAGAGAGCTGAAAAGCAGAGGACCCTTCTTGTGGTTTATTGTTTTTGCATGCTGTCCTTGTTTCTGGTCTTCCAGTGGAAAGTAGGTTACTGAAGACTTCCTGCATATCATAGTTAAACCACAGACTCGTCCCACTTACACATACACAGAAGAGACCAGTACATGCAAGATTTACTCTTATAGATATATTACTCTTACTCTATATTACACTAATTACTCTATAAATATATTATTGTTGATAGAAAATAGTGAAAAAAAAAACATGGAAGATCTGAGATCCTTCTTGACACCAGTAAGACATTTCATCATCTTTGACAAAGTTTGAATGCTAAATTGTCTCACTATGAGACGATTATTAGAGAAAACCCCTTTCACTTAGTTGTTTCATGACAGGACAATGTTGAGAAAATGTAAAAGACATTTTAATACATGTATTTAAACCTACAAATGAGGGTTAAGGTGTTGAGCCACCACAGGCCTTCAAAACAGATCTGTACTGGAGCAATGAATGCCATTCTTTCAAAAGATTTTCTTTTAGAAAAGTGTTGTGAGGCTGTCGATAATGATCATAATGATGGATAATGCTGGTTTCTCCAGTACAGTAGGTGTACAGTTTGAGATGTGATGAGTGTGAAGTCCATAACATTTGATTTAGTCCATGTTCATCAAACTATTCAGTGAGCCTCTGTGCCCTGTGAATGGGGACGGGGTTATCCAGAAAGAGACCAGGCCCACATGGACAGAAATGTTTCATTATAGGAAAAAACTGATTAGGAGGAAGAACTTGTATTGATTTGCATTGATGTTTTTCTGTAAGGAGATCACCGGAGCCAAACCATGCCAATAAATGTCCCTCAAAGCAGAACACAATCAGCCATTTGATAACCGTTTTTATTTATATCAATAAAAAAATAACTCAGATGATTCACCACAATGTGCATATGTACAGAATTACATGAAAGCAGATCAAATCATTTCAGAAACAGAATAATATTCAAAACATTTTAGTGAGAAATGGTGGAATGTTTCACTTCAGAGTACACACTATCTTGAGATCGATCTCGGTTTCCTCTCACTCTTTTAGTTTTCCTTTCATTAAAATGTAAGGCAGCGTAATTCAGCTCTATGGCATCATGAGCCTGTGGAAATGAACATAAAATGAGAACTACATTATAAAAAATTGAATTTTTTTACTTTATTTTTGACAGTCATTTTCATGACTATGAGGTCAATTAGAATAACTTATAAGTCACATTGTTGAAATTATTGAATCTACAACCAATAATTAAGTAACTAATTAAGTACAAGGTTTATGAGAATAAAAATAAATCACAACCCTGATCCCATTTCCTTTAGCAAATGAACAAGTACCTGAGTGTTCGTCTCCTCAGTGTTTATCACAGTACCATGCTGACTTCTTTCTGTGAAAAAATTGAGATCATGTAATTAAGATTTTATTCTATAAAGAGTCTGACACTGCTAACATTTTCCTTATTCTATTTTAACATGATGGAGCCAAATCTAATAATTATATTAACTGAACCTGAATGGTAAATAGCTGCTAAGGACATTTTTATGTATTATATGTATTAAAAATAAATGTACACAATTATAATAATCTCTCACCTCGGTGTTGTTGACAGTTTCTTCTTTTAATGAGTAAAACAGTTTGTCCAGAAATCAGAATCCAGCACATCACCAATGCTGTTCCCAGTGAGATCACTACAGGATTATAAGCTGCAGCTTTAAGAGATAAACAAATCAAGTTACTTTCTGCATATGTGTTTTATTTGTATTAATACCTATAAACTGCAGATAATATATACAAATTGTTAACCATCATATTTCTCATCCTGTACTGGTGTCCCATTCCCAAATATGATCTTCCCACACAGGGCCACAGCACAGTAGTAAGTGCCAGTATTATTGAGGCTGAGGATGTTCCTGGTGAAGTTGTACACACAGGTGTGTGTATCAAAGCTGCTCTTATGCTGATGGCTGCTGCTGTGATGACTGTAAATGATTTGAGGATGGGATTGTGGTGGAGCAGTTCTGAACCAGAGCACTTGAAGTTCTGCTGCTCTGCTCTCAGAGAGAACCGAGCACTGCAGAGTCACTGGGGCTCCTGCAGGAACCGGGTCCAAAATGCTGCGCTGCCACACCGACACTTGTAGATCTTTGTTACCTGTTCAGTATGATATAGAGAGAGATTTGACTACTACTTAAATACTACTGTTTTTTTTTTTTACCAGTGAGATATGTAATTGTGTTTATGTTATGGGATTTCTCATGATCACTGTAATAATGTTCATAAAAGATGCTCTGATATAAAAAACACAAGGCTTCTTCCTTATGATGTATACACAAATTCACATACAAATTGCCATGATAGTGTAAAACTATAACAAATGTTATTATAACAATAATAAACTAATCCAGCTGACTAAATATTATTATTTATCCACATTTCTAACAGTTTCTGCTCCAACATGGTTCATAATTAATCACAGACAAGATTTTTTTTCTAAATACAAATCTTGAGAACCTCATTTTAATTTTAATTCTAAATATTTCTTATTAGAAATGCTTACCTTTCACTGATAAAAATGTTCCTTTTGCGAATACGTTGTACAATGTAATCAATCCACAGTAATACACGGCTTCGTCTGATGGTTTCACGTTCATTATTTTCAAATGAAAGCTCTTGTTTCCTTTCTCGATTCTGAACCTCGGAGAGTTGAATTCGTCTTTGTAAATGGGATCCTGTACTTTCTGTACCACAGTCACTAAGGAAGGTTCGTGTCCTCCTGGTTGCTTGTACCAAACGATTGGATCATTGCCTAGTGCTTCACTCAGAAAGCAGTGTAGAGTCACGTTATCACCAGGGGCAGCATTGATCACCGGGGTTGGCTGATGGACGATGTTTGTTTGTTTCTTTGATTCTAATTTAATGAGCCACAAAAAATTTCATGCATAAATTGTATAAATATTTAATACTTTTACATAAATGACTCAACTGTATGGCTCAACTGGTTAGACATTTAGCCTCTAGAGCGATTTGGTTTGGAATACTGCATAAGTGCACTCAGAAATATTTAATGATCCATGAAAGAAAAAAAAAACATAATAAAAATAAATGAATATGTTGTACAGATTAGACCATATCTAAACATTTTATGTTCTAAATCTGTAAATGGTTTCATTTGATTTAAAAAAAAAAAAAAAAAACAACAGATAAAGTGACCTAAATTTAAACTGATCTAAAACTAAAATAACCTAAATGTAAGCTCGACATGTCAGTCATTGCAATTTAGTTCTACAAGGTGACTGAAAAGTCAGTCAGGAACCAATGGGGAACAAATATGTAATATGACTGGGCAAAGTCTTTTAAAATATAAAAATAAAAAATAATACAGCAGCTGAGATGAACATAGATTGTAAATAATAGATAGAATATGAAATGTAGTTTTAGTCGTTTTATTCTCATTGTTTCCTGGCTTTTTAACATCCTGAAGTTAGTTACTAGTTTAAAGTAGGTTCATAAAAGAAATAAAACCTTACAAATCTTTTTTATGTATCTGCACTTACCAACTATATTAAACAGCATCCACATCAGCATTAACATCTTGAGGTCTGTGTACTGCATGTCCTCTTGATGAGCTGTTATAAGGTCATACTGAACACATCTCAATTCAAATCAAAGGTTCATGAAGTCAGTTTCTGACATCACAAACTTCCTGTCAGTTTCTCCTCCCACAAGACTCTGTAATGAAAATAGCACCAGAGAAGAATCCCTCTAAAAAAAATCTAAATTTCTCTCTTAGGTCAGGCTGTTGTAACTTTTATGCTCATTGTTGTTCATAGGTGCTGGTTAATATGCCAAATATTAATATTAGATCATTCATACAGAAATGAAAAACAAAAACAAACAAAACAAACCGAACGCAATTCCAGGAAGTAAAATTCTTGTAGTTATTAAATTCCAATTACATTATTGTTACATTATTATTGTACGTTATTATTCCAAATTCCAATTACAAGATTTAATCAGTTTATTGAATGGGGCATTGGTGGCTCAGTGGTAGGTTTCTCGCCTATCATGCGGAAGGCCCAATGCCTCAACCCCGATTCCCAGCCAATGCCTCAACCCCAGCCACTGGATGCAGTGCCGGTCCCAAGCCCGGAAAAATGGGAGGGTTGCGTCAGGAAGGGCATCCGGCGTAAAACATTCGCCAAGTTGTTGTGCGGACCAGTTGGTCCGCTGTGGCGACCCCGAACAGGGAGCAGCCGAAAGCAACTTCTTCTTCTAATCAGTTTATTGAATCATTATAATACAGTACATCAGTGTTACCGTAGTTATAGTAATACAATACAGCGCTTTTTATGTTTTAAAATGTAAAACACAGTAATATGACTTTTACACTGGTTTCAATACATTATTTTATTGCATAATTAAAAAGAACAAAAAAACCCAAACATTTTCAGCACCTCTGTATGTAGCATGTGGTGGATAATTAGAGTCAATAAAAGAGCGTTAAAGCTATAAAAATGGAGCGAATGGAAAACAGTATTCTGACTGTTGTTTTTAATTTTTAATTATATTTTGATTGTATAAATTCCAATTTATATTCATGATATCACAAATAGTCATAGACATAAACGAAGGATATGTTAAGATAACTAAACTGATGGAAAAAAATAATTAGCACCCAACAAATATGGTTCAGTAGGTCACAGAATATGGAAACTATCAGCCTAAAACTCTGTTTGGAGGAATTATAGCACAGGAATTATAGTTGAATGTCCATGGTTACTCCACTTTCACACTATGCACTTTATTTAGCTAGGGCAATGTACTCTTAGTTCTGAGCTCTGTGTTGTTTTTTGTTTTATGTAGCTCTTTGTTCTCTTATATAGCCCTGGGTAGTTTTATATAGCACCATGGTCCTGGAGAAACATTGTGTGCTGCATCAGCTATATATGGTTGAAATGATAATAAAAGCTTCTTGACTTGATTCTTGACTTGAATATAGAGGAAGAAAGGGAGAGAACCAAGTTCTGAGTCTTGTGGAAAACCAATGGAGAGTCTGTATGTAACAGATTTAGATCCCATGATACCAGATATGAGCAACCTTCCAGGTAGAAAGCAAACCATTCCCATACTGCTCCATGAATTCCAAGACTCCTGAGGGTGGACAAGAGTGTCTTGTAGTTGACTCTATTAAATGGTGCCAAAAGTTTGAGGAGGATGAGAACAGATGACAGCTTGGCTGATCTAGCAGCATGAAGAGTCTTAGTGACAGTCAAAAGGGCATTCTCTATGGAATATGCCGCTTTAAAGCCAGACTCATTGGGATCTTGGAGTTTTTTCTGTGAGAGATAGACAAACAGTTGGTTATAAACAATGTGTTTAAGAATTTTAGAAAGAAAAGAGAGAAGTGATACCAGTCTGTTGTTGCTGTTGTCTGAGGGATCAAGAGCAGGCTACTTCAGGATGGGAATAACTCTTGCTCTCTTGAAGTTAGTTGGTACACAACCAGATACTATGGATCCTTTGATGATTGTGGTGATGAAGGGCAAGGGATTTTGCAAGATGGTCTGGAGCATAGTGGAAGGGATTGGATCCAGTGGGCAGGTGGTAGGATTGCAAGACTGAATGACTTGTAGGATCTTTTCTGCTGCTGGTTGTGAAATGCATCAATGAAGGAGTAGGGGAATACTGGCTTTAATATAGGTGTAGTCAGGCAGAAGTGAAACTCTGGCAGATTTTCTCAATATTCTCATTGTAAAAGGTGGCAAAGACTTCAGCAGGCAGGAAGGATGCAGCAGGTGGAGCCGGGGGTTGAGTAGTGAAGATATGATGTTGTGGAGCTCATGCAGATCTTGTACAGAAGCTTCAAGCATTTCCTTGTAGAAGGCAATCTTGGCAGAAGTTAAAGAGAATTTGGACAGGAGTGCAGAGTAAGAGGCGAGATCTGTGTTGATTTGTGATTTCTTCCACTGTCTCTCTGCTGATCTTAGCTCTCTCTGATTGCTGCACAGCATATCTGACAACCAAGAAGCAGGACAAAACGTCCTGAGTTTAGTGGACAGAGGGCAGAAGGGCTACATGGTTTAGGAAAGAGAGGAGAGGAAAGTGTCTGTGAAATCACCAAGGATTGTCAGAGGGGTGATGTGAGAAAGGAAAGCACTGAGGAGTGTACCCATGAAGTCTCCTAGGGGACCAGGAGGGCAGTAGATGACAATGATGAAGAGGTTGATTGGTGAGGTAAGTGAAACTGCATGGAATTCAAAAGAAGAGATGCTTAGATGACAAGAGAAGAGGTGTGAAACACCATCTCTGTGACAACAGCAGATCTTTACCACCATCCCAGCCTGTTTCGTATGATGAGTGACAGAAAGCATAGGTAGAGGATAAAGCAGTCAGTGTAGTGGTGTTCTGTGGAGATATGCCGGTCTCGGTTAGTGCGAAAAAATCAAAGGAATAGTGAGATTTTTAAACTGAGATTAAATCAGCTTTTCATACAGCAGACTGGCAATTCCAGAGCCCAGCTACCACCACTGTTTAATAGACAACAGAGGAGGGTACATGAGGTTAATAGAAATGTGACCTCTGCTCTGTTGATGAGAGTGCCTGTGTCTGAAAGAGGTGACTACAGAAGCACATGTCAGCGGTCTAATCAAAATGAGATTAAGAAAAGAGTAAGAAAAAAAGTACTAGATTAGATCTATTTAAATGTGTTATAGGTCTTGGCAGAGATACCTTCAAAAAGAGCCATTGTTGATAGTTACAGCTTTGAGATATTTGGTTATGAGAAGTAATTAAATCCAAATCTAAATTTCAGCATTGTGATTCAGTGTTGGTTTATTCCTCTGTTCCCCAAGGTTATGCAGGTCCCACTGTTAACTCACAATTTCAGTAAAAGTTAAGAGGCAGACTTTTGGCTATATGTTGAATCTTCTACTTTCTCACCAGATTCAGTGTGTATAACATGTACCATGTAGGATATTGATAGCTCCTAGTACCATTTTCAGAGAAGCAGATCCACATCATGATGTTCCCACTGCCATACCTTCACATTGAATGCAATTTTCTTTGGGATCATACACACAACCCTTCTTTCTCCAAACAAGCTGAAATATTGCCAAAAAGTTTAATAACATCTTCCACTGTCACAAAACCAGAGGTGGGGATAAAACCCTGGTCTCCAGTAGGAGGGCTAGAAGGTTACCCTCTATACCAAGGTCCAGACCAAAAGGCAGGAGAAAAGAAAAGGTATTTAATAGAAAAAGATAACCAGGCAAACACTACGCAACTAGAAATGCAAAACTGAAACCTAAAAGCAAGGACCACAGTAAGATCAGTGAGGGAGCCAGGAGCACAATGAAGCCGAAGGGGGAAGCAAGGGGCATGGCGGCAAAGCCAGGGGCGCAAGCGATGTCCTCAGCTGAGCCAGGAGAACAAAGCTACATCCTCCACAGGGCAGGGGGCAGAGCAACATCCTCCACGGAACCAGGGAGTGGAGTAACATCCCAGATAGGGCAGGGTGGGGGTAACATACTCTGCAGAGCAGGGAGCAGAGCAGCATCCTCCATGAAAACAGGAAGTGAGCAGCATCCCTAATAGGGCAGGGTGGGAGGTAACATCCTCTGTGGAACCTGGAAACAGAGCAGCATCCTTTGTGGGTCCAATAAGTGTGGAGATGTCTAAGGAGGGGTTGCGAGGGTAGGATATTTGCTGCCAGGCAAGGAACCCAACACCGAGTAGATGTGATTCCATCCCTGGGGAAAGAGTGGAGGCTACTGAGTGCCAAATAAAGGGGTATAAAGGGGTATAATTCAAGAGAGGGTGTCCTTGAGGGCTCATGTCTGGTTCTGAAGAGTGTCCCCTATGCTAGTTTAGAACATGTCCTTGAGAGCCCAGCTTGGATCCAAAGCAGTTGAGTGAGGCCAATATCTGTTCCATGTAGTTAGCTGAGCTCCTGCTCAGTCTGACATGGCTGAGTCTTCTGTCACAGTGACAACACCAGAGGTGGGGATCAAACCCTGGTCTCCAGCAGGAGGGCTTGAGATACTTGTATAAAGTACCTAAAGGCCAGATAAAACAGGAAGGCAGGAAAGCAGAACAATGGATCAGGTGGGGACACACACTTGGAGAAACAAATCATCAACGGAAAACACATGATAAGGAAAAACATAAACATTGACATGGAAATAGCCTTGCCAGATCGCCCTCTGGTGGCCTGGCAAGGAAATATCCAAGCTGGATGTAAAGTCTGATTTAATGATCCTGATTCATTGTAAATGTTTTTATTGTTCATTACTTGGAAAAAAGTTATTCCAATGATGGCTTTTCTCTTTTCTCGTTATCATTATAGTTGTGTTTTTTGTGCTAATTTTTTGTAATATTTATGGTATGGTATAAACGGGCCTTAACTGGCTTTGCTACACATTATTTTCTTTTTATTTTAATTATTTATTTTTGAAATTAATTCTAAATATCACTTAACTACTTGTACTATGTAAACCAAGACTTACTTTCCTACTAATCTTTTCATTTTATATTAATTTTCTGGTCATTACAATTGTGCCATTTACAGTATTTCATACCCAATATATTTTCTTTGAACTAATATAAAAGCTTAGAAACAAAACTAGAATGAACTAGAGCTCTTTTTTAGCATCCCAGTCTGACTTAGTCCTATTTTTGTTATCAGTTCTTTCTGAATTAATTACACACAAAAGAAACTGTAGGCACAGCTAATATCATGATGTTCTTCGATGTGTCTTTGAGATTAAAATGAAAAAAGCAAACCAGCAATTTTTAATTTGTTCCTGATCAAAGTAAAAAATCTTGAAATAAACAACATAAATGATTGACAAAGTATAATCTACGTAGTGGTCAGAGATCTGACCTTAGAGTACACAGGGTCTTGAGTTTGTTTTCTTGTTCTTCTCTCTCCTTTGATTTTCTTTTTATTAAAATGTAAGGCAGCATATTTCAGCTCAAAGTCATGGTCCTGTAGGAACAAATATGAAATTAGAAATAAATCAAAGTAAAAAAAAAAAATCAGAAATAAGGGAAATAATCAGTATGATTATAGGTCTGAGTCAGTACCTGAGAGGTTGTTTGTTCAGACCTTTTCTCACTAGTTTCTCTTTCTGGTGAAAAATTATTTAGCATTTATTATTCTAGCCCTCCTTTTATCTATAGCATTTACATCACTTATCATTAATTTGATCTTACTGTTTACAGAAATCTGACCTTAATATATTATAATAACTGAAATTCTAAAAAACCCCACAATTTATTAATTCAAAGCACAATATTTTTAGAGTGCTATATAATACTTACTTGTGTGATGTTTGTGGTTTCTCCAGTTAGAGAATAAAAGAGCTTGAACAGAGATCACAACCACACACACTCCCAAAGCTAAAGCAAGGCAGATCACTACAGGATCAGATTCTTCTGTAAACACAAAAATATTAATGATGAAATAATAACTTTACCTCCATGTGATCACAGTAATATTATAAATATTTTTACAATCAGCAATTTTAGCTATTAAATTTAACAATTAAAGAATATCTCACTCAATTTTATTGGTGTCCCGTTCCCAAATATGATCTTCCCACACAGGGCCACAGCGCAGTGATAAGTGCCAGTATCGTTGAGGCTGAGGACGCTCTTGGTGAAGTTGTACACACAGGTGTGTGTAGAAGAGCCGCTCTCACACTGATGGCTGCTGTTGTGATGAGTGTAAATGATTTGAGGATGGGATTGTGGTGGAGCAGCTCTGAACCAGAGCACTTGGAGTTCTGCTGATCTGCTCTCAGAGAGAACCGAGCACTGCAGAGTCACTGAGGCTCCTGCAGGAACCGGGTCTGACACGCCGCGCTGCCACACTGTGACATTTACATCTTCATTACCTGTTCAGTGTGATATAAACAGTGTGAGACAGAGACATTAAGATTATTCTCTACACTGCATAGTATTCCCAATGATTCAAAACCATTTAATTATCTTTACGTAATTGGATTTCTCATGACCCCTGAAAAACTGTTCATTAATGATGCTCTGACATAAAAACCACATGGCATCTTCCATGGCATGTGTCTAATGATATATGAACAAATTTGCATACAAACTGCCATGATAGTCTAAAGCTGTTAAAAATGTTATTATAAGAATAATAAGCTAATCCAACAGCCTAAATATTTTTCTTTTTTACATTTATAACACAGATTGTGTTCCAACTTAGACATCATGCTTTATAACTAATCATACACAGGCTTATCACTTTTTTTTTTTATAGAAAACAATACTTGTAAACAATTATTGCATTTATTGATAATTTCTTTCCCCTAAATTCAAAACTTGAGAACCTTATTTTAATTCTACTTCTAAATATTTAGAAATAAATATAATTAGAAATGCTTACCTTTTACTGATAAAAATGTTCCTTTTGTGAATACTGTGTAGAATGCAATATGTCCACAGTAATACATGGCTTCGTCTGATGGTTTCACGTTCATTATTTTCAAATGAAAGCTCTTGTTTCCTTTCTCGATTCTGAACCTCGGAGAGTTGAATTCGTCTTTGTAAATGGGATCCTGTACTTTCTGTACCACAGCCACTAAGGAAGGTTCGTGTCCTCCTGTTTGCTTGTACCAAACGATTGGATCAGAGTTTTGTTCTTCGAGCTGAAAGCATTGTAGAATCACGTTATCACCAGGAGCAGCTCTGATCACCGTGTTTGGCTGATGAATGACGTTACTTTGTGTGCAGTCTAATGTGAGGAGCCAAAGAAGAAAAAATTTCATGCATAAAAATTTCTATAAAATTTTCTATAAAAACGATGACTTTCATTACAGACAAAGCAATAGAACTGAATGGATATATTGGACAGATAAATCTTTAAATGGTTTAATTTGGCTATAGATAAAAAATGAATTAAGTACTCTATATGAATGCAATGATTTAATATAAAATGATCTAAATTTAAAGCAATCTGTCAGTCATCGCAATTTTTTTCTACATGGTTTCAAGCAAATGTTACATAAAATTCTCAAAAAACAAACTAAATAAAATAAATGAATAAATAAATAAATAATAAAAAAGCATAATATAGCAGGTGAGCATGAATATGTAGAGCATGTGTTGTAAATAATAAATATAAAATGAAATTAAGTTTTAGTCATTTTATTCTTATTAGTTCCTGACTTTTTGGACATCCTGTAGTTAGTTACTAGTTTAAAGTAGGTTCATAAAAGAAATAAAACCTTTTTTTTCTAAAAAGATAAAAGATAAAAAGATAAAATCTTTTGTATTTATCTGCACTTACCGACTATATTAAACAGCACCACTTTAATCCACATCAGCATTAACATCTTGGGGTATGTGTACTGCATGTCCTCTTGTTGAGCTTTATATTGTCATACTGAACACATCTAAATGCAAGTGAAAGTTTTATGAAGTCAAGTTCTGACATCACAAACTTCCTGTCAGTTTCTCCTCCCACAAGACTCTGTAATGAAAATAACACCAGACATTTTTGTCATTGGTGCTGGTTAATGTATTGTATGAATGTTAGATAATTCATATAGAAAAAAATGAAAAACACACAAAACAAACATAACTCAATTCCAATAAGTTCAATTCTTGTAGTTACTAAACTTATACTTGAAATACCATACATACAAGTATACAGGAATGAAGAAAAGTTGACCTTGACTCTTGTTTGGATCAATTGCAAGATTAAACCAGTTTATTGTATCATTATAATACATCAGTGTTACTGTAGTTGCCATAATTTGATGATACAGTGCTTTGATGGTGCTGGTATTTTTCCAGGATATTGTTAAATGTAAAACATAATAATATGATTTTTACCCTGGTTTCAACACATTGTTTTATTGTATCATAAATTAGTCATAAAGATAAACAAATGACATGTTAAAATAACTAAACTGATAGGAAAAAAGTATTAGGACCTGACAATTTTCCAACATTAGGGCTTCAGGGTTACCCAGTGTATAAAGGATTTAAAAAGACAAGATATTTATTAGAAAAACTATCCATGCAAACAATAAGCTACTAGAAAAGCAACCCAGAGTAAACACACACACAGAAACCTAAGAAGGCACACAGTTCAAAACAACGAAGACTTAACAAAGGCAGACACAAATCAAGGTATATATAGGGCATGTAATAAAGGGAATAGGGAATAGGTGAGGACAAAAAGGCAGGAAAGCAGATCAATGGATCGGGTGGGGCAAAGCACACGTGGCGAAACAAAACATCAACAGAAACCACATGACAGGGACAAACTTAATTGATGACATGGAAATAGCCTTTAGTAGTCTAGTGGGGAAATGTCCAAGCCGTCTGTGTCAGAGCTCTCTAAGGCCAGGCTCCCAGTGCACCAACCTTTGACTGGGCCTAGAAGTCTGGGTTGAAAAAGGACCAAAGTGAGCCCACAGCAGCAAAGTCAGGGAATGTGAACCAGAAAGCAGAGCAATGTTCTCAGCCAAACCAGGGAGCGGAGTGGCATCCCTAGTGGGGCAGGGTGGAAGAATAACATCCTCCATGAGACCAGTGAAGCAATATCAAAGTAGGGGTTCGGAAGGTGGATTTGTTTTCATCCAGGCACGGAACCCAACACCAAGGAGATGCGGTTCCACCCTGGGGAAAGAGTGGAGGCAACTGAATGAAAATGAATGGGGTGATCTTGAACTGATATTCAAGAAAGGATGCCCTCAAGGCTAGCGTTAGGTACTGAAGAGTGTCCCCTATGATAATTTAGAGAGTGCCCTTGAGAGTCCAGCTTGGATCCAAAGTTCCAGTTGAGTGAAGCCGGTATCTGTTTCATGTAGTTAGAGGTCCTGCTTGGTCTGACATGGCTGAGCCTTCTGTCACAGTGACAACACCGGAGGTCAAACCCAAGTCTTCAGCAGGAGGGCTCGAGGGTTACCCACTGTACAAAGTACCGGACCCAAATGGAGTACCAGACCCAAATGAAGTCTTCAGCAGGAGGGCTTGAGGGTTACCCACTGTACAAAGTACCAGACCCAAATGGCATATATAAAACCGAAAGTTGGGAAAGCAGAACGTTGAATGGGATTGGGCAAATCACGTGTGTTGCAACAAAACATCAACAAGCACAGGACAGGGACAAACATAAACAACAACATGGAAATAGTCCTGCCAGACGACCCTCTGGGGGACTGGTGGGGAAATGTCCAAGCTGTCCGTGACAGCCTCTATAAAAGCTTAACATTGTTAAAGTCGATTACAATCTGATTCACTGTCAATGTTTTTATTGTTAATTAGTTGAAAAAAAAAAGAGATTTCAGTGATGTTGTTCCTAGGTATTGTTATCATTATAGTTGATGTGAAAACACATTTTCTTTTTTTCTTTTTTTTTTTTTTTTTTAAATTTTGAAATTAATAATAAATATTGCTTAACTATTTAACGATTTACTTTCCTGCTAACCTTTTCATTTTATATAAATTTTCTGGTCATTACTGATGTGCCTTAAATACCAAAAGGAACCTCCATTGCCAGTACTTCTTTATCATGGCAGTTTACATGTTGAAAGATATAAGTTATATAAGTTTTATGTACTGATTTAAAAAAAAAAAAGTTTTCTGACCAGACTATATTATTCCAAAGACTTCTGACTTCTGTGTGACGTTCAAGACAGGGGATGTTTGTAGTGCACTTCATTGCTTATTGTTATCCATAGAACTGTTGCTCCTGCTGCTTTCAGTTCATCCTGCAACTCATTTCAAGTGATGCGTGGCTATTAATTTACCTTTCTTATCATTAGTCTGAGAGCACATTGAGAAATCTGGCATGGTCTGATTGCCTGGGTATGATACGTTTTGATTCTGCGAATCCAAGAATTTCATGATTAAGAGCTTTAGTAAGATCCGTCATCTTCACCGTGAATGCTGTCTGTTTCCAACTGATAGCATACAGTGCATCCGGAAAGTATTCCCAGCGCTTCACTTTTTTTTTAACATTTTGTTATGTTACAGCCTTATTCCAAAATGGATTAAATTCATTATTTTCCTCAAAATTCTACAAATAATAATAACGTTAAAGAAGTTTGTTTGAAATCTTTGCACATTTATTACAAATAAAAAGCGAGAAAAATCACATGTACATAAGTATTCACAGCCTTTGCTCAATATTTTGTTGAAGCACCTTTGACACCAATTACAGCCTCAAGTCTTTATGAGTATGATGCTACAAGCTTGGCAGAACTATTTTTGGGCAATTTCCCCCATTCTTCTTTGCAGGACCTCTCAAACTCCATCAGGTTGGATGGAGAGTGTCAGTGCACAGCCATTTTCAGATCTCTCCAGAGATGTTCAATCATGTTCAAGTCTGGACTCTGGTTGGGCCACACAAGGACATTCACAGAGTTGTCCCATAGCCACTCCTATGTTATCTTGGCTGTGTGCTTAGTGACATTGTCCTGTTGGAAAATGAACTTGGAAATTCTCCCCCAATCACTCAGTTTGCCCAGCGGCCCTCTCTAGGAAGAGTCCTGATGAAGAGTCCAAACTTCTTCCATTTACAGATCATGGAGGCCACTGTGCTCATTGGGACCTTCAGTGCTGCAGAAATTATCCTGTACCCTTCTCCAGATCTGTGCCTCGATACAGACAATTCCTTAGACTTCATGGCTTGGTTTGTGCTCTGACATGCACTGTTAACTGTGTGACCTTATATAGACATGTGTGTGCCTTTCCAAATCATGTCCAATCAACTGAATCTACCACAGGTGGACTCCAATCAAGTTTTAGAAACATGTCAAGGATGATCAGTGGAAACAGGCTGCACCTGAACACAATTTTGAGTGAGTGTCATGACAAAGGCTGTGAATACTTATGTACATGTGATTTATTTTTTCTTATTTTTAATAAATTTGCAAAGATTTAGAACAAACTTCTTTCATGTTGTCATTATGAGGTATTGTTTGTAGAATTTTGAGGAAAATAATGAATTTAATCCATTTTGGAATAAGGATGTAACTGTTACGGGTAGCAGGGCTGAGGGTGAACCACTAGGGGGCCCTCAGTAGGGGTTGTCATGTTGTCTGTTTATGTTTATGTTTTGGCCATGTGTGTGTTAGTTAAGCCCCGCCCTGTCCTATTGTGTGTTGATTAATGTTTCACCTGTTCCTAATGTTTCCTGATTATGTTTCCTATTTATAGTCCTGTCTTTGTCTGCTTGAGTTGCCAGTCCTCGTTTCTATGTAGGCCGAAGTGGTGTCGCGGTTTATGTCTCATGTCATGTCTCGTGTGGTTCATGTTAAATAAATCCCCTTTATGTTCACGGAAGCTTCGCGGTGGGTCTGTAATATCCAGCCGGACACCGCCGGTTGTAACAGAAGGACTGGCCGAAACCGAACAGATCCAGCGCGAAGCTTCGGCGAGAAGGTTAGTTTTTTCGTTTCCGGGTTTTATTGTTTTGCCTAGTTTTTTGTTTTGCGCTCCGGGTCGGAGTGTGTTTCGGGGGGGTTTTTTGTTGATTCCGCCCCTCTCTCCGCCCGTGGTTAGGGAATGGAGGAGGGATTCGGCAGTAATTCGAGTTTGGAGGATATTTTTTATTTTTTCTCGCTTCGTCCATGTTCACGTGGGGGCGTCGCCCCACGATGTAGCTTCCGTGGGGGGCGTGGCCCCAGTTTTTACCCTTCGGAGGAGAGTGCCGGCCAAGGGCCGGAGTTTCAAGTTTTTTTTCCCGGCTCTCGCTCTGCTTAGGTTCCGGTGGGGGGCGTCGCCCCACGATGTAGCTTCCGTGGGGGGCGTTGCCCCAATGTTCGCCAGCAGAGGAGAGTTCCGGCCAGGGCCCCGGACCTTGAACCTTTTTTTTTGTTTTTGTTTTGACTGCTCCGACTCTCGCTCCGCCCATGTTCCTGTGGGGGGCGTCGCCCCATGATGTAGCTTCCGTGGGGGCGCTGCCCCACCTGTTGCCAGCGGAGGAGAGTTTCGGCAGCACCCTGCTCCCGCCCGCCCGCCCCTTGGGGAGTTCCAGACCCCAGCGAGACGGACATCGTCGCCCCGGAGCCTTCGTTCGTCGGTGGACGTCGCTCGGTGCGAGTGCTCGGCGGTGGACGTCGCTCGAAGCTGCTGCTCGGCGGTGGACGTCGCTTGGTCCTGCGGCTCGGCTGTGGACGTCATTCGGCTCTGCGGCTCGGCTGTGGACGTCATTCGGCTCTGCGGCTCGGCTGTGGACCTCGTTCGGCGCCTCCGCTCGGCTGTGGACGTCGCGTCGGACCCTTTGGCCTTGCCGTCGGGTCCTTTGCTCCCCCCACTTGTCTCGCTCCTGCTTCTCACTCCCCCCACTTGCCTCGCCTTGATCCTCGTTCCCCCCACTTGCCTCGCCTTGATCCTCGTTCCCCCCACTTGCCTCGCCTTGGTCCTCGCTTCCCCCCACTCGCCTTGCTTTTGGCTTCTCGCTCCCCCCCCTAGTGCCTCGCCCTGCTTCTCGCTCCCCCCACCGGCCTCTCTACGTTCCTAGCTCCTCCCCAGGACCCATCGCTGGACCGGACTTTTTGGGGAGGGGCTAGGGTTTGGCGCGTCGGGAGCCGCGCCTTTGAGAGGGGGGAGATGTTACGGGTAGCAGGGCTGAGGGTGAACCACTAGGGGGCCCTCAGTAGGGGTTGTCATGTTGTCTGTTTATGTTTATGTTTTGGCCATGTGTGTGTTAGTTAAGCCCCGCCCTGTCCTATTGTGTGTTGATTAATGTTTCACCTGTTCCTAATGTTTCCTGATTATGTTTCCTATTTATAGTCCTGTCTTTGTCTGCTTGAGTTGCCAGTCCTCGTTTCTATGTAGGCCGAAGTGGTGTCGCGGTTTATGTCTCATGTCATGTCTCGTGTGGTTCATGTTAAATAAATCCCCTTTATGTTCACGGAAGCTTCGCGGTGGGTCTGTAATATCCAGCCGGACACCGCCGGTTGTAACAGTAACATAACAAAATGTGGGAGAAGTGAAGCGCTGTGAATACTTTACGGATGCATTGTATGTTTTTTATAACATGAACTTCAAATATTTGCTTGAACACCTTTATTGCAGAGCTTATTTCATTCATATTTAAGTAACTTTTACATGTATTTTTAAAAAAAAATATTGTCTAAATAAGGTACAGTTTCTTATCATTTAAGATTATTAAGTATTTCTTTTTTGTTCTTATTATAACATTTTTTTATCACATTCATATGTACAACCCTTTTCCTTCCTGTTTAGGTTATGCCAACTTCATGCTTAAATCTAATCAGATATTTGGATACAAACACAGATTGTGTTATTGTGTTACTGAGTTGTATATAATGAGACGTGTTAGATGAGAGAAAACTTGAGAAAGTCTTATGTGGTGATCTTTATTAATGGCAGGTTTTCAGACTGAACCGAAATGTGTGTCAGAAGATGTGACTGGTTGGACAAAATACATTACATTACACATTATACATCAGAGTAGAAAACTGTTTGAAAACACAATTATGTGTGAACTGTGAGGCCTTTTATAGTGTTAATTTATTTCATATGTAATACATTTTCTTTAAACTCATATAAAAGTTCAGAATGAACTGTAGGCACAGCTAATATCATGATACTATTTAATGAGAGTCTTTTGAGATTAAAATGAGACGATCAAACCACCATTTTATACTTTATTCCTGATCGTTGAAACATAATCTATGTAGTGGTGAGAGATCTGACTTCAGAGTACACGGGGTCTTGAGTTTGTTTTCTCGTTCTTGTCCCTCTTTTGGTTTTCTTATTATTAAAATGCAAGGCAGCATAATTCAGCTCAATGTCATGGTCCTGTGGGAGCGAGTATAAAATTAGGAATGAATCAAAATAATAAAATCAGAAATAAGGGAAATAATCAGTATGATTATAGGTCTGAGTCAATACCTGAGAGGTTGTTTGTTCAGACCTTTTCACACTGGTTTCTCTTTCTGGTGAAAAATTATTTATCATATATTTTATCTACAGCTTTTACATCACTTATCATTAATTTGATCTCATTGTTTACTGAAATCTGACCTTAATATATTATAATAATTGAAATTCTTAAAATGAAATTCATTAATTCAAAGCACAGTATATGTTACAAAGATTTTACAGTGCTATAGAATACTTACTTGTGTGATGTTTGTGGTTTCTCCTTTTAGAGAATAAAAGAGCTTGAACAGAGAGCACAACCACACACACTCCCAAAGCTACAGCGAGGCAGATCACTACAGGATCCACAGATTCCTCTGTAAAAACAAAAATATTAATGATGAAATAATAACTTCACCTCCATGTGATCACAGTAATATTATAAATATTTTTACAATTAGCAATTTTAGCAATTAAATTTAATGATTAAAGAATATCTCACTCAATTTTATTGGTGTCCCGTTCCCAAATATGATCTTCCCATACAGGGCCACAGCGCAGTGATAAGTGCCAGTATCATTGAGACTGAGGACGTTCTTGGTGAAGTTGTACACACAGGTGTGTGTAGAAGAGCCGCTCTCACACTGATGGCTGCTGTTGTGATGAGTGTAAATGATTTGAGGATGGGATTGTGGTGGAGCAGCTCTGAACCAGAGCACTTGGAGTTCTGCTGTTCTGATCTCAGAGAGAACCGAGCACTGCAGAGTCACTGAGGCTCCTGCAGGAACCGGGTCCGACACGCTGCGCTGCCACACCGACACTTTTACATCTTCATTTCCTGTTCAGTGTGATATAGACAGTGTGAGACAGAGACACTAATGATTAATACCTACACGACAGACCATTCCCATTTAATTATCTTTACATTATGGGATTTTCTCATGACACCTGAAATGCTGTTTATAAATGCTGCTCTGACATAAAAACCACATGGCATCTTTCATGACATGTGTCTAATGATGTATCGACAAATTCAGTATGCAAACTGCTATGATAGTCTAAAGCTGTTAAAAATGTCATTATAACGATAATAAACTAAAACAGCCTAAATACATTTACATTTTACATTTCTAACACAGATTGTGCTCCAACTTAGACAACATGGTTAATAACTAATCATACACAGGCTTATCACTTTTTTTTTATTTTAGAAAACAATAGTTGCAAACAATTATGGCATTTCCATATTGCTACATTTTTCCCCCTAATTAAAACTTGCACCTTATTTTAATTCTTGTTCTAAATATTTCTAATTAGAAATGCTTACCTTTTACTGATAAAAATGTTCCTTTTGCGAATACTATGTAGAATGTAATCAATCCACAGTAATACACGGCTTCGTCTGATGGTTTCACGTTCATTATTTTCAAATGAAAGCTGCTGTTTCCTTTCTCGATTCTGAACCTCGGAGAGTTGAATTCGTCTTTGTAAATGGGATTCTGGAATTTCTGTACCACAGCCACTAAGGAAGGTTCGTGTCCTCCTGGTTGCTTGTACCAAACGATTGGATCAGAGTTTTGTTCTCCGAGCTGAAAGCATTGTAGAATCACGTTATCACCAGGAGCAGCTGTGATCACTGGGTTTGGCTGATGGATGATAATATTTTGTGTGCAGTCTAATGTGAGGAGCCAAAGAACAAAAAAAAGTCATGCATATATTTTATGCATATATATTTGCTTGAATACTGCGTAAGTGCATTAAAAACATTTAATTATCCAGGCAAGATTTTAATTAACTGAATAGAAATGTACCTAGAACAAACAAACAAAGCAATAGAAATAAATGAATATATTGGACAGATAAATCTTTAAATGGTTTAATTTGGCTATAAATAAAAGAATCTCAATTAAGTAGTCTATATGAATGCAATGATTTAATATAAAATGACCTGAATTTAAACCAATTTGTCAGTCATAGCAATTTTTTTCTACATGGTTTCGAGCAAATATGTTATGTAAAATCCTCAACAAAAATAAAATAAAATAATAAAAAACACAATACAGCAGGTGAGCATGAATATGTAGAGCATATGATGTAAATAATAAATATTAAATGAAATTAAGTTTTAGTCATTTTATTCTTATTAGTTCCTGACTTTTCAGACATCCTGTAGTTATTTACTATTTTAAAGTAGGTTCATAAAAGAAATAAAACCTTACAAAATTTTATTTATTCATCTGCACTTACCGACTATATTAAACAGCACCACTTTAATCCACATCAGCATTAACATCTTGAGGTATGTGTACTGCATGTCCTCTTGTTGAGCTTTATAATGTCATACTGAACACATCTAAATGCAAGTGAAAGTTTTATGAAGTCAAGTTCTGACATCACAAACTTCCTGTCAGTTTCTCCTCCCACAAGACTGAAATGTCTGTAGTGAGCATTAGTGAACTGTAATGAAAATAGCACCACACAGGAATCGTGCCAAAAAATCAAAATTTCTCTTTTAAGTCAAGCTGTTGTAAATTTTATGCAAATTTTTTGTCATTGGTGCTAGTTAATGTATTGTATATTAATGTTAGATCATTCATACAGAAATTTAAAAAATGAAAAACACACAAAACAAACAGAACTCAATTCCAATAAGTTCAATTCTTGTAGTTACTAAATTTATACCTGAAATACCATTAAAGTACACAGGAATGTAAATAGCTATTGGGGAAAAAAATTAACCTTGTATGATCTTGACTCTTGTTTGGATCAATTGCAAGCTCAAACCAGTTTACTGAATCATTATAATACAGAACATCAGTGTTACTGTAGTTACAGTAATTTGATGATACAGTGCTTTGATGGTGCTGGTATTTTTCTGGGATACTGTAAAATGTAATACATATTAATATGATTTTTACCCTGGTTTCAACACATTGTTTTATTGTATCATAAAGTAGCCATAAAGATAAAAAAATGATATGTTAAAATAACTAAACTGGTGGAAAATGAGTATTAGGACCTGACAATTTTCAAACGTTAGGGCTTGAGGGTTACCCAGTGTACAAAGGATTTAAAAAGACAAAATATTTATTTGAAAAAATATCCATGTAGACAATAAGCTACTAGAAAAGCAACCCAGAGTAAACGCAAAAGAACACAGACAAAACTAAGAGGGCATCACAGTTTAACAAAATGATGAAACAAATCAACAGATATATATAGGGCATGTAATAAAGGGAACATGGGGAACATGTAAGGACAAAAGGCGGGAAAGCAAATCAATGGATCCGGTGGGGCAAAGCACATGTGGAGAAACAAAATATCAACAGAAAGCACATGACAGGGACAAACTTAAACAATGACATGGAAATAGCCCTGCCAGATTGCTCTCTGGTGGTCCGTGACAGAGCCCCCCTCAAAAGCATGGCTCCCAACCCTTAGCCAGGCCTGGAAGTCTGAGTTGAGTCTGGGCATCTTCCATGGGACTAGGAAATGGAGCAGTGTCAAAGCGGGCTTTGGAGGCTTGATTTGTTTTATTCCAGGCACGGAACCCAACACCAAGTAGATGTGGTTCCACCCCGGGAAAAGAGTGGAGGCAACTGAGTGAACATGAATAGGGTATGTACAGACATTCAAGAGAGGTTGTCCTCCAGAGCTTGCGTCAGGTACTGAAGAATGTCCTCTATGCTAGTTTAGAGAGTGCCCTTGATAGTCAAGCCTGGATCCAAAGATCTAGTTGAGTGAAGCCAGTATCTGTTCCATGTAGTTAGCTGAGTATTCTGTCACCATGACAACATCAGAGGTGGGGATAAAACCAAGGTCTCCAGCAGGAGGGCTCGAGGGTTACCCACTGTACAAAGTACCAGACCCAAATGGCATATAAAACCGAAAGGTGGGAAAGCAGAACAATGGTTGGGGTGGGGCAAATCACATGTGGTGCAACAAAACATCACCAGAAAGCACAACAAATATAAACAACAACATGGAAATAGCCCTGGCAGATTGCCCATTTGGGGACTGGTGGGGAAATGTTCAAGCCAGTTACAATCTGATTCACTGTCACTGTTTTTGAATTGTTAATTAGTTGAAAAATAAGAGATTCCAGTGATGTTGTTCCTCCATATTGTTATCATTATAGTTGTGGTGTGAAAACACACACACACAGATATAATGATATAATATATATATATATATATATATATATATATATATATATATGAAATTTCTGGTCATTACTGATGTGCCATAAATACCCCAAGGAACCTCCATTGCCATTACCTCTTTATCATGGCATTTTACATGCTGAGAGATATAAGTTATATAAGTTTTATGCACTGATTTTTTTATATATTTTCTGACCAGACTATATTATTCCAAAGACTTCTGACTTGTGATATTCAAGACAGGGGATGTTTGTAGTGCACTTCATTGCTTATTGTTATTTATAGAACTGTTGCTCCTGCTGCTTTCAGGTCATCCTGCAACTCATTTCAAGTGAGGTCTTGCTTCACTTTCTTACCATTAGTCTGAGAACACATTGAGAAATCTGGCATGGTCCGATCACCTGGGTAGGATACGTTTTGATTCTGTGAATCCAAGAATTTCATGCTTTAGAGCTTTAGTAAGATCCGTCATCTTCACCGTGATTGCTGTCTGTTTCCAACTGATAGCATATGCTTTTTATAACATGAACTTGAAATATTGCTTAAATGCCTTTATTGCAGAGTTTTATTTCAAGTCATATTTATGTAACTTTTTCATTTTTTTTTTTTTTAAATATATTGTCTAAATAAGGTACAGTTTCTTATCAGTTAAGATTATTAAGTATTTCTTTTTTGTTCTTATTATAACATTTTTTATCACATTCATATGTACAACCCTTTTCCTTCCTGTTTAGGCCATGCCAACTTCATACTTAAATCTAATCAGATATTTGGATACAAACACAGATTGTGTTATTGTGTTACTGAGTTATATATAATGAGACGTGATTTGGTATGAGTCTTTGAAATTACAATGAAACAAACCACCATTTTATACTTTATTCCTGATAAGAGTCAAAAATCACAAACAAAATAAATGATCAATGAAGTACAATCTAAGTAGTGTTGAGAGATCTGACTTCAGAGTACACGGAGTCTTGAGTTTGTTTTCTCGTTCTTGTCCCTCTTTTGGTTTTCTTATTATTAAAATGCAAGGCAGCATAATTCAGCTCAGTGTCATGGTCCTGTGGGAACGAGTATAAAATTAGGAATGAATCAAAATAGTAAAACCAGAAATAAGGGAAATAATCAGTATGATTATAGGTCTGAGTCAGTACCTGAGAGGTTGTTTGTTCAGACCTTTTCACACTGGTTTCTCTTTCTGGTGAAAAATTATTTAGCATTTATTTTATTTACAGCATTTACATCACTTATCTTTAATTTCTATAAAGAGTTAATCTCATTGTGTGAAGAAATCGGACCTTAATATATAATAATAATATAATTCTTAAAAACTCTGTAGTGAGAGCAGGGAGCAGGTGGAGGAAAACCTGGAGAGGTGGAGGTTTGCGCTGGAGAGAAGAGGAATGAAGGTCAGTCGTAGTAAGACTGAGTACATGTGTGTGAATGAAAGGGAGGGAAGTGGAACAGTAAGGTTACAGGGTGAAGAGGTGAAGAAGGTACAGGAGTTTAAGTACTTGGGGTCAACAGTCCAGAGTAATGGAGAGTGTGGGAAAGAGGTAAAGAAGCGAGTGCAGGCAGGTTGGAATGGGTGGAGAAAGGTGTCGGGAGTTCTGTGTGATCAGAAAATATCAGCGAGAATCAAGGGGAAGGTGTACAGGACAGTGGTGAGACCGGCCATGCTGTATGGTTTAGAGACAGTGTCACTGAGGAAGAGACAGGAGTCAGAGCTCGAGGTAGCAGAGCTGCAGATGTTGAGGTTCTCTTTGGGAGTGACAAGATTAGACAGGATTAGGAATGAGTACATCAGAGGGACAGCTCATGTTGGACGTTTGGGGGACAAAGTTAGGGAGGCCAGATTAAGATGGTTTGGACATGTTCAGAGGAGGGACAGTGAGTATATTGGTAGGAGAATGTTGGACATGGGGCTGCCAGGCAGGAGGCAAAGAGGAAGGCCAAAGAGGAGGTATATGGATGTAATAAATGAGGATATGAAGCTAGTGGGTGCAAGGGTTGAGGATGCAGAAGATAGGGATAGGTGGAGAGAGATGATTCGCTGTGGCGACCCCTGAAGGGAAAAGCCGAAAGAAGAAGAAGAAGAATATAATTCTTAAAAACGTAATTTATTAATTCAAAGCACATTATATTTTCAAGAGATTTGACAGTGCTATAGAATACTTACTTGTGTGTTGTTCATGGTTTCTCCAAATACAGAATAAAAGAGCTTGAACAGAGAGCACAACCACACACACTCCCAAAGCTACAGCAAGGCAGATCACTACAGGATCCACAGATTCTTCTGTAGCACAAAAATAATAAAGATAAAATAAGAACTTTATCTCCATGTAATCATACCAATATTACACGTATTTATGCAATCTTAGCAATTAAATATTACAATTTAAGAATATCTCACTCAATTTTATTGGTGTCCCGTTCCCAAATATGATCTTCCCACACAGGACCACAGCGCAGTAGTAAGTGCCAGTATCATTGAGGCTGAGGATGCTCTTGGTGAAGTTGTACACACAGGTGTGTGTAGAAGAGCCGCTCTCACACTGATGGCTGCTGTTGTGATGAGTGTAAATGATTTGAGGATGGGATTGTGGTGGAGCAGCTCTGAACCAGAGCACTTGGAGTTCTGCTGTTCTGATCTCAGAGAGAACTGAGCACTGCAGAGTCACTGAGGCTCCTGCAGGAACCGGGTCCGACACACCGTGCTGCCACACCGTGACATTAACATCTTCATTTCCTGTTCAGTGTGATATAGACAGTGTGAGATTATAATCTGGATCTTTTAATAGTTATCTATTCATATTTTGTGCATTAAACATCAAGCATCTAGAATATAAATATATTTTCCAGGCTTTGTCTATGTATATGAAAAAGAAAAAAGGCTCCAAAAAATGTATCTCAAATGTATATATAAAACATAGACATATAAATTTATTCATTTATAATATGCATTCATCTATTTTTATCCAAAGCGAGTTAGAAATGAAAACTTTGCTATTAGCTTCACTTTTAAATTACATTTATATTATTTTAATTGTTAGAATATTTGTGCATTTAACATTTTTTAAATATATTTTATATGGTTATTGATGTATTAATTTTTTGTATTGATATTATCATTATTATTATTATTATTATTATTATTATTATTATTATTAGTAGTAGTAGTAGTAGTAGTATAGTTTCCTGCTTTTTTAACTGTTCAATTGTTATATTGATGATACCCAGTTATATATATATATATATATATATATTATATATATATATATATATATATATATATATATATATATATATATATATATATATATATATATATATATATATATCATCAAAACCAAATGAAATATCTAAATTGTCTAGATTAGCTGAGATTGGATGACCTATAATTTTCTATTATTAAATCCCGATAAGACAGAGATATTACTTATTGGTCCAAAAACCAGAAGCTTATACAGAAGCTCTCACAATTTAACTTGCATTTAGAAGGATGTACTATTACTAGTTGCTCGACAGTGACTTGGGTGTAATATTAGACAGCAACCTGTTCTTTGAAAATCATATCTCCAATATTAATAAAACAGACTTCAAGCTAAGAAACATTTTATCTGCATCTTATTCAGAAAAGCTAATCCATCCATTGATGACCTCCAGACTGACTATTGTAATCCATTACTAGGTGGTTGTCCTGCATCTTCAATAAACAAGCTACAGTTAGTCCAGAATGCAGCCGCCAGAGCTCTTACCAGGTCAAGGAAATATGAACACATAACCGCAATATTAAAAATTGATTACAAACTATTGCTACTTATGTACAAGGCTCTAAATGGTTTATCTCCCATGTATCTAACCAGTCTTCTAACATGCTACTATCTGTCATGCTCTTTGAGACTTCTGGTAGTTTCCAAAATAGCAAAGTCTACTAAAGGGGGTAGAGCGTTTTCGTATTTAGCTCCTAAACTTTGGAAAAGGCTTCCTGTCAGTGTTCGGGGCTCGGACACAGCCCCCCAGGTTAAACTTAGATAAAAGATATATCTCTTTAGCTAGGCATACACATAATACATCCAATGTCCTTGTGCTACAGTACATCTGATAAAATGCACATTATCATCTAGTGCCTGCTAATATTATGAACATCTATGCTAATTCCTTTCCACTTGTTTCCCTTTTTCCACCCATCCTGAGGCATCTAGACATTGTGCCAGCTCCAGTTGTGTTCCACTTCATGAAAATTTCAGACCTTTAGTGAGAAGAGGCCAACCCTGAGAGGATCCTGAAGCATCAAGCTCAAGTTGGATTCTGCTTTATGAAGATTTCGGGTATTTAAAGCGAAGATGCCAACCACATGTGGACTTTGAGGATGACAACAACCTCCTAATTAATACACACAGTAACATTCTACATATGTTGTACTGCATCACACAAATTGGCTGTGTATGACTGTATAAAAGGACATTATTCATAATCACACACTCCGGTGTTTATAATAATCTACAAACAATCTCCGGTGTAACCCAAATGAGGATGGATTCCCTTTTGAGTCTGGTTCCTCTCAAAGTTTCTTCCTCTTTCCATCTAAGGGAGTTTTTCCTTGCCACAGTCACCTCAGGCTTGCTCACTAGGGATGATTTTCTATAGTCTGTACCGCTTATCCTATCTATTCTCGGGAGGGATGATTTTGTCATTAATCTAGGACTTTGTACTATGTTTCTTATGTTCTGTAAAGCTGCTTTGAGACAATGTCCATCGTTAAAAGCGTTATACAAATAAAATTTAGTTAAATTTAATTATGAATAGGGATAAATAGGGTCATAAAAATTATACTGTCTGCCATGGTACAAGGTAAGAGACTACAAAAATGACGACATGACAATATGTAATATGTAATATTTATAAATTCCTGTCAATTTACACTATAAATGAATATTAAGAACAGATAATGGACATATGATACACAGGAATTTCAGATCACATTAACTTATTTAAGATTAAATAGTTACAGTAAAAAATAAAAATGCACTTTAAAAGCAATGAAATTGGTGCCTTGGTGTAAATTCTTACCTTTAACTGATAAAAATGTTCCTTTTCCAAACTGTACTGTAATCTGTTTTAATCCACAATAATACACGGCTTCATCTGATGGTTCCACGTTAGTAATTTTCAAATGACAGCTTTTTTTTAAATTCTCAACAGTAAACCTTGACGACTTGAAATCATCTTCAAAAATTGGATCCGGTGCTAGTTTATGAACTGTGACCATTACACAAGGCTCCTGTCCTGCTGCTTGTTTGTACCAAATGATGGTTTCAGTGCTTCCTTTGTTCGTTCGAAAGCACTGTAGAGTTACATTTTCACCAGAAGCAACGGAGATCACCGGGTTCGGCTGATGGACGATGTTCTCTTGTACAGAAACTATTGTGATGTGCCACAGAACATGAAAAAGTCATGTTTAAATTTCACAAAAAGTTTAACTTTCAATAAAATGCTGTATGGCTTCACTGATTAGACATTTAGCCCATAGAAACATTTCAGATAGTAAACTTTAGTAAGATTTTAAGTAAATAAATGTACCTAGACTGGTCATCAGTTACTTTTGACTATACTGTTAATTATATGATTATAATTCTTAAGAAAACCTGCATGTTGTGATACAAATGATATATATCTATATTTATCTAAAACTATAATCACTCACCAGTCTGACTAAAAAGCACCACTATAATCCACATCAGTATCAGCATCTTAAACCTCAGGTTTGTTCATGAGCATGTTCTTTCAACAAAGTGAGCTTGAGGGGTGTTACTGAGAGTTTAAAACATCTGGAAGCTCAGCCCCCTGACCTCAAAACTCTCTATGTGGAATCCAATAGCTCTGATATAAGATAGGAAGTGCTGATGAAAAACATAACACTAAGTACTAAGTCCTGTCACTGAATGTGTGTATGGCGGATCTGGGAAAACGTTCAGAATATGTATAATTCTGAAAATTACAGCTTTTTGTAATCTTTTGTACACAAATATGGCCTTAACTAGAAAGGTTTTTGAGGTTTTTTTTTTTTTAACATATTTATTCAGATTAAGTCTTTGTACCAATCTGTTTGTTAAACCGGCTCTTTACCAACATACAACATAACTATAGAGCCCCATCAAAATCAATTTATCTATAAATTAAGATTCACTCTGCAATTAATCCATTTTAAATGAAGAAGATTACAGCTAAGTGGGTAGCCATTGTGGCTTGAAAGTAGACGCTACTCGAAATTAAAATTCTCCAAGCAGTTTTATATTCTCATTTTCATTCCAGCCTTACACAATCCAAACAAGATATTACAAAACACTGATCCTATATCAATCTATACCATTGACTACAAATCTAGTTTATTGTATGGCCAACTGCATGGCTAAACCTTTTGTGGAGACCTGACTGTACACTCATATGGGAAGGTTGAACATCTCATTCCAGATTTATTCTCATTTCCTGTTATAATGAGCTCCAGTCTTCTCTTTTGGTAATGATTTCCACTAGATGTTGGAGTGTGACTTTGGGGATTTGTGTTAATTCATTCAGCATTAGTGAGATCAGACACTGATTTTGGGATGTTGAGGAAGCTACAGTTCCAGTTCATCCTAAAGGTGTTCAGTGGGGTTGAGTCAGCATAAGGGCTCTGTGCAGGACACTTGAGTTCTTGCTCTCCAGTCTTCACCTTCACACCATATCTTTATAGAGCTCTGTGCTTTGTGCACAGGGGCATTGTCATGCTGGAACACTTGTTTGGGCCTCTTAGGTCAATTCAATTCAATTCAATTCAATTTATTTGTATAGCGCCTTTTACAATGGACATTGTCGCAAAGCAGCTTTACAAAAATAGAGAAACAGAAAGGAGAGGAAAAAAAGAATCATTAAATTATTAAACTATTTTATCCCTATTTATTCATAATGAGCAAGCCTGTGGCGACGGTGGCAAGGAAAAAACTCCCTGTGATGATATGAGGAAGAAACCTTGAGAGGAACCAGACTGCACACTGGACAGTAAATAATGTAAATGTAAATAGTGTCCTTTCTACAACAGCAACCAAGGGCCCATGAGGAACTACTAGGTCAATGTAGTTACTGAGTTCATTATAGACACTAATTCCTTGCTGTCAAAAGCTGACAGATGTAACAGCAGATCGGTGATGGTGTTATAGTCCCCATGTGGCTCTGTCCACAGCTGTCTCCTGGACAGAGGTCCACTGAAAGGAAATTCTAATACTACAGCAATGAAAAGACATTCTATACAGTTGTGTTCTTCAAATTTTGTGGCAACAGTGTGGGGGAAGAATCACATACAGGTGTGAGGATCGCATACTTTTACCCATATGATGTATAATATAGGAGAAACATATAGTCAGATACAGCAACATCCAATGGGGTTTCCCCAGACCATCCTCACAGATATGAAACTCTAGTGTCCTATATACTGTATCTATGTGTATAATATGTAAAGGTAAGCCTGCATCTGTCTGTCTTCCCTTAACTTTTACTACCATACTCCTGTCTTCTTTCTTTTGCTTTCTTATTTTTGATTATGTATTTATGAATAGTTTATAAGAATAGTATAGGTCTTATTGCACGCACACTGATATATTTTGATTATATTCTGCCACACTCTACCCTGGGCTGACTGTGTGATAGCATTTGTTCATGACCTCATTTTATAAACGTGATATCCTTAGCTTTGACCTAGAAATTCTTTCTGTTCTGTTTTGATCAACATGTGCCAAGCACAGACACTCCATGACAGTTCCCTTTTCCATAATTAAGATAATCCTTTTCGTAATAAACTCGTCAAACCGCCAGTAAGCACATCAACCACCATGTCTGTTTCCGCAGACATTTTTGTTTATCAAAATATAACAATAAATACTACACCATTCTTTGGTATAAATAATCCCTGTCAATCTTCGAAGAGTTTTGCTATTCAGTCACTGCGTGAATTCAGCTCAGAGCTAGCAGCAGCAGCACGGTTCAGGCTTCTTCTCCAAGTGAACCTGAACTTTACTGGACGTTCACACTTAAATTATGAGGTTAAACAAATGTAAAATACTGTGAAATAGAGTTAATGTAGGATTGTGTGTGCGTTACACACCTTCTTATCTTTCTGCCTCTGATTCCTTCTCTCTCTCTCTCTCTCTCTCTCTCTCTCTCTCTCTCTCTCTCTCTCTCTCTCTCTTGCAATACAACCAATGAAATATTGAATAAATCATATTATTTATGTGTTAATGCGTAAATCCATCAAATATATAATTCCCACAATATTCACTCAATGTCGTTACATAAACATGTTCACTCCAATTAAATATTTGACAGGAAGTTGTGTCATACAAACTTCCTGCTGATCATGGGAAGAAGAAAAGCCTTTCATTATTGCTTCTTTGTTTTTCAGTGGTATGAAGATGCTGACTGATGAGGTCACAAAAGTACAATCTTGTTACATCAATTATAGAGTGGAAGTAAATTATTGATAAGAAAATACATTTTAGGTAAATATTTCAAACGTCCTGAAAGGTCGAAAGGTCTTTGTGCCATTATCATGGATGTTAGTAAGCCACATTGTGTGTATTTACAGTCACAGGATGCAGTGTCTTTACTATTACCAAACATTGCTTCACTTTTTTCTGTGTGCTGCCAAATGTCTAACATTTAGATGGTCAAAGTATTAAATCAGGCACTAAAAGCAGTGTGATGGTATACAAGAAATAAACACTTTAGGACATGCTATTATTGAAAAGTAATCAGCTTCTCCACTACACACCACTACATCACTACATCATTGATTGTTTTTCTTTAACAGCACAGCCCCAAGCATTTTATTTCTTATACACCATGGAGGATTCTTTCCACTTAATATATGTGGCAGGTTTATTGGAAGACTTAGGCAGAGTGTAAAGGAGTCAGCAAATTAATGTTGTATATCAGGCATCTAATATGTGTGTGTGTGTGTGTGTGAGTGTGTGTGTGTGTGTGTGTGTGTGTGTGTGTGTATGCAAGCCTAGACTGAGTTGCTAAAAGATGCAAAATTTTGTGTGTAACACATTGCAGCATGGTACAAAATACATACATAAATATTAATAATAAAAAACATACTGTCCAGCTCAACCAGAGGCCGATGTGTGCCTGAGTTAATACAAAAGCAAAAGAGACAACACTACAAGGAAGAGTTGAGACTCTAGTCTGGATGCAGAGATTTCTGACATTTTAATAGAAATATTCAAATTAATTTTATGCTTTTTCCCCAGAGGCTTAAAAAATTGTCTGTTGTGTTGTGTCCATGTTTATCATTGGATGTCTTTGTCATGTTCCACTCCACAGTGGTGCTTAATTTAAAGCTCTTACCAAAGTAAACACTCAGGACTTTAAGAATTTGTAGTGTTTCAGTTTCTGTTTTTTCCCTAGGGGCAATATAATCAATGAAAAGTTCACAAAACACTAAAATGGTTATTTACTTTCACACAAATGTATGTAAATGGTGATATCAAACCCATTTCTGCCCTCTGAGATGCCCTAAGTGCTTTTTCACAATAAGCAATAAAAATTTTAACTTCAACCAGTAATATTCAGTGTATGGTTATCCAACAGAGGGGAAAAACATATGTCTAAATCATATATCTATTTTATATCAGACTCACAGCCTGAACATCATTCATTTCTTTATAGTGATAGAAAAAATCTTGATTACCATTTCACCAGCAGAATGAACTAGAAATAACAAAAATAATCCACACATATAACATCATCACTCCTTGACAGAACCACCTTTTCAGTGTTTCAGTGATTTTAAGACTTCAACTGTATATCATTCAGGTTTCAGTTTCAATTCAGCTTAAAGAGTCATTAACAAAAATATTTCTACAGTAACACTTTAACTTAATGACAGAACTAATGACACTGAATCATATTAGAGATCAAATCTAAGTTATGGAAAGACCTTGCACATCAGAATATATAATATCTTTCGGTTGTTGTTTCTTGAGTTTTCCTCTTTTGATTCTTCTCTCATTGAAATGTAAGGCAGTGTAATTCACCTCCACATTGTCAATGTCCTGTAGGAACAGATATCAAATGATCAGAATATTGAATCATTAGACTATCAGTGTAAATCTTCAAAGCATTATATATATATATATATATATATATATATATATATATATATATATATATATATATATATATATATATATATATATTTATATATATATATATACCATGTACCAATCAGGCATAACATTGTGACCACCAGCCTAATATTGTGTTGGTCCCCCTTTTGCTGCCAAAACAGCCCTGATTCATGCACTGTTTATTCTGACACCTTTCTATCAGAACCAGCATTAACTTCTTCAGCAATGTGAGCAACAGTAGCTGTAGTCTGTTGGATCGGATCACACGGGCCAGCCTTCGCTCCCCACATGCATCAGTGAGCCTTGGCCGCCCATGACCCTGTCTCCGGTTCACCACTGTTCCTTCCTTGGACCACTTTTGATAGATATAGGACCACTGCAGACCGGGAACACCCCACAAGTGCTGCAGTTTTGGAGATGCTCTGATCCAGTGGTCTAGCCATCACAATTTGGTCCTTGTTAAACTTGTTAAATATATATATATATATATGTAATATTTACCTGAATGTGGGACTTGTCTGTCATGGAGCCGTGTTTTAGTCTATCTACAGAGAGGAAAATGCACTTTTATTACCAAATTGTTTTATGGATGCTCCACAGTATTAAATGTAAAAAAGTATTAATGGAAAAAGGATGCAGTATAAGATGAAATAAAACACTTCAGGTTGTAATGTTAGTGGAAAATAATATTTATAATAATATAAATTTAATTTAGCCATAATGCAGACTTACTTCTTTTACAGGTTATGATAAAGATCAAAATAAAGATCACAACCACACACACTCCCAAAGCGACACTGAGACAGGTCACTACATGATCCACAGAACTCTCTGTCACACAGTAAACATCACAATATTACATACTGGTTCAGTTATTACATCTATGCTAATCCAGCCTTTTTCTTTAGGTCAATAAAAGTGTGAGAGATCATTGTGTTAGAACATATTTTATAGCTTGATACAAGTAAATAGACTGACATATACAAATAACTGTTGCATACTCTAGTTTAAGCATAAAATCCTATACTTCTTACCCAGCTGTACTGGTGTCCCATTTCCAAATACGATCTTCCCACACAGGGCCACAGCGCAGTAGTAAGTGCCAGTATCATTGAGGCTGAGGACGTTCTTGGTGAAGTTGTACACACAGGTGTGTGTAGAAGAGCCGCTCTCACACTGATGGCTGCTGTTGTGATGAGTGTAAATGATCTGAGGATGGGATTGTGGTGGAGCAGCTCTGAACCAGAGCACTTGGAGTTCTTCTGCTCTGCTCTCAGAGAGAACCGAGCACTGCAGAGTCACTGAGGCTCCTGGAGGAACTGTGTCCAAAATATCGTGCTGCCACACTGAGACATTGAAACCTGGTTTACCTGATAAGTGTGATATAGACAGTGATAGGTTTGTATTAGGCTGTCCTTTTTATATTTAGACCTTTATAATTTAACTGGAATAAACAGGGTTAAGAATGCTGTGTTTTGTAGTTTCTTGATAACAGTCATGGCAAAAAAGAGGCAACTCGATAGGACTGATTTGAACAACAAAAAACAACCTGCTGAGAATGACATGTACAGAACTTTTTAGCTAAACTTAAGCTCATATAAGTCTTGGAAATTGAGAACATATCAACATATGATTTCCCACCTAGTGCAACATTTATTTACTTAGAAATATATTGAAACGATCAAAACAGTTGACTACATTTTGTTTAAAATGAACCCCTTTTTTTTTTTTTTTAGATATTTTAATTTAATACAAAATGCTATAATATGACATAACCCATCAGACGTATCTAAAGTGTTCTTTGAATAAAATTTAAAATTAAAACAGCAAAAAATGAAGCTTAATATTCACTTTATAATTCTTACCTTTTACTGATAAAAATGTTCCTTTTGTAAAACTTGTAACAAATTTTATAAGTCCACAGAAATAAGTGGCTTCATCTGATGGTTCCACATTAACGATTTTTAAATGGCAGCTTGTTTCTTCTTTCTCGACGATGAATTTTGGTGGTTTAAACTCATCTTCATAATTGGGTTCATCATGAACTGTGACCATCACACAAGGCTTGTGTCCTACTTTTTGCTTGTACCAAACGACGGGATTAGGGCTGTCTTGCATCTGAAAGCAGTGCAGAGTCACATTATCACCAACATCAGCAGTGATCATTAGATTCGGCTGATTCTTGCTCGTTGGCTGTGTAGAATCTGCTGTTAAGAGTATATGCCACAAAAATGTATCATGAAAATTTATTCTATCAGAGATTGAGATTGTCTCAAGTGTTCTAAGTATAATTATGCAACACCTGATGATCAATCTGATGCACCAAATTATGTGAGTCATTAATTCTGATGCACCAAAATCATGCATATGATTAGAAAGAATCAAAACCATGTACACTTACCAATTCGATTCAAAAGCATCACTGTAATCCACATCAACGTCATCATCTTCACTCTGAGGTCTATAGCATGTCTTCTCTTGTTAAACTGTCAGATGGATAAACTGAGCACATCTCTCTTTGTGGTAAGATGTAACTCTGTAAGATGAGACTCTGACATCACACGTAAATTTCCATATACAATCAAGTCTTTCCAGTGAGAAACCTGACTGTTGCTCCTCCTCACGCCATTTCTGAATCTTTCTTCAAAATGGAATTAAAACCCTTCTAGATAACTTGAGGTACACAACCTCTTTTTAATGTTTTTCCTCTTTATGGCAGGATATTGAGCAAATTATTATACGACATTTGTTAATTTCATAATTGCGCACTTTGACGAATATTCAAGAAAATCTGTTTTTTTCTATTAATAATTCAATAAAATATTTCTGAACTTTTGTAATACAACTTTTTTTATGCATTGTTTTTCTGACTTTACGATTTATTAGCAATAATCTATTTTTTTTAAATAACTGATTAAATAAAAAATTAAAATGAATATTATGGGCGAGATCAACTGTTTTAGAACTTTTTGTTAAAGTAAAAGTGAATAATAGTGTTGAACAAGTGTTTGGTTTGCACACATCCACATACAAGTACACAAAAATATATATCAAGTAAAACAATTAATTTAGTATCTTAGCAAAAAAATTATTTGAATAAGCAGGTCACATTGTTAATAGATGAATCATAGTATAGATTTTCTCATAGGTTAGAGATCATGAAATCATCAAGAAATCATCAAGAAATCATCAAGAAATCATGCATACATTTCATTATTTTATTATAAATTATAACAAAAATATTGTTAGGAGGTTTAAACACAAATTCCTTTGTGATTTTGATTCATTCATCATAACAAATCAGTGAGAACTGATGACAACCCTCATGTTAACCTGGGACATGTGTGTGGTGGTCACTAGGTTGTTTGAGTAGTTGTGTTTGTGTCAGTAGGTTGTTTGTAGGTGTGGGTAGTTGTGTTGGTGGGTGTATTTGTAAATTTTAATATATATATTTTTTCCAGTAGATGTTATGCACTTGTTTCTGGTTCCTTGGTGGAAGTGTAGATCTGGGAGGTTGTATTAATTTAAGGCCTAAAGAATGAATGAGATTTATAAAGTGAATATTACAATTACTTCATAGTAGTTACATTAATTATTTATAGCCGGAAATATGTGGACACCTGACATATACACTTCATGAAAATAACATTCAAGATTTATACTCTTCTCTAATGGAAGGCTTTCCATTAGATGCTGGAGTGTGACTGTGGGGATTTGTGTTCAAGGGCATAAGTGAGATCAGACACTGATGTCAGGATGTTGAGGAAGCTCCAGTTCCAGTTCATCTCAAAGGTGTTCAGTGTGGTTGAGTCAGAATCAGGACTCTGTGCAGGACACTTGAGTTCTTACATGCCAACCTTAACCTCCACAACATGTCTTCATGGAGCTCTGTGCTTTGTGCACAGGGGCATTGTCATGCTGGAACAGGGTTTGGGCCTCTTAATTCCATTCAATACAATTGTGTTCTTTCAAATTTTTGGCAACAGTTTGAGGAAGGCCAACATATGTTTGTGAAGGTCAAGTATCCACAAACTTCTGGGCTTATTGTGTATTACCTTGAGGCCCATAAACTTCTGCACCTATCAAAATCCTATAATTGCCATCCTGTTATGGATAAGCTCCTGCTCTTTTTCTATGTAGTTTCTCTGTGAGCGTTTCTCTGTTAGACAGGCTTCCTATTAGCACCCCTTTTTAGGAAAACAAGAGACAATACTATTCCTCTTACAGATCTTCCTCTTCCTCTATTGATTGCTGACTACAACCAGTCTATCACCTTATCCAACAGTACAACACTATATAAATACAGTGGGAATCCAGTGCAGTAGTGAAAGGGCAAGAATTTTTACAAAATGTAATTGTGTATTTTATGGAGGCATTGGTGGCTCAGTGGTAGGTTTCTCACCTATCATGCGAAAGGCCCGGGTTCGATTCCAGCCAATGCCTCAACCTCAGCCACTGGATGCAGTGCCGGTCCCAAGCCCGGAAAAAAAAATGGGAGGGTTGCGGCAGGAAGGGCATCCAGCGTAAAACCTGTGCCAAGTTGTTGTGCGGACCAGTCGGTCCGCTGTGGCGACCCCGAACAGGGAGCAGCCGAAAGCAACTTCTTCTTAATTGTGTATTTTATAAAGAAGCACAATTTTGGTATAGCATTATGAATATCAATAGAGCATTAATAAAGATACTAAACAACTTCAGGCATATGGGGCTTAAGATTTCCAAGGATTAGAGTATTTGGAGTGTTTTTGTTAATAAAAGCCTGACAGTTCTTTACAGCTTCAAAATTTCCAGGAATTTGACAGGCTTGGGTTCACACTTAATATAGTAACTTGTATGAGTGAAAGTAGCTATATTTAACACAGACTTGAAACATCGCAGTGTATAGAAATCAGACGGAGACACAAAGCTCTAAAAGGGAAACACAGTACATGCGTCTGATCAGACAATGAGTGGAGATCTGAAACACATTAAGAAAATAAAATAATCAATGATCTGACACTTCAGTCAAGCGTCATTAAAGCAGGAACACAAACACAGAGTGACTCAGGAGGAATTTTCCACACTTTTTCAGGACTTGCTGTTGATTTCTGACACTCATATGTACATCAGATCCACCTGCACTGAATCAGTAACAGCTTTCAAAGCCAAAACTGTGTAGTTATAGATTACTGAACAAAATGCATTTTTCATTCTGTGGTTTTAAGCCAGTGTGAAAATAATTATCTACAGATACAGACTTAAGTATAGATTTCCTGTCATTTATATTCAGTTCTATTTGTATAATCATAATCTGCATATACAAATAAAGTAAACATAAATGATTTAAGCTTTATAAAATGTCTGTGTGGATGTGGGTGGAGTATTATTCAGGCCTTATTGAGACTCCTCCTTAACCACTGTGACACTAACCAACCTCTCTCTCTCTCTCTCTCTCTCTCTCTCTCTCTCTCTCTGTCTGTCTGTCTGTCTGTCTGTCTCTCTCTCTCTCTCTCTCTGTCTGTCTGTCTGTCTCTTTCTCTCTCCCTCCCTCCCTCCCTCCCTCCCTCTCTCTCTCTCTCTCTCTCTCTCTCTCTCTCTCTCTCTCTTTCTTTCTTTCTTTCTTTCTTTCTTTCTTTCTCTCTCTCTCTCTCTCTCTCTCTCTCTCTCTCTCTCTCTCTCTCTCTCTCTCTCTCTCTGTCTCTCTCACACACACTCTCTCTCTCTCTCTCTCTCTCTCTCTCTCTCTCTCTATCTCCCTCCCTCCCTCCCTCTTTCTTTCTTTCTTTCTTTCTTTCTTTCTTTCTTTCTTTCTTTCTTTCTTTCTTTCTTTCTTTCTTTCTTTCTTTCTCTCTCTCTCTCTCTCTCTCTCTCTCTCTCTCTCTCTCTCTCTCTCTCTCTCCTCGTCTCTTTCTAATTTTCCTGCAATTATTAGCAAAATGGCCTTTATTTCAGGATGTAGGGTGTGCATTCAATGTGCATGCATGTGTGTGCGTGTGTGCGTGTGTGCGCGCGCGCGTGTGTGTGTGTGTGTGTGTGTGTGTGGGGGGGGGTGTTGAGTGTGTTTTGTGGTTTTGTACCTCTGTTTGTTTCTTTGCCCCTTCACACACTGCAGCTCTGTTTCATCTCTGCAGGCCGCTCTGACCACCGAGTCGCTTTTCTCAGAAACACTATCAGTTTCTCACCTCTCAAACTTTCCACAGGATGTGTGGCTATTTTGTTTGTCTCAGACCACACTGTTTCTTTTTTTTCCTTTTTCACACATGATGCAAAATTAGAAACATCTCCCTTTGTGACTTTATATAGATGTGTGATATTGTAACTCCTCTCTTCTAAAGCACTTTAATCTGTTCAAAACACACAACTGCAGCTTTGCGTATTATGTAAGCCATCAGATATAATGTTATTTACACAGTCAGTTATTCAGCTCCATACTGATGATGCTCTTTGAAAAAAAATTGTACATTGTCTTGTCTACTTACACATTACTGTGTGTGTAAATCACAGTGCTGTTAAATTCTGGATTCTGACTAGTCAGAATGTGTTGATTAATTTTCTATAACAGCATCTCTGACTATAATGTAGCTACAAATCACAGGTTTATATTAATACACTCTTTCTAATACGTTAACATTTCTATAGCAACAATTTATACAGTACCTTGCGTGGTGGATGCTGGACGTTAAGTTTTTATTTTTGAAAATAAAATTTAAATATAGTGAAGTTTTTTGCAAGGATGTGTTTATTTATCATTTAATAAGATATATTAAGTTTCTTCTTCTTCTAAGATATATTAAGTTTCTTAAGGCCAAAATTATTTATGATGGCGGTTGACATTTAAAATATTTTGTTAATGTTTTACTGAAAGTGTGTGAGTTTGCAATAAGCAAAACCATTTGTTTACTTTATTCTTGCTTTCTTTCTGTGTATGTTTATTTGGTTTGTTCTGCAACATAAAGCTCTGTGCTTGGGTAAACAGGAAGGTACAGCGAGCTAAAACCACACTGAAATGTTCCACACCACTCTCAGCTTTAACTTTCCAGGTCAGACCTGTGTGTGCATTCTGCATCTGCTGAGGAACATGCTTAAGAAGCTTCACATGAGACAGAGAGGTGTGAAAAAAACCCCAAAGTGAGGCGAAAAATCACAGAGCCAACTTGTGTATTGTATACATCCCACCCATGCATTTTGTTTTGTAAAGTACAGCGACTTGCAGCAGAAGGTGTGTGTATATATATACACACATCTTTCATATCATCTTTCATTTCATGTCACCACAATTTTCCTGCCGCTTCACACCCACCAATCAGCAGCCATAATCTCAAATATATATATAAAGCCCCTAATATAAAAAAACTGTTCCAATGCCCAATATGTCTATTCATGTGTAAGTGGAAAACAGGCGCTGACAGTCCTAACCCTGTCCACGTGTCAGACCAAGATCCAGCAGCAGCTCAACACAACCTCCACTCAACTTCCTGAGAATAGGCTTGTGGGCGGAGCTTCTTACAATTCACCAGATCAATGACTTTTTACTTTGTCTCTTATAAGCTGCTGAGTCACAGTAGAGTATAAAGATCATTTGTCATTTGTCCTGATCTCATTGAACACTTGCAGGAACCAGGATCTTGTCCTCTTTACTTCCAACTCTTCCTTATATATGTTTTGCATTGACTCTTAGTAGGAGAAGTGAACTACCATTAATTATGCTAATGTTAAATTTGCTGAGGTATATGAGGAATTAAATATTTTTGACTTCCAGGTGGTAACGCTAACTCTGCTTCATCAATATTTACTGTATTAAGCTGTATTTCTTTTTGTCTTGTCAGATTGTTTTCACATTATTATATGAACAGAACACATGTATTGTCTTGCACTGTAGTCCTGGGAATTCATCTGAAGTACTGAAAAAACAGCAATAAAAAGAATGGGTCTTGACATGACTTAAAGCCACAGCACTACCCTGTAACTACAGACCAAACCCAGAGTAACCCTAAATAAACCCTTAATTTCTTCCCTTCATCCTGAGGTCATGTGGGTAAAACACAGTCTCACTGTGTCTCACTTTTTTTTCCTCTTCATTTCTTACATTTATTAACCCTTTGTCAACCTCACATCAGAGTTGCACTCTATGAGCCCAGTCACACAGCTCTGGCTCCATCTAGTGACAGAATTTGTGGCTTGTTTTTTTTATTTTATTTTATTTTAAAGTGAACCTTCACACTCAACACTTACTGTGAGAAAGTGATTTGTGGTTTGGGGCACAGCTTTGACGTTGCTTTAGGGCTCAGTCATGACTTTGGATTTTTAAAAAATATAATTTCCTCACTTCATTTCTTGATCATCGTTTTAAATGATTTGCTGATTTAAAAAAATAAAAAAATAAAAAAATTCTGCTACATCTGAGCTACAATGTTTTATGTATTAATCCTTAATCCTAAAATATTAAAATTTTATAGTGTTGTGCTACATACTGTTTATACACTGGGGAAAAAGTGTAAAAAAAAAAAAAAAGGTGAAAGTCTGTGATTAGAGAGAAGGACAATGAGAAGTGAAAGTTTGTCGCTGTCCGTGGTGTTGAAATTGTTGTGATGATGCAGTGCACCTTGGTTACCAGAGAAATATTACGCAATACAGTACAATATAATACAGTATTAATAGTTTGTACAACTGGACCATTGATTATATATTCATATGGGTGGATGTCATTTGCTCCCATTGTTGCATGCACAGTATTGGACAGCGTCTTTGGACATAGATATGTGCCTTGCTGACCCATATTGGTAAATCTTTGAGTTTTATCCCACTCATTAAGATGGATGGCGTGGGGTTTCAAATTGTCAGGCAGTTCTAGAGACATTTTTTCTTTTTTTGAATCCAATGTCAAATATATACACACCTGTATAATAAATCATGCTAAATCTTTTTTACACATATTATAGCAAATATTATATCCTTTCAGGGGTTATTTTGAACCATATTTTTTTTATTTGTAAATTATCAGACATTGTCAGATAATGTCTCTTTTCTCCCTTTAAAATGATATAACTTATGCCTAATATAGTGTTATGATCATACGTGCAATAAAATGTCAGCAAAGCTAACGTGCTATCTAAATATCTGTATACACTACTGACTGGTTTATGTTTAAGACCCAGCGGGCCAACTTATTCAGAGTTTATATCTAATTTAAGCAATTTCTATTCATTGATTGATGATAATTTCCATAAATATTTCTCAGGTTTCCAGATTCCCTTGTTATTTTGTATCATTGCCCTTTGGTGTGTGGCATTAATAGTGATTTCAAAGACAAAACTAAGATTTATAGTGGTATAGGGTCTATGTTTATTTTTTTTTTGGTTTTTCATTTCTTAATTTTTTCCCTGGGGGGCACGGTGGCTTAGTGGTTAGCACGTTTGCCTCACACCTCCAGGGTAGGGGTCTCTAAATTATCCGTAGTATATGATTGCGTGAGTGAATGAAAGTGTGTGTGCCCTGCGATGGGTTGGCACTCCGTCCAGGGTGTATTCTGCCTTGATGCCCAATGACGCCTGAGATAGGCACAGGCTCCCCGTGACCCGAGAATAGTTCGGATAAGCGGTAGACAATGAATGAATGAATTTTTTCACTAAAACTAGAACATGGATGCAAAAATTAACAGGTAACACAAAGACACGAAGACTGTGCCACTAGATGGAGCCAGTACAGTGTATTAGGTCTTATAGAGTAAATCATACATGACATACAAATGGTTAAAGAGTGTGAGAAGTGAGTTAGAGTGGAAGAAGAAGAAGAAGAAGAAAAAAACACACTGATAAAAAAAGGTTACTTAATAACAGGACTAAAAAAAGTAATGTCAAGACCCTTTCAAGTTGATCTCAAGTCCATTTTTTGTCATAAGAAACTGTATTTTCAGGAATTCAGAAGTTGAAGAATTCCTTCAGCACAACAATACAAAACAATGCATCTGCCCTGTATATAAAGATAAACATTAATAAGAAGAAGGCAAGCTTAAGACGAGAAGAAATACAGAAAAAAAATTAACTTTGTAACCTCCTCGAAGTGGATTATTTTCCTATTTAAGTAATACGTACGTCCCACAGTGCTTTATTTCTCTTATACCACATCAAATGTCCAATGAGCCCATTTCTCCTATTAATAGTTTTTAAAAACATGAATAAAGAAGAGACGGAGGTCAAAAACATGAGTGCTCCTGAAATGAAGTGGCATCTGCAGATGTTTGATGAGATCAGGATAAATGAAGTATGATCTTTGTGCCCTTTGCTTTTTGATCTGGTTGATTATAAGAAGCTCTGCCCACAAGCCACTAATCAGGAAGTTGAGTGCACATTATGCTGAGTTGCTGCTGGATCTGGGCCTGTCACACAACAGGGGTGAAAACATTCAGTACCTGTTTTTCACTGTTTTCACTAAAAAAACCAACCATAAATATTTTCCTCATAGAATATGATATATGTAAATATTCTCTAATTAGTAATATACCCAACTTTTGCAATAATAATCTCTTTCTTGTACTCAGTTTTAGTATCTTGTTAGTTGTCATATTCTTTGCTGTTTATTTTACCTTTTTTTGGATCATTGTCTCGGTGAAGGATAAACTAATGTATAATTTTTCCTTTTGGAATTTCACTTTTATTTATTTTTTTAGTTTATTTAGATGCATAAAAATGGTACCACACATATTCCAATTCAAAAACCTTGGGGGATGCAAACTTTCACACTCGGTCATGTAACTTTCCAGCTCTCGGTCTCGGCCTTATAAGAAGCTCGTGAAGTATCACAGCTTCTCAACAGACGCAGAATTCACACACAGGTCTGACCTGGAAAGTTAAAGCTGAGGTGGTGTGGAACATTTCAGTGTGGTTTTAGCTCGCTGTACCTTCCTGTTTACCCGAGCAAAGAACTGTGTACTGCAGAGCGGCAAAGCAACATGTTTTTGCTGCCACTTGCCTGCAACTACACACACTAAATAAAATAAACTTCATATCTCTGAATTCTGTATATAGTGAATAAAGAATCTTCACAGAAAACTTCATATCAATGATTACTCATGACTTTTAATCTGTGGAGCAAAAAGCAAAAAGATGTTACTATAGAAACAATAATGTACATCGCTGTGGTATAAATGCACCATGTGAAATGAATACACAGTTATTTCTACCGCTACTCAACAGAAACACTGATGTACTTTTTTCACCAATTCAATTAATTCATATGCCGTCAAGCCAGTATGAGTTTCTACACAGCTACATAACATGTAAATTCATAATCGTATTTGAAAATGAAAATAGAAGACAACAGGGAGATGTTTCTAATTTTGCATCATGTGTGAAAAAGGAAAAAAAAGAAACAGTGTGGTCTGAGACAAACAAAATAGCCACACATCCTGTGGAAAGTTTGAGAGGTGAGAAACTGATAGTGTTTCTGAGAAAAACGCCTCTGCGGTCAGAGCGGCCTGCAGAGATGAAACACTCAGAGCTGCAGAGTGTGAAGGGGCAAAGAAACAAACAGAGGTACAAAACCACAAAACACACCTCAACATACACACACACACACACACTTTACATACTAAAATAAAGACCAGTTTGCTAATAATTTAAATACATGTATTTAACCTGTATGCAAATATTAGATAATAATATATACAAATATGGAAATAAAAAGAATTAGGTGCTCAATTGAATTTGGTCATGATTCATACTTGTGTATGAATCATGACCAAATTCAATTGAGCACCTAATTCTTGTGATTTCCAGTTTCTCATGATTATGATTCATTAATGCTTATTTCTTAGACAACCTGCAAATGCATGTGATGTACGTTATGACAGATAATTTTGTTATTTCAGTTTTGAGTCTTGAGTATCATGGTGTGGTTCAGATGGGAGTGGAGACAGAGAGAAAGAGAAAGAGAGAGAGAGAGAAAGAGAGAGAGAGAGAGAGAGAGAGAGAGAGAGAGAGAGAGAGAGAGAATGTGATTGGTTAGTGTCACACAGTGGGTGGTGAAGGAGGGGCTGCTTTAAGGCCTGAATAAAGCTCCACCTACATCCACACAGTCACCACAGACATCCTGTTCATAATCATAAGTCTGAAAAAGAGGCATCAGATATTCTTAAATCTTTGGAGGAACCTCATAGGTGCTTATAGTTTAAGGGATTTTCAAGAATTCTTTAGAATATTAATGGCTTTTTATCCTCATAAAAGGGAAGCTATGAGAAACTATTATTAACAAATAAACACTTTATGTATGTGGACACCTGACTTTCACACCCATATGTGGTTCTTCCCCAAACTGCTTGCACACAACTGGAAGAACACAATTGTATAGAATGTCTTTATATGCTGTACCTTATTATTTTCATTTCCCTTTACTGGAACTAAGATGCTCAAACAGTGTTCCAGCATGACAATGCCCCTGAGCACAAAGCGCAGAGCTCCATGAAAAAGCTCCATGTAGTGGAAGAACTCGAGTGTCCTGCACAGAGCCCTGACTCTGACTCAGCCCCACTGAACACCTTTGGGATGAACTGGAACTGAAGCTTCCTCATCTTCATCCCAAGATTGTCTGATCTCATTAATGCTCTTACACAAATCCCCACCTCCACACTCTAACATCTAGTGGAAATCCTTCCTAGAAGTTACATGAATGTAATGATCAGGTCTCCACATACTTTAGTTCATATAGAACATGTAGACAGCTGACCATTATAAACAAAAGCCAGTTCCCTTGTGCCTGAATGCCCGTTTAAAACTCCTTCCTCAGAGTTGACCTCAGGCCTCAGCTTGACCTCAGGGTCACTAATTTTTAATGTTTAATTATCCATGAAGTCTAGTGAATTGTACCTCCTATAAAATATAAGAGAAGCATGTAAAGATAGAACTTTCTTTCCAATTATAATCCCTGCGTTTAACTTAGCAAACACATTTATTCATTATGGCTTATAAGAGGCAGAATGCAAAGATACTTTTATAGAATAACACTGAAAGGTCCCAGAAAGTTTCCACCAACAAACAAAGTGCAAGAAACACTTAGAAAAGGCAGGTCCATTACATTTGCAAAAACACACAAAACTGATTATAAAAAAGAACCACAAAGGAATTTGTTGTGTATATATATATATATATATATATTAATAATACGAATATCCCACAGTGTTTTATTCCTCGTATACCACAGCAAAGGTCCAATGAGCCCATATCTCCTATTAATAGTTTTTTAAAAACATGAATAACGAAGAGATGGAGGTCAAAAACGCAAGTTCTCCTGCGACAAAGTGGCCTATTATTTTAATGATCAAATCGATAGTAAAATTGGTAAAAAAGAATCCTGTTACAATTAAAATATTCATGTTATGGACCATGATGCAACTGGAGATCAGTAACTTGTTCTAACCTTTTATATCATATATTATTATGTCAGTTTATTTAGTAATTTGATTGACTACTGATCCAGGTTTCACTTTTGCCTTATTTTTATCTCCTGCTTGCAATTCTTTTTTTTTTTATTAATACCTTTTAAAAATTATTTATATTGTAAATAATAATATTAATATTATTTAAATATTTAAAAATATATTTTAAATAAAGTGTACAAATTGCAAAATCACCCTATTATCTATTTTACTCTATAAAGTAATTAGAATATTTTTTAAGTATTTAAAAAAGTATATAAAAAAAATTAACCATGTCAATTTGAATCATATAAAACATTCATTATATCTGAATCATTGATAAATGATTACTTTTGGAACCACTCATTGTTCAGTGAATTTTATTCGGTTTATTAGGTACCTCGATCTGAAAACAACAACACCACCCTCCACTCCCACAACTCACAACTCTATATATTACCTGCTATGGATAAAAACAGTTTAAAAAAATCACAAGGCACAAAAAAAAAATAAAAAAAAAAATAAAAATTGGGAAATGCTAGCTATACATTTTTTTCTCTGCCATGAAATAAAAATTTGAAGAGCATGATCAAAACATGGGAGGAGGAGCTACAGTATAAAGCTTTCTAGTCGAGATTGTAAGTCTGTGATGTCAGAGTTGGACATAAATCTTTTCCACTAAGTGAGATGTGCTCAGTTTGATCATCTAACAGTACAGTAAGAGGAGACATGCTGTACATAGACACCAGACTGAAGATGATGGGGCTGATGTGGATTACAATGATGCTTTTTAGTAAAACTGGTAAGTGTGGATCCTTCGTAACGTTTCTGTCATATGTATTATTCCGTAGTAAGGTTCACTGACACAGATACATGTTTTGACCAGAATTTAATGCTGAAAAGCTATTTTAAGAGTTAGGGTTAAATCAGAATTTTAGGTGTCTTGATAAAAAAGATCTATATGGCAAAATTACTTCTATTTTTTACACGATCTTACGATCTTAAATGCGATTAAATATATTTTAATTTTTAATTCTGAAGTTGTTTCTAAACAAAATATTTCAGCTTTTATTTATAAACAATACAATACACATTTCCTAGCTAAACTTTGGTCTCCGGCTGCACTGGAAATTAATTTTATAAAGCACATTGCACTTAGCTTGCTAATATTAGTAATATTTACTGCTACTGTTTTCATATGTTAGTCACAATATTATAGAAATCTCTGTAAATGACTGTAAGAATAAAGATTTGAATAAAGTACGTTTATTCATGTTTCATTCTTTCACAATTTCTGTTAGATTCTGCAGAAATAAAATATATCTCTCAGCCTGATCCACTGATCACTGCTGATGTTGGTGATACCGTGACTCTGCACTGCTTTAGAGTGGGAGAGGAAAACACCGGAGCTGTTGTTTGGTACAAGCAAAAAGTCGGACACGAGCCTCGTGTAATGATCACATTTCAACATGAGCCCAGTTATGAAGATGAGTTCCAGCCTCCAAAATTCAGCATAGAGAGAGATAAAACAAACTGTTATTTGAAAATCGCTAATGTGGAACCATCAGATGAAGCCACATATTATTGTGGACGTAGAAAATTTTTGACAGTGTTTGGAAATGGAACATTTTTATCAGTGAAAGGTAAGAATTTTGTTTTGCATTAGGCGAGAATTTCTTAAATTGATGTATTCTCACTAGGGGGCACGGTGGCTTGGTGGTTTAGTGGTTAGCACGTTTGCCTCACACCTCCAGGGTTGGGGGTTTAATTCCCGCCTCCGCCGTGTGTGTGGAGTTTGCATGTTCTCCCCGTGCCTCGGGGGTTGCCTCCGGGTACTCCGGTTTTCTCCCCCGGTCCAAAAACATGCTTAGGTTGATTGGCATCTGTAAATTGTCCGTAGTACGTGATTGCATGAGTGAATGAGAGTGTGTGTGTGCCCTGCGATGGGTTGGCACTCCGTCCAGGGTGTATCTTGCCTTGATGCCCAATAAGATAAGACTAAGATAGGCACAGGCTCCTCATGACCCAAGAATAGATCGGATAAGCGGTAGACAATGAATGAATGTATTCTCACTGTAGATGAAACTACTGTCAGAGCTGCTGTTATAGAAAATTAATAATTAATTAAACACATTCTGAGTGTGGTATAAAATACTGTATTTGACAGCATGTGCTTTCTGGACTGCATATTGAATATAAAAGTATAAAAAGAACCAAACTACATTACATTTACACCATCCATATCACACTGACCAGGTAATGAAGATGTAAATGTCACGGTGTGGCAGCACGGTGTGTTGGACCCGGTTCCTGCAGGAGCCTCAATGACTCTGCAGTGCTCGGTTCTCTCTGAGATCAGATCAGCAGAACCCCAAGTGCTCTGGTTCAGAGCTGCTCCACCACAATCCCATCCTCAAATCATTTACACTCATCACAACAGCAGCCATCAGTGTGGCAGCGGCTCTTCTACACACACCTGTGTGTACAACTTCACTAAGAGCATCCTCAGCCTCAATGATACTGGCACTTACTACTGCGCTGTGGCCCTGTGTGGGAAGATCATATTTGGGAACGGGACACGAATACAGCTGGGTAAGGAGTTTGAGGTTTTATCAATAAACCAGAAGGTTTCTTTATCTACATGTTGTAACAGTCTTAATTGTTATATTATTTACTGTGTGACAGAGAGATCTGTGGATCCTGCAGTGATCTGCCTCGCTGTAGCTTTAGGAGTGTGTGTGATTGTGATTTTCACTTTAATCTTTGCTCTAACCTGTGAAGGGACAAATGGTGATCAACACATGGGTAAGTCTGCATTATGGCTATAAATTATAATATTATTATAAATATAAATGTAAATATTATAGGGCAAAAATTATGTGGACACCTGTAATCACACCCATTTTTATAAATCATAGGCATTAATACAGCTTTGGTCCTCTCTTTGCTGTTATAATAAGCTCCACTCTTCTCTTCTGAAAAGACTTTCCACTGGATGTTGTAGCATGAATGTGTTTATTCAGCTGCAATAGCATTAGTGAGATGTTGGGATGTTGAGGAAGCTCCAGTTCCAGTTTATCCCAAAGGTGTTCAGTGTGGTTGAGTCGGAGTCAGAGCTCTGTGCAGGACACTCGGGTTCTTCCTTCTTCAACCTTAACCTCCACACCATGTCTTCATGGAGCTCAGGGGTTTTGTGTATTGCGATGATGGAACAGTGATTGAGCCTCTTAGTTCAGTGAAGTAAAACTGTAATACTACAGCAAAGAAAGGACATTTCATACAATTCTGTGCTTTTTTGTGGCACCAGTTTGGGGAAGAATCATAAATGGGTGTAATGGTCTGTTGTCCATATACGTCCAACAAATTGTCAATACATATACACCAAGTTCCAGTTTATTAGATATACTGATCTGGTATAAAGTGAAGTTACTGTTGCCACTTCAGCAACTCTTGAAGTGTTTTATTCCATTTCAGGGAATTTCACAAATTTCACACACATTTTTAAAATCTATTTATGAAGAACAACAAATTTGACCGTAGACAACTATCATGTCTCCCTATAAAGATAAAGTGAGACTCAAACAAAGTTCTGTGACCCAAAAGACCCTCGACCAGGTAAATATTCAACATTAGTGAGTACATTACTTTTTAAATGAAACTGTGATTTGTTTTGGCACTAGAAATATAATAATTTAGATTTTTGTCTTTTGCAATCTCACATCCGTTCCTACAGGACAGTGACATTGTGGAGGTGAATTACGCTGCCATACAGTTCAAGGAGAGGAGAGCCAAAAGAGGAAGAGTTAAGAAAGAACAACAGAAAGATATTATATATTCTGATGTAGGAGGTCTTTCTATAACTTAGATTTAATTATTTAATTAATTAACTGAAGGAATGTATATGTTTTATTTTTGGTATACTACAGCAATTTGTCTACAATTTTTTTATTTTTACTGTTGCATCTTTGCGTCGTTTCTTACTTTAACCATCAAAAGGCAAGACACTTAAAAAAAAAAAAATAAATATATAATATATATATATATATATATATATATATATATATATATATATATATATATATATATATATATATATATATATGGTAACTGCTGAAATTAAAGAAAGGTCTAATGTCGAATTTGTATAATTAATATATATATATATTAATTTTTATTTTTATTTTTTATACCTGGATTCTTTGCTGAAGATTTTGCCTTTAATGGTGATGCATTGAAAATAACAGGGTTGAATGTAGAATTAGCAAATACACAAAAAGTAGTTAGCTAGAATCCATGATAATGGCATAATGGTATAAAAGCTTTTTCACCAGTTATGCTGGTGTTCCATACTGCCAGCAGAATGGAAATGGACTTAGAGGACATTTTCAATAAGTATAAACAAACAAATGATTTTCTGGCCATACGTCTGATATAAAATGAGTCAGGACTCATGTTTGTTTTCAGTGTGAGAGTGTTTTCCCTTTGTTGGATAACCATACAACGAATTTTAGCTGCTTGTGAATAAGAACTTGGGCCATCACAGCAGAAACGGGTTTGATATCATCATTTACTTTGAGGATAGAAACATTTGTGTGGAAGCTGTTTTTGTTTTTTTGGAACTTTTCTATGAATATATTGCACCTAGTAGGCTAGAGAAAGAAAGAAATACTTATGAACACTACATAACACTAGTACTGAGTGTCTACTTTCATACAAGCTTCAAATTAATCACCACTGTGGATTGACATGACAAAGATATTCAATGTTGAACATCAACACAACAAAACAGAAGGAAATTCCATTTTTTTGGCCTCTGGAAAAAAGAGTAAAAGAGTTTCTTCTTTTTTTAAATTGATAATTATGTGCAATCTGTCATGTGTCCAAGAGTTTGATTTTCAAAGTGACCCGGTGAAATAATATTCTGATTGTTATATCTCTGAAAATAATGGAAAAAAGCCTTTTCTTGGATGATGCAACTTTTTGTTAAACATGTCACTTCTGTAATATTCCAAATATGAGATTATAAATATTATTTTATTTAATATTATTATCTTATATTTAGTCATAATAAAGAACTTTTGTTTCAAGCAATGAGAAGCTGATGAGGTAAGCAGTACATTCTTTTAACCTCATATTCAAAGATAAATGTGTGGTACTATGACAGGGAAAGGTAGAGAGCTGGCTGATATGATGGAGAGAAGGAAGGTGGATATACTGTGTGTACAGGAGACCAGGTGGAAGGGTAGCAAGGCTCGTAGTATAGGAGCAGGATTCAAGCTGTTTTATTATGGTGTGGATAGTAAGAGAAATGGGGTAGGTGTGGTCCTGAAGGAGGAGTTTGTGAGGAATGTTCTGGAGGTGAAGAGAGTGTCAGACAGGGTGATGAATCTGAAGTTAGAGTTTGAAGGGGTGATGTTGAATGTGGTTAGTGGTTATGCCCCACAGGTAGGTTGTGAGTTAGAGGAGAAAGAGAGATTCTGGAGTGAATTAGATGAGGTGATGGAGAGTATTCCCACGGGTGAGAGAGTGGTGATAGGAGCAGATTTTAATGGACATGTTGGCGAGGGGAACACAGGTGATGAGGAGGTGATGGGCAAGTTTGAAGTTAAGGAAAGGAACCTAGAAGGACAGATGGTAGTGGACTTTGCTAAGAGGATGGACATGGCTGTGGTTAACACTTATTTTCAGAAGAGGGAGGAGCATAGAGTGACTTACAAGAGTGGAGGTAGGAGAACACAGGTAGACTACATCCTATGTAGAAGAGGCAATCTGAAAGAGATTAGTGACTGTAAAGTGGTAGTGGGAGAGAGTGTAGCTAGACAGCATAGGATGGTGGTGTGTAGGATGACTTTGATGGTCTGTAAGACGAAGAGGTCAAAGATAGAGAAGAAAACCAAGTGGTGGAAGCTGAAAAAGGAGGAATGTTGTGAGGAATTTAGACAGAAGTTGAGGCAGGCTCTGGGTGGTCAGGTAGTGCTGCCAGATGACTGGGAAACTACAGCAGAAGTGATCAGGGAGACAGGGAGAAAGGTGCTGGGTGTGTCATCTGGAAGGAGGAAAGAAGATAAGGAGACTTGGTGGTGGAATGAGGAAGTTCAGGATAGTATCCAGAGGAAGAGGTTAGCCAAGAAGAAGTGGGACATGGACAGGACTGAAGAGAATAGACAGGAATACAAGGAGTTACAGCGCAGAGTGAAGAGGGAGGTGTCTAAGGCCAAGCAGAAGGCATATGAAGAGTTGTACACTAGGTTAGACACTAGAGAAGGAGAGAAGGACTTGTACAGGTTAGCTAGGCAGAGGGATCGAGATGGGAAGGATGTGCAGCAAGTTAGAGTTATTAAGGATAGAGATGGAAGGGTGCTCACAAGTGAGGAGAGTGTACAGAGGAGATGGAAGGAATACTTTGAGGAGCTGATGAATGAGGAAAATGAGAGGGAAAAAAGAGTAGAAAGGGTGAACTCTGTGGAACAGAAAGTAGATAAGATTAGAAAGGATGAAGTCAGGAAGGCTTTGAAGAGGATGAAAAGTGGGAAGGCAGTTGGTCCTGATGACATCCCGGTGGAGGTCTGGAAGTGTCTGGGAGAGGCAGCAGTGGAATTTTTAGCTAATTTGTTCAACAGGGTTTTAGAGAGTGAGAGGATGCCTGAGGAATGGAGAAGAAGTGTGTTAGTGCCGTTCTTTAAGAATAAGGGTGACGTGCAGAGTTGCAGTAACTATAGGGGGATAAAGTTGATGAGCCATACAATGAAGGTATGGGAAAGAGTAGTGGAAGCTAGGTTAAGGAAGGTAGTGGAAATTTGTGAGCAGCAGTATGGCTTCATGCCCAGAAAGAGCACAACGGATGCAATTTTTGCTCTGAGAATTTTGATGGAGAAGTATAGGGATGGTCAGAAGGAGTTGCACTGTGTGTTTGTAGACTTGGAGAAAGCGTATGACAGGGTGCCAAGAGAAGAGCTGTGGTACTGTATGAGGAAGTCAGGAGTAGCGGAGAAGTATGTCAGAGTGGTGCAGGACATGTATGAGAGGAGCAGGACAGTGGTGAGGTGTGCTGTAGGTCAGACAGAGGAGTTCAATGTGGAGGTGGGACTGCATCAGGGATCGGTTCTGAGCCCCTTCCTGTTTGCTATAGTGATGGACCAGTTGTCAGAGGAGGTCAGACAGGAGTCTCCTTGGACAATGATGTTTGCAGATGACATTGTGATCTGTAGTGAGAGCAGGGAGCAGGTGGAGGAAAACCTGGAGAGGTGGAGGTTTGCGCTGGAGAGAAGAGGAATGAAGGTCAGTCGTAGTAAGACTGAGTACATGTGTGTGAATGAAAGGGAGGGAAGTGGAACAGTAAGGTTACAGGGTGAAGAGGTGAAGAAGGTACAGGAGTTTAAGTACTTGGGGTCAACAGTCCAGAGTAATGGAGAGAGTGGGAAAGAGGTAAAGAAGCGAGTGCAGGCAGGTTGGAATGGGTGGAGAAAGGTGTCGGGAGTTCTGTGTGATAGGAAAATATCAGCGAGTATCAAGGGGAAGGTGTACAGGACAGTGGTTAGACTGGCCATGCTGTATGGTTTAGAGACAGTGTCACTGAGGAAGAGACAGGAGTCAGAGCTAGAGGTAGCAGAGCTGAAGATGTTGAGGTTCTCTTTGGGAGTGACAAGATTGGACAGGATTAGGAATGAGTACATCAGAGGGACAGCCCATGTTGGACGTTTGGGGGACAAAGTTAGGGAGGCCAGATTAAGATGGTTTGGACATGTTCAGAGGAGGGAGAGTGAGTATATTGGTAGGAGAATGTTGGACATGGAGCTGCCAGGCAGGAGGCAAAGAGGAAGGCCAAAGAGGAGGTATATGGATGTAATTAATGAGGATATGAAGCTAGTGGGTGCAAGGGTTGAGGATGCAGAAGATAGGGATAGGTGGAGAGAGATGATTCGCTGTGGCGACCCCTGAAGGGAAAAGCCAAAAGAAGAAGAAGAAGATTCAAAGATAAATGTGAAAGTTATTAAGATAATTATGTGACTATGTGTGAGATTGTGTGAATATATAGAAAATAAAATGTACACCATTCACATTCACTGTTAGACCACAGAGAAGGAGATATGTGCAGTGGAGAAAAGAAACAAAATAGACAGAGAAATGAGGGGAAAAGAATCAAGAGGCAAAGAGTGGAAAGATAGAAGTAAAATACAGACAGATAGATATAGACTTTTGATATTTTTGACATTGAGATTATAGATATACTGATCAGCCATAACATTATGACCACTGACAGGTTAAGTAAATAACACTGATTATCTCCTCATCATGGCACCTGTTAGTGGGTGTGATATATTAGGCAGCAAGTGAACATTTAGTAGTCAAGGTTTATGTGTTAGAAGCAGGAAAAATGGGTAAGCATAAGGATTTGAGTGAGTTTGACAAGGGCCAAATTGTGATGACTAGACCACTGGATCAGAGCATCTCCAAAACTGCAGCTCTTGTGGGGTGTTCCCGGTCTGCAGTGGTCAGTATCTATCAAAAGTGGTCCAAGGAAGGAACAGTGTGAACTGGCGACAGGATCATGAGTGGCCAAGGTCCATTGATGCACGTGGGGAGTGAAGGCTGGTTCGTGTGATCCGATCCAACAGACAAGCTACTATCCCTCAAATTGCTGAAGAAGGTAATGCTGGTTCTGATAGAAAGGTGTCAGAATACACAGTGCATCGCAGTTTGTTGTGTATGGGGTTGCATAGCCACAAACCCGTCAGGGTGCCCATGCTGACTCCTGTGCATGACTGAAAGTGCCAACAATGGGCACGTGAGCATCAGAACTGGACCAAAGAGCAATGGAAGAAGTTGGCCTGGTCTGATAAATCACATTTTCTTTTACATCATGTGGATGGCCGGGTGTGCGTGTGTGTCACTTACCTGGGGAACACATGGCACCAGGATGCACTATGGGAAGAAGGCAAGCCGGCTTAGGCAGCGTCATGCTTTGGGCAATGGTCTGCTGGGAAACCTTGGGTCCTGCCATCCATGTAGATGTTACTTTGACACACACCACCTACCTAAGCATTGTTGCAGACCATGTACACCCTTTCAGGGAAACAGTATTCCCTGATGTCTGTGGCCTCATTCAGCAGGATAATGCGCCATGCCACAAAGCAAAAATGGCTCAGGAATGGTTTGATGAGCATAACAATGAGTTTGAGGTGTTGACTTGGTCTCCAAATTCCCCAGATCATTTCTTCCTATATATAATATATTTCACGTCCACAGCTTTACACCATTAAACCACAATTATTCATTGTCTACCGCTTATCCGATCTACACTCAGGTCACAGGGAGCCTGTGTCTATCTCAGGCGTTATTGGGCATCAAGGCAGGATACACCCTGGATGGAGTGCCAACCCATTGCAGGGTACACACACTCTCTCATTCACTCACTACAGACAATTTAGAGATGCCAATCAACCTACAATGCATGTCTTTGGACTGGGGGAGGAAACCAGAGTACCCGGAGAAATCCCCCGAGGCACGGGGAGAACCTGCAAACGCCACACACACGGCGGAGGCGGGAATCAAACCCCCAACCCTGGAGATGTGAGGTGTGAGGCAAACGTGCTAACCACTAAGCCACCGTGCCCCCCTAAACCGCAATTATAATATTTAAAATGATGTAAATGATGAGGAGCAAGTTTTAGAAACATATGCAGCAGTAGAAACAGTCAGTCTACCAAAAAGCTGTCTAAAACCTTGCTAAGGTCCTAGATGTATAAAGAAATGTTTGAAAATGCAGGTTTTATTCCTCAATTTTTTGTTTTTCAGTTTTCCCGCCTAATGAAAACATATTTTGAAACCTCTCAAATGAGTACACTAACCAAATAGGTAACAATAATAGAAGATTAATATAGATAATCAATGGTGAAAAAACCTTATCCCCAAAGGGCCAGTGTGGGTGCTGGTTTCAGGTGGAATCAGGTTAATATTTACTGTACTTGTGGGTCACTTATAGTCTACCATATGATACAATGATAAAACTTTATGATTCAGCAAAAATAAAAGTGACACCAATACAGCATGTTGAAATTTATTAACTACCATGAATGTTTCGATTAGAATTTTTCTAAATGTTATTTCAAATCCAAAAGTATTCACACCGTCCAACATGACCCATATAAAAAATAAAAGAGACAAAGATCAGTACAAATTATTATAAATACTGACTGTAATGTGAACAAACACAAAAAAACCTATGTGTAAATATATTTCTTCTCTCTGCAGTGAGATCTCAAAAATGTTCTACAGTAGAAAAAACGTCCAATCAGGTAAATCATTTTAAAATTTGGGATCCTACCCGGCCTTATTAACAAACTAATGTGGTCTAAATGAACGTTTGTGTCGTGCCCACAGGGTCGTGATGCAGAGGAGATGGATTACGCTGCTTTAAATTTCAATAAGAAGAATACCAACAAAATGAAAAAAATAAAATAGAAAAAAAGAATTGTTTTTGGTGAGATGTGCTACCTAGAGTAAAATTTCTAATTTAATCTGTTTAATTTAATAATTAGTTCTGGTTGTAATATTTACTTTTCAGAATTAAAAAGTTTATCTCATGCCCAGTGATGGTTGAGTATGATATTATATCTCTTTTCTGTCTGTCTATCTATCTATCTATCTATCTATCTATCTATCTATCTATCTATCTATCTATCTATCAAATTATTTTAATATAATTATTTAATGTTGTGAAAATCAACAAAGCCACCAAACATTTTCTTCATGTGGTTATGTTTAGTGAGAAATAAACTACACACTTGTACTTGAAGGGTTCTTTATATACACATTGGGACACTGTGCTGTGTTAATACCAGAATTGTGCACAAGGTTGAAACTTGTCTTCATGCTGCAAACATTTATATATAAAACACAAAGTTTTATGAGCAAACTGTATTTTATAATTTTTTTTACATTTATATTTATATTTATTTATTTCTTTTTTTGGTTAAACATCATGGCGTGAATTCATGGAATCAGAAAATCATTTAATTCATTTAATGTTGTGAATAAATGAAGTGTTTGTGACTTTTTATTTTAAAGCTAGATACTTGAAAATAAGTAAATGCATCACCAAACAAGGGCACTCACTTTAAAAAAAAACTCATTTAAATTCATACTGCAATCTGAGCACAGGGTCAGGTGGCTCAGTGGTAAGTTTCTCACCTTTCTATGCGGAAGGCTTAGGTTCAATTCCCCCAAGCCCAAACCCCAGACACTGGATGCGGTGCTGGTCCCAAGCCCGGAAAAATGGGAGGGTTGTGTCAGGAAGGGCATCCGACATAAAACCTGTACCCAGTTGTTTGCAGACCAGTTGGCCTGCTGTGGTGACCTCGAACCAAAAGCAGCACACACAATCTGAGAGTGGCTCATGAAGAAATTATCTGACAAAAATTAATAAATTAAGAAGAAATCAACACAAAAGTTAAGCTAATACAAAATGTAAAAAAAAAAAATCAAGGTTTTAGATTCAACCACACAAATATTTTCAATCCAGTAAAAAAATTGCAATCATCCCTGAAAAATCTTCTGCTAACGTCCATGGTCTGTTATAAAGGTGTAGGTGTGAGTGGGAAGAGTGTGAGCAAGTATGAGCAACATAAGTGTGAGTAGTCTTTGGGGACCATGTTTGTAGACAGCAAGGCATTCTGGGAAATGGAGTTTCCTCCTTAATTTTTTCATTATTTAATTGCTGATAAAACATATGTATTATTGACATTAAACAGGACACTGGACAAAACACACAAACACTCCTGATTCAGCAAAAAACACATAATGGAGTGTTCCCAGGGCATTGGTGGCTCAGTGGTAAGTTTCTCACTTACTATGCGGAAGGCTCGGGTTCAATTCCCAGCCCAAACCCCAGACACTGGATGCGGTGCTGGTCCCAAGCCCGGAAAAATGGGTTGCGCCAGGAAAGGCATCCGGTGTAATACATTTGCCAACTTGTTGTGTGGAACAGTTGGTCCGCTGTGGCGACCCCGAACAGGGAGCAGCCGAAAGCATTTGTCAATTTGTTGTCTTATTAGTGGTATTAAACATAATTTTACACTCATTTACGTTTCTTAACATTCAACATACATATAACACTAATTAATACCCCCCACCACCAAAAGTTCATTTTTAATGGAGGTTAAAATAGGTAAACATTTTCTTTTAACATGCATGGAAAGTTAAATGTGTGATTATTGTTACATAAAAAACATTCAGATTATTTCACACTAGAGTACATGCAATCTTCCAATAATTCAGGTTTCTTTCTTTCAGCTTTGGCTTTCCTCTTGGCAAAATGCAAAGCTGCATAATTCAGTGTTTCAGACTCAGATTCCTGAAAATTACAAAAATAAAATCAAAATAAATTTTGCATGAAACTGAGCATAGTGACTATAAATTACAATAAAACCATTATAAGTAGCAGTATATGATCAGTACAGTAGATTAATTATATACATAAAAAGTGATCCAATGTACAATGTAGACAGAAGATATTTAAAGAAAATTTGGAATTAATCAAACAGGATATAACGGTATAAAATAAATATTATATTTTCTTGCACAGGTACCTGCCTCATTCCTGAAGAATCTTCTATAGACGTTTCCACTATTACTTTAGAAATACACTTATTTAGGTAATTTAACAAAACTTGATTGATGTAATTATTATCTGATTACAAAAGCACTTACTTTTATCACATTTTTTCTCCTCAGCATGTAATAAGTGAGACAGAAAATCAGAAGTGTGCACAAATAAAAGACATCTTACCTGTTATGTCTTGTGTGTTCATGTTAGAGTTGTTTCCATGCAGTGTTGGTTCACACACCACTGAATTATCACTCAGAGCTGATTTAGATGTATCTGATAAAAAAAATTAATAAAAAAACATCATGGCCAGGAATACCAATTTTTATGATTCATCTACTAAATGTCTTGAACTCCTTATTATTTAAAAAAAATACAGTTTAGTGATAACTTGCTCTCCTATAAAAAATTATTACAATTTCACTTTCTAAAAAAGTTTGTCTTGCGTGTTGTTAAAATTTCACTATTTTTTCCAGGTTGAACATAACAAATCATCACTACATTAAACAGGTTGCAGAATCCATTGTAATGGAAATCCTACCTTTAATTTTTAAATAAGTCCCATCTCCAAACACCGTGTATGGAGATCTGCGTGCACAGTAGTACATGGCTTCATCAGACTGCATGGTTTTTAAAGTCGTTGTGTGGAAACAGTTGCCGAAGGTTTCTATTTGAAAACGAGGGTTTTGGGATTCTGTATAAAATGTTTCTTCACCGCTTTTATATACTGTGAGCATATACTGAGATTTTGTTTGCTTTGGTTGCTTAAACCAGACAACAATCCTGACTGTTTTTTTAGAAACACAACACCGCAGAGTAGCCGAGTCTCCGATATCCACACTAAGCTCTTCATCAGGCTAATAAACTGGTGGCTCTGTGGGGGATTGTGCAGTAACCCAGCATCTACTAGGATGGATTGTATCTAGAAAAACAAATGAATTAATTAGATACTGAATCTAATTCATATATTAAAAATGAAAACTAAACATTAAAAATATGAAAGGAATAATATTGGAGTTTCTTATACACACAATGAAAAAAAAAGTTTATAGCAATTAACTTCATAGATTTTTCTAAATTCATCATACAAGGTGGGAATAATTTGCTCATTTTACTTACACATGGTGCTGAAGATCAAAATTAAGATACAAAAATCAGTTATTTTTCTTTTCTCATAAATTATATCTCTTATTATTTTGATGTGTTTTATATCTGATTTATGAACAGAATATGAATACTCTTGAAGCATGGTATGAATTTATACTATACTGTACTGAGCACGCCCAGATTATAACATGATACTGTAGGCAAGCATACTGTATTCTGACCTACATGTACACCACATAGTTTTTTCCATGTTTGGGTTTCACAGATATCATGATCAAGATGTTATGACAGAATGGAGAATGTGCTTTATTTGTATGCTCACATGCACATACACTAGTAGATCTAGTTTTACACTGTATTCTTTAAAAGCAGGACTGGTCTGGGTTACTGATTATAGATTTATAGATTTAAATTATTCATTTGCAGTGAAATAATTAGCCATATCAAGAACCCATTTCTGCCCCATTTTCTCATTTTCAGATTATATCTCTATTCTATCTATTCCAGTAGAGAACCAGGGTAACTATTTGAACAGAAAATTCCTCATTCATTTCTGCATTTAATACAGAGATTTGTAAAATAATTGTGTAAAAAATGTTTATTATATTTTTTAGCTTTGGTTGTGCACAAAGGCCAAACTAGTCGATTCTACTGAAGCTTAGTAACCAAACCTCTGAGGGTTAATTTTAATTCTGTAAAGAAAGACTTTAGTGATATTTACTCATGAGCTCTGTTACATTGAATTAGTTATATTATACTGTATAGTACCTCGTGCATGTGACATCAGTAAATTTATGTGCTTCTTCTATATTGTTTTGTATTGTATTGTTACAACTGGACACAGCAGCGATCTGGAGGTCCATGTGCACCCATTCGTATAAAAGCCATATATGATATCTGACACAGCTTTGTATATATTTGTCACAGACACGCCAGGCTCTAACAAGAATCAATCACAGCACACTCACTCTCCCGAGTTCTAATGACACACACCTGCACGTTATCTCCTCCCCAATCACCTCTGACATAAAAGGACTCACACACACACCACTCACCGTCCGATCTCGTTTCAGACTGAAGGACTCAACCATAAAGCCAAGCTAATCCCATGCTCTCCTGTCTTTAGTGTCTCCCCGCAGTTCGTGTCTCCCCATGAGTGTGTGTTCGTCTGCTCCCTCCAGCTTTGTTCCGGTTCCTGCCAGCTCTCCTCATTTCTCCACCATTCGCTCTCAGGGCAGTATTCCTAATATCCCTTTCCTCAGTTCTTTCCTCTCTGCCTCTCTCCACCCTCGCTCTTCTTCACCGCTGCTTGGATCAATAAATACACCTAACTGTTCATCTCTGTCTCCGTGCCTTCTGTCCCGTAACAGAAGATCGGACCGCAGCAGCATGGATCCAAGCAGCAACCCACCAGATCCACTCCAAGACCTGGTCGCGGCATTGCGGCAGGTGCTCGCCGCTCTGCCGGATCCTGCCCCTACACCTTCCGTTACCACTTCCACTGACAACGTCACCGCTTCTTCGGCGCCGCTGTGTTCCAGTCCCATGGCCCAACTGGCGCCCTACTCTGGCTCGGCGGAGGATTGCAACGGGTTCCTCCTGCAATGCTCCCTGGTCCTGGAGATGCAACCACACCTGTATCCTACCGCGCGGTCCAAGGTGGCGTTTGTCATCAGTCAGCTACGTGGCCAGGCTCTTCTCTGGGCCGAGTCCCTGTGGTCCCAGGACTCCCCCGTGACGCAGTCTTACGCTGGGTTCATAGAACACTTCAAGGAGGTGTTCGGGAAGCCCTCCTGGGACTCGTTGGTCGGAGAGGAGCTCTGTAAGCTCCGACAAGGTAAACTAACGGTCACCGAGTACGCCATCCAGTTCAGGATACTGGCCACCAAGAGTGGCTGGAATGAGCAAGCTCTTCTCGCCGCCTACCGTCAGGGATTGAGCCCGCAGTTGAGGTTGCATCCCGCTGCCCATGAGGACGCGATCGGGCTGGAGAGGTTGATCCAACTCTCCATCCGTGTCGCTACTCGCATGCAGTCGTGTGTCCACAGATCCAAGGACCAGTCGCCCCCTACACCATGCGCGACCGACCAGAACCTGTCAGCCCTCCAGAACCAGCTCCAGAGCCCATGCAACTGGGGACGACGCATCTGAACCCCGCTGAGCGGCAGAGGAGGCTGACCCAGAGTCTGTGCCTGTACTGTGGCGACCCGGGGCACGCTCTTCCCGTGTGCCCCATCCATCCCCCGCGCCCCATGGTGAATACCATCTTCTCATTTCTTCCTCATATGAAACCACTCACTACCCATGGGACACTCACTACCGCTCGCATTTCTGTTACAGTGGTCGCCCTCCTCGACTCTGGGTCGGTGGCCAACTTCGTCTCAGGCACCCTCTGCCGCCAGCTCGGACTAAGGCCGTGGCGACCCCGTACCAGATACGATGTATCACCAGAAAACCCGTAAGTCGCCGGCGGGTCCACCACAGCGCCAGCCCGGTGCTTTTCCAGGTCGGCCTACTGCATGTGGAAGAGACCACCTTCCTGGTTCTGGAGGAGTCCACGGCTGACATCATCCTCGGGCGCCTGTGGCTAGAGCAACACAAGCCCATCCTCTCTTGGAGTACCGGCGAAGTCCTGAAGTGGGGCAACACCTGCTTTCAGGGCTGTTTTCCTCACCTACCTGCACCACACTCCCCGACTTCTATTCCTCTCCCGATCCAGGCCACCTCCATTGAGAGTCCGCTCGTAAACCAGCCCCTACAGATTCCCACCTGCTACGCCCCCTTCAGTGACGTCTTCTGCCCCAAGAGAGCCTCCAAGCTGCCTCCACACCGGCCATTGACTGCAGACCTGCTTCCGGGTGAGCCAGTTCCCAGGGGAAGGATTTACCCCCTGTCCGTTCTGGAGGAAGAGGCCATGGAGGACTACATCAAGGAGGCCCTGGCGCAGAATTACATCCGCCTGTCCACTTCCCCTGCTGCTTTGAGCTTCTTCTTCATGGCCAAGAGGGACGGAGGCCTCTGACCATGCATCAATTATCGTGCCCTCAACCGGATAACCGTAAAGTTCCGATATCCTCTGCCCCTCATCCCAGCGGCCCTGGAACATCTCCAAGGTGCCACCATCTTTACTAAATTGGACCTCCACAGTGCATATAACCTCATACGGATACGCGAGGGGGACGAATGGAAGACCGCCTTCATCACACCCACCAGCCACTACGAGTACCTGGTCATGCCCTACGGCCTCGCCAACGCCCCCTCCGTGTTCCAGGATTTCATCCATGAGGTTCTCCGGGAGTTTCTCCACTGGTGCGTGCTGGTCTACATAGACGACATCCTGATTTACTCCCAGAGCTTGGCTGAACATCGCCGGCACGTAGCAGAGGTCCTGGGACGCCTGAGGGAATTTCAGCTCTTCCTTAAAGCAGAGAAATGTTCCTTTCACCAGCCCTCAGTGCAGTTCCACAGGTATAACATCAGCAGTAGTGGTATCCAGATGGACGAGGGGAAGATCACCGCCGTCAGGGACTGGCCGGCACCCACTATGGTGAGGGAACTTCAACGGTTCCTCGGATTCGCTAATTTCTACAGGCAGTTCATTAGTAACTATAGCAGCATCGCCGACCCTCTCACCAACCTGCTCCACAATAAACCCAAATCTCTCCTCTGGTCCCCGGCCGCTGAAGGGGCATTTAACACCCTCAAGAGAGTTTTCACTACCGCTCCCCTCCTGATCCACCCAGACCCCGACAAACCCTTCGTCGTGGAAGTGGACACGTCCACAACAGGAGTAGGAGCAGTCCTGTCACAGCAGCAGGGGAATCCTAGCCGCCTCCATCCATGCACCTTCTTTTCCCACAAGCTCAACCCGGCAGAGAGGAATTATGACATCGATAACCAGGAGCTACTGGCAATCAAACTAGCCCTCGAGGAGTGGAGGCACTGGCTGGAGGGAGCCAGGCACCCGTTTCTGGTTCTTACGGACCATAAGAACCTGGAGTATCTCCGAGCCGCTAAATGGCTCAACCCCCGACAAGCTTGCTGGGCCCTCTTCTTCACCCGGTTCGAGTTTTCCATCTCATACCAGCCCGGGTCCAAGACCACCAAGGCGGACGCCCTCTCTCATATGTTCGCCCCTGAAGAGAGCCCAGAAACGCCCGAGCCCATCCTCCCAGCAAACCTGATCATCAGCCCCATAACCTGGTCCCAGGAATCCCTTCCGCCTGCCAATGCCTCCACCAACACTCTGCCGGGCTGCCCACCAGGATCCCAATACATCACCCGAGCACGACGCACTTCCCTCATCCACACCGCCCACACCTCTCTTGGCACTGGTCAACCAGGGAATGAAACTCTCTCGCTGCTGAAAGATTGCTTCTGGTGGCTCACCATGGCAGCTGATGTCAGAAGGTATGTGCAGGGGTGTGAAGAGTGCGCCATGGTGAAAACCCCATGCCAGCTACCCTCAGGAAAGCTCCTTCCTCTGCCCGTTCCCAACCACCCCTGGTCACACCTAGGAGTCGACTTCATCACCGACCTTCCGAACTCCCGTACCCACACAGGCATATTTGTAATAGTCGACCGATTCTCCGAGGCGTGCCACCTACTGCCGCTGAAGGGGCCACCCACGGCCACCCACGGCCACCAACCAGGTCTTCCGTTACTTCGGCATCCCGGAGGACATCATCTCTGACCGGGGCCCCCAATTCGTTTCCAGAGTTTGGAGGGCGTTCTTCACGCGCCTGGGTGTGGCCGTCAACCTATCATCGGGGTACCACCCTCAAACAAACGGGCAGACGGAAAGGAAGATCTAGGAGATCAGCCGCTACCTCCATACCTTCTGTCACAGCCACCAGGACACATGGAGACAGTACCTGGGCTGGGCCGAGTACACACAAAATTCCCTCCGTCAACCTTCTACCGGTCTGACTCCCTTCCAGTGTGTGCTCAGCTACCAGCCACCACTCTTCTCCTGGTCAGGGGAGCCGTCGGATGTACCGGCGGTCGACCACTGGTTCCGCGAGAGCGAGAGAGTCTGGGGCTCAGCACACCATCAACTGCAGTGCGCCCTGCGCCGGCGGAGACTGACAGCCGACCGTCACTGATCCGACACCCCTGCCTATCGACCAGGGCAGAAGGTCTGGCTGTCAACCAGGGACATTCGGCTACGTCTCCCCAGCCGCAAGCTGAGCCCCAGGTTCATTGGGCCATTCACCATCCTTAAGCAGGTCAACCCAGTCACGTGCGGGCCGTGAGGGGGGGGGGTACTGTCACAGACACGCCAGGCTCTAACGAGAATCAATCACAGCGCACTCACTCTCCCGAGTTCTAATGACACACACCTGCACGTTATCTCCTCCCCAATCACCTCTGACATAAAAGGACTCACACACACACCACTCACCGTCCGTTCTCGTTTCAGACTGAAGGACTCAACCATAAAGCCAAGCTACTCCCATGCTCTCCTGTCTTTAGTGTCTCCCCGCAGTTCGTGTCTCCCCGTGAGTGTGTGTTTGTCTGCTTCCTCCAGCTTCGTTCCGGTTCCTGCCAGCTCTCCTCATTTCTCCACCATTCGCTCTCAGGGCAGTATTCCTAACATCCCTTTCCTCAGTTCTTTCCTTTCTGCCTCTCTCCGCCCTCGCTCTTCTTCACCGCTGCTTGGATCAATAAATACACCTAACCGTTCATCTCTGTCTCCGTGCCTTCTGTCCCGTAACAGTATTCTTATTATGGAGTATTATAAACTTGTTTCATTGCCTGTAATGAACTAAATACATAAATATGTGTAGTGGCCTAATAGTTATCAGGTCATAATTATAACCCTGCTAACGTTTAATATACACTGATCAGCCATAATGACCGCTGACAGTTGAAGTGAATAACACTGATTATCTCCCCATCATGGCACCTGTTAGTGGGTGGGATATATTAGGCAGCAAGTGAACATTTTGTCCTCAAATTTGATGTGTTAGAAGCAGGAAAAATGGACAAGCATAAGGATTTGAGCGAGTTTGACAAGGACCAAATTGTGATGACTAGATGACTGGATCAGAGCATCTCCAAAACTGCAGCTCTTGTGGTGTGTTCCCGGTCTGCAGTGGTCAGTATCTATCAAAAACGGTCCAAGGAAGGAATGGTGGTGAACCGGCAACAGGGCCATGGGTGGCCAAGGTTCACTGATGCAGATGCAGAGTGAAGGCTGGCCCATGTGGTCCAATCCAACAGGCAAACTACTGTTGCTCAGATTGCTAAAAAAGTTAATACTGGTTCTGATAGAAAGGTGCCAGTATATACAGCGCATTGCAGTTTGTTGCGTATGGGGCTGCATAGCCACAGACCAGTCAGGGTGCCCATGCTGACCCCTGTGTACCACCAAAAGTGCCAACAATGGGCACATCAGAACAGGAAAACAGAGCAATGGAATAAGGTGTCCTGGGTTCGTGTGCGTTGCTTACCTGGGGAACACATGGCATCAGGATGCACTATGAGAAGAAGACAAGTTGGCGGAGGCAATGTCATGCTTTGGCAATGTTCTGCTGGGAAACCTTGGATCCTGCCATCCATGTGGATATTACTTTGACACATGCAACCGTGCCACAAAGCAAGGATAGTTCAAAAATGGTTTTATGAGCATAACAACAAGTTTGAGGTTGTTGAGGTTGACTTGGCCTTCAAATTCCCCAGATCTCAATCCAATCAAGCATCTGTGAGATGTGCTGGACAAACAAGTCTGATCCATGGAGGCCCCACCTCGCAATTTACAGGACTTAAAGGATCTGCTACTAACATCTTGGTGCCAGATACCAGATCACACTTTCAGGGATGTAGTGGAGTCCTTGCCTTGATGGGTCTGAGCTGTTTTGGCAGCAAAAGGGGGACCAACACAATATTAGGCAAGTGGTCATAAAGTTAAGGCTGATCGGTCTATATATCATACATTTAATCTGTATAGAAATCTTAGTCTGTAAATAATTTGGAGAGTTATTTATATGTATGTTTCATTTTTTCTTTCTAATTTGGAGTATATTGTTAGTTTATGGTGCACTTTTAAAGTCTTGTAAACTCTTAAGTCTTAATTCTCCCTGTTGCTCATGTGTTATGGCTGTTGTGACACAGAAGTTCCCCTTGCAGATTAATAAAGGTCTTTACTCTATTTTATTCTACTCTAATCTACTTTATTCTACTCACTATTGGAAATTTTGAAGGTTCCTTCCAAACTTTCTATACAACAAAATTTTAAACATGAAACAGGCCCAATCATGACACATACTGGGAGCCCCACCATCTATTCCAAGATACACTCTAGATATCATCTCTGACAGCTGAAGAAGTTCCACATCTCCTCATCTATCCAGAAGTACTATGAACATGCCTGTGAAAAAGAAAGAGTAAAATCTTGAATCATTAATTTTGATATCGTCACTAAATGTAAACCACTAGAGCACTGGAGCATGTCATCGTGTAGCTGGGTAACAAATACCTGGAATGCAGTTGGGGCATTTGTTATAACATACAGTATCACCAAGTATTTGTAGTGTCCAGTGGGTGTAGATAATAAGTCTTCCATTCAACTTATCCCACTTCTGGATGTGAATGATGTTGTACTCACTGAACAGCTTGAACTATTTTGGCCCAGTAATAAAGGCAATAACTGCTGTGAATTTCTGTGTGAGCTGATTATTTACATGGTAATCAATGCACAACCACAGTCCCCTGTCCTTTTCTACTTTTGCTGACAAATCCAACAGATCCAGGTGACATGGAATATTTAATAAACACCTGCCTAAGGCTCACCTGGATGTACTCCAAACCATAGCAGCAGCCTCTTTGATGGACATAAAGTAGTTGTGGTAACTAGGAGGATTTGCCCTGGCAGCAGGTTGAGAGCACAATCTTTGTATCTGTAAAACCAGATAATGGAGATCTGTAGGCTAAATCTTCATTAGCTTTGCTTGAAGGTTTACTGTGTAGGTGGAGCTGCAGTGGAGATGTCTAAGCGGCTCAGTGTACATCTGCACAGCCCTAACCACACCACAGAGCCTTCTGCCTTCTAGCATGTGGTAAGAGGTACTGTAGCATTTAAGCCACAACCAACAGACTCACTAACAGCTACTTTTCTCATGATGAAAAAGACATAAATGTTATGGGCGCAGATATACCACTCGGCTCATTTACAAACCCAATTCCAAAAAAGTTGGGACACTGTACAAATTGTGAATAAAAACAGAATGCAATGATGTGGAAGTTTCAAATTTCAATATTTTATTCAGAATACAACATAGATGACATATCAAATGTTTAAACTGAGAAAATGAATCATTTTAAGGGGAAAATAAGTTGATTTTAAATTTCATGGCATCAACACATCTCAAAAAAGTTGGGACAAGGCCATGTTTACCACTGTGTGGCATCCCCTCTTCTTTTTATAACAGTCTGCAAACGTCTGGGGACTGAGGAGACAAGTTGCTCAAGTTTAGGAATAGGAATGTTGTCCCATTCTTGCCTAATACAGGCTTCTAGTTGCTCAACTGTCTTAGGTCTTCTTTGTCGCATCTTCCTCTTTATGGAATGATGCGCCAAATGTTTTCTATGGTGAAAGATCTGGACTGCAGGCTGGCCATTTCAGTACCCGGATCCTTCTTCTACGCAGCCATGATGTTGTAATTGATGCAGTATGTGGTCTGGCATTGTCATGTTGGAAAATGCAAGGTCTTCCATGAAAGAGACGACGTCTGGATGGGAGTATATGTTGTTCTAGAACTTGGATATACCTTTCAGCATTGATGGTGCCTTTCCAGATGTGTAAGCTGCCCATGCCACACGCACTCATGCAACCCCATACCATCAGAGATGCAGGCTTCTGAACTGAGCGCTGATAACAACTTGGGTTGTCCTTGTCCTCTTTAGTCCGGATGACATGGCGTCCCAGTTTTCCAAAAAGAACTTCAATTTTGATTTGTCTGACCACAGAACAGTTTTCCACTTTGCCCCAGTCCATTTTAAATGAGCCTTGGCCCAGAGAAAACGCCTGCGCTTCTGGATCATGTTTAGATATGGCTTCTTTTTTGACCTATAGAGTTTTAGCCGGCAACGGCGAATGGCACGGTGGATTGTGTTCACTGACAATGTTTTCTGGAAGTATTCCTGAGCCCATGTTGTGATTTCCATTACAGAAGTATGTGATGCAGTGCTGTCTAAGGGCTCGAAGATCACCAGTATGGTTTTCCGGCCTTGACCTTTACGCACAGAGATTGTTCCAGATTCTCTGAATCTTTGGATGATATTATGCACTGTAGATGATGATAACTTCAAACTCTTTGCAATTTTTCTCTGAGAAACTCCTTTCTGATATTGCTCCACTATTTTTCACCGCAGCATTGGGGGAATTGGTGATCCACTGCCCATCTTGACTTCTGAGAGACACTGCCACTCTGAGAGGCTCTTTTTATACCCAATCATGTTGCCAATTGACCTAATAAGTTGCAAATTGGTCCTCCAGTTGTTCCTTATATGTACATTTAACTTTTCCGGCCTCTTATTGCTACCTGTCCCAACTTTTTTGGAATGTGTAGCTCTCATGAAATCCAAAATGAGCCAATATTTGGCATGACATTTCAAAATGTCTCACTTTCAACATTTGATATGTTATCTATATTCTATTGTGAATAAAATATGAATTTATGAGATTTGTAAATTATTGCATTCCTTTTTTATTCACAATTTGTACAGTGTCCCAACTTTTTTGGAATCGGGTTTGTACATTATCTATTGTATTACAAGAACTTGTTTAAATAAAAAAAGGAATTTTAATACTTTTGTTTAATGCGTCACTTTTGTTTATGAAAAACATGTATAAAATACATTACACAGCACTCAATGATAAAGAATGTTACTTTGCTATTTCTGGGCACCACATTGACGTGTGATTGTTTGATTTGACATGTAATTTACTAGAACCTTAAACACAAGACCAGAGGTGGGTGAATAAAACAAGCCCTGCCCCCAGTTACTGTAGTGATCATTTTGCTGGCCTTTTTTAAAAATGCACCAGTTATAGAACATAACACATTTTCAGGATAATGTTTTTTTTACAGTTTTTATTGAAGTGTTTGTACATGTATTGTCTTCAGCAAAATTCAGTCTTACAGATCATATAATAAAATCTCAACAAATTGCAACATTATAGTCATATAAAAATAAAGAGCTTTACAAAGTTCTCTCTCCTTCATTTTAATAGCAGGAAACAGAAAGAAAATCGATAAAAAATGATAATGAACATGAACAAATTTATTTAATATGTATTTTTATGAGTTTAATGTAAACAGAAATAAGATAATCAAATAAATTAATTCATAATTACTTAAATTAATTTTGCTTTAAGATATACACTTATCTGTCAAGTTTGAAATTAAAATATTGATTTAATAAACTTGGAGTTATTGGAAGATTTTAATGAAACTCTGAAATAAATTTGCATGTAGTCTAGATATTTAACACTATCACTGTTTTCGCAATGTGTTTTACTGTGTGTTATGAATCAACTATGTTATATCGTACAGTTGTATTCACATCGGAGTACACACACTCATATGATGAGCCAGTTTTTCTTTTTTCAGCTTTGGCTTTCCTCTTGGAGAACTGCAAAGCTGCGTAATTCAGTGATTCAGCTTCAGATTCCTGAAAAAAAAAATCAAATCCAGCTCACAGTAATAAAAATACAATATGGGTATGGGTAACTGCAGTATACACAATAACTATGCAGTCAGTGGCATGAACATAAAAGCTTAGGATTGTTTTGCAAAACTGATCAAATGGGCTGTATGTAGTGACATTTCAGATGTAGGAAAATTAGTAATGAATCTCATCATAAATAAAGGAGACAAAATGATATCTACAAAAAAACAGAATTATCGGTAGAGTACATAATAGTGAAAACATCCGAATTTTTTTGCACACATACCTGCCTTGTTCCTGGAGAAGCTTTTAATATGAATACAGAAACACACCTATTAGTGTTTTTAATCAACATAAAAAATTAATTATTATCTGATAGCAAAAGCACTTACTTTTATCACATTTTCTTCTCCTCAGTATGAAATAAGTGAGACAGAAAATCAGAAGTGCGCACAAACCCAAAGCCGTTCCCAAACCGATCACTGTCCAATATAGAGATCTGATCATTTCTAATTCTGTTATTTCACTACATTATATTTATAATGGTACAAAATACTTACATCTTACCTGTTTCGTGTTGTGTGTTCATGTTAGTGTTGTTTCTATGCAGTGTTGGTTTACACAACACTGGATTATCACTCAGAGCTGGTTTAGATGTTTCTGATGCAATAGTAACATGTTCACCTATAAACATTTATCATGATTCACTTACTGAAAGTCTGTATCTCAGTGTTGTTGAAGAAAACACAGTTAGTAGTTTACTACTTCACTATTATTTGTCTTCCAGGATGAACATGTTAACAGTAATAAAGGAAAATATCACATAATGCTTCACATTAAAGCAGGAGCTTAAACAATTTATCTCAGAATCCTACCTTTAATTTTTAAATAAGTTCCATTTCCAAACACAATGTGGGTTGTTGTCACTGCACAGTAGTACATGGCTTCATCAGAGTGGATGGTCTTTAAAATGGTCATATTGATGCAGTTTGAAGATCTTTCTGTATAAAAACGAGACTTTTGGAATCCATTGTGAAATGTTTCTCTATTACTTTTTAATACCCTTACAATAATCTGAGGATTTTTTCTGTTTGGTTGCTTAAACAAGCCTATTATTCCAACTACATTTTCAGAATCATAACAACATCTCAGAGTAGCCGACGCCCCGATATTCACAACTGAGCTCTTTATCAGGCTGATAAACTGGTGGCTTTGTGGGGGATTGTGCATTTAAACCCAACATCTACCAGGTGGGACTGTATCTAGAAAAACAAATACATTAATTAACTAATGAATTCATTTAAAAAAAATCAATATAAATCAACATTAAATTTATAATATTGGAGCTACATCTAAAACACAACTACATGCATGTTGTTTAGTGAAATAAGTTTGTAAGATTTTTTTCAAAATACATAAAATAAAATGGAAATTATTTGCTCAACATCTACCAGGTTGAACTGTATCTAAAAAAAACAAATACATTAATTAGGTAATTAATCAATTTAAAAAATCCAACATTAAACATCACATCAAAGGAATAATATAGAATAATAAGCTTGTAAGATTTTTTCAAAATACATCAAATTACATGGAAATGATTTGCTCATATTACTTACACATGATGCTGAAGATCAAAAGTAAAATCCAGAAACTGGTCATTGTTCATTTCTTAGAAATTCTACAGTGCTTGTATCTCATTTATGAACAGAATATGAATGCACTTGAACCATGGTTTGAATTTATATTTATACTACAAGCAGTTTGTACTGAGCACGCCCAGAATTTGACGTTATTGGTTGTGTTTTAAAAAAAAAGGCATGAAACGTAAGCAGCTGGTATTCTCATCTGCCTACATCTACACCACATTTTTCCATATTTGTGTTTTGTTGTTGCACAGAGAAAACATGATGTAGATGTTAAGACAGAATGGAAAATGTGGTTTACTCAAACACTCACATGTGTCTACACTAACACGTTGTTGTTTATTTTAACTGGTCTCTTAATTCAACTTGTATGTACAAACTTCTAAATAAATAAATGTAAATGCTGTCAAAAAGTTACACAATGACTAGGCCCTATACACTCTAGAGCCACCATTGTTAACATGTGAGTGTCAGTGGGGTGTTCTGCTTGGACACAAAGAACAAATATAACCTCAAAATATGACCAAAAAAAGAACAGAAATCTTTGGCTGTGAACAATTCTCTGGTTCTTCTTTGGTTCTCTGGTGAGTCCACATTCACTGACTTTACCACATCCAGAGGAGTGCCAAAAGTGAAGCACATGGGTGGTTCATTGATGGTTTAGTCTACAACATCACAGAATTCTCTTGGCCCGCTACTTGTGCTAGATGGAAGCGTCACTGCCTATGGACTACCAAACCATTCCGAAGGCCCATGTGCACCCAGTGGTTCAGACATTGTACCCTGATGGTGGTTCAGTGTATCAGGATGATACTGCACAAATACTGTCAGCAAGACTGATGACAGAGTGGTTTGATGAACATAAAAGTGAAGTGGAACAGCCTCCATGACCTGCACAGTTATTATATCTGAATATTACTGAGCCACTTTGGAGTGTTTTGTATCTGTCATTTCAAAGACGAAAACTCTCCAAGTTCTTTACAGCTAAGTGCCTGGGCCTCGTGGCTCAGACTTTGGTCATGGGGATCACAGGTTGAGTTGGCAGAAATGGAACAAGAGACAGGTGAATCCTTTGCTCTTGTCCTTTCCACTGATTTTGGGAGCTAGTTTTTATTTTCTGCATCGGACTCTGAGGAGCTCGATGTGGATGATGACAAGCGGGCTGCCACTGAATTGCCTCCTAAGGAGGAGCAATCAGTAGTATTTGAACAGCTGCTGGAGCTGCTTAGTTTGGATTGGCCTGAGGTGTAGACTACTGTCGTCCATTCTAAAGTTGACAACTTCTACCTGACAGAAAGCTATGGTGGTCGTAGGACTCAGTGAGTGTGGTGAAATGGAGTTCTTTGTATGCTCACTTTCATTTCCGGTCATCCCCTGTTACTTATTATTGGGCCCTAGTTAGGGAAGATATAAAAAGTCATACAAAAAGGGTTTCTTCCTGGATGTTCGCTACACCTGAGATCAATGGTCAAGCATCTCTTTGGGTGCCATTCTACTCATCCCTACTAAAGAGCTGCATACTTTATTAACTAGTACCTCCATAGACAATTGCTGCTGCCTGCACGGATGATGGTGGTGTACATTGTTTGGTAGTTCACCTGTGAGCGTGACTTTCCTCTTGCCCTTGGCTTTGCATTGCTTACAGCCTGGTTTGCAGCTACAGTACTTCTGTTTTGCTTCTTTTTTGCTTCTGTTTTGCTTCAGCGCTACTGCTTTGATGCTAATACTTCAGTGGCAATGCTTCGGCGCTCATGTTTTGGTACTAATGCTTGTTTGCTTTGGCTTTACTTCCCTCCCTTTTATATTTAAGTGTTTTGTTACTCTGTTTTAGCTATTTTGTGTAAATTTCTTTTTTCCCCCTTTTTTCCTAGGAGCTGGGGACTGGGAAAAGGCAGGCTGGCTGCTTCCGTGAAGTGGTGTGTCTCTTTTCATGAAGTGTGGTGTGGAGCTGTGCTGCATTTTACTGGAGTCCTGCACCTAGCCTGCCTCTCTATTGGTAAGTCCCATCTCTGCTTGATGGTGTGCTTAACGATCAAGTTGCATTAAGTCACTGTAGCATGTTGCTTGTTTTTTTCCCTTTCTTTCAGTCTATTTTATCTTTTTATACTGATTATACTGTATTGGACAATTTTGTGTTATCTGTGTAATTTACATTTTTATTATTAAAGTATCCATGTCTCTTGGTCCTTGTTGGCAGAACTCAAACCTGTGTCTTTTCCTGGGTAACCAATCATGGGTGGTGTAGTCGGTATTTGCTATAATAGCACAAAGTCTATAAGGTTTATTAGTCGAGAATTTGGTATCTCGCTCTCTCCCTCCCAAATCACCACCCCGCCACATCTTGGCGTAGTTAGCAAGGATTTCTTAACTCTCAACCTGAGACGTGGATATCTTGTGTTCTTTTGTGGTTGTTTTGTCTTTTTTTGCTTTCTTTTTTTTATTTCTTGTTGACAGGAGCAAAACAGAAGTGTTTGTTAGTGGGCTTGGAATCCATTTTTGGTAATGTTTCCTCTATGGTGGAATTCTTCAGACTTGTGGCAAGTCATCTTGGTGTTCTTTTTGAGTAGTGGAAGAAGAGCTTCAGGAACTTAGGGAGCTTGTAGCCCGATTAAGAGCTGATAATTTAAAATTGAGACAGGAGAGAGCACAGTTTGGTTCACCTGGTCCTAGTAATTATTCTAATTTACCTGGTCCATCTGTAGTCCCATCTCAGCCAGTTGGCACTAGCCCTGTTTAGACAAAGCGATTTATTTTTATACCAAGGGACAGGAAGTTCCCAAAATTTAATGTTTGATCTGGTATAGGGATGAATGAGTGGGTCAAAGAAGCACAGGCTTGCATGCAGGCCTGTCATGTGTCAGTAGCAGACCAATCCTTCTTTTTGTCTGACCATTTAGAGGGAGAAGCACAGTAGGAGATAAAATATTGGTCTGTAGAGAAACGTGAAGACCCTGCTGAAATTATTTCTGCTTTAAAATATGTATATGGGTGCTCCCAGTCATATATAGCATTGCAGGAGTCTTTTTTTCTAGGATACACATTGTTCTCCCTTGCTCTAAGGGGCCTCTTGGAGAAGGCTAAGCAGCGGTCACTGGATGCGATGCCAAATGCTGAAGCGCGATAAATTTGTTGAGCATGTTTTTGACAGTGCCCTTCATTGTGAGTCAAAGCAGTTTTTCCACCACGAAGCATCTGCCACATTATTGGTCATTTGCAGTGAAGCTATAAGGGCAGACCTGGGGGACCAGGGGGTCAGGAGACCGTCCTCCTCAGCAATCTGAAATGTGTGAGCTTAGGGAGATGTTAAAGTTGCAGTAGCAGCAGTTAACCCTCCTTACTCAAAGTGCAACCCAATTGCGGGACCAGTCTCGGCATGCTAGCCCTCTTAGCAGTCCAGTTGTATGTAGAAGGTGTTAAAAACCTCATCATTTTGCTAGGGAGTGTGATAGGGAGCATGTTCCTCCTTCTCCCTCACGACTGGGTGAAACGTCTCACCCAGGTTCATTGTCGGAAAACTAATTCCCAGCAAATTGTTGAGACACAATTTGGTTGGGGAAAATGGTGGCTCAGACACATTGGATGGTTTTGGCCCTGTGTTAAATCTAATGTATCCAGTCTAAGTTTGGTTTTGGTGATGAGTGGTGTGCCTGTATCCTGCTTGATTGATACAGGTTCCATGGTGTCTACAATTACTGAAATTTGTTTTCGGGAATACTTTGAGCCATGGGGCAAGGACTGTCTTAGGTCTTGTCATTGGCTTTAGCTTAGGGCTGCCATGGGTTGTCTATTCCTTATATAGGATATGTGGAATTGGATGTAGAACTTTGTGGTTAAATAGTTCAGAAATGTGGTGTGTTAGTGGTCCAGAATCCTCCTGGTGGTGTCTGTGCTCAAGCTTCTGGTGTGTTGGGCATAAATGTATTGAGCCTATGCTTCCAGGAGCTTTTTGGACAATATGGGCTCTCCATTTTTCATTCTCCATCAGTGTCCAGTACTCCCAAATCAGTTTTTCAAACTTTGCAGTACTGTCACCAGGCAAGTGTTCAGTCACTTGGTGAGGGTAGGGGAAAGGTTAAGGTGTGTGCTCCTTGAGCAGCCCGCATTCCTGGTGGTGTGATGAAATTTATAGTGGCTACATGTTCTGATTTTTTTTCTAGTGGGGTTGCATTTCTTGAGACTTCAGAGGTTGCACTCCCCATGGGGTTGTTGATTTCTCCAGCTCTTGTTAGTTTATGTACCTGTTGTCAACATAGGGACTACTGATGATCTCCTATTTCCTCATCAATCAATAGGCATTTCTCAGGCTAGACCCTGGTCAGGGACTGCTTGTTCAATCACTTCTCAAGTGGTGATAAGGTCAGAGCCCTTCTTTTGATGTATCAATCGGTCATTTTTACTCTTTAGGGTGATCACCACCCCGAGGCATTGGTGGCTCAGTGGTAGGTTTCTCACCTATCATGTGGAAGGCCCGGGTTCGATTCCCGGCCAATGCCTCAACCCCAGCCAATGGGAGGGTTGCGTCAGGAAGGGCATCCGGCGTAAAACCTGTGCCAAGTTGTTGTGCGGACCAGTTGGTCCGCTGTGGCGACCCCGAACAGGGAGCAGCCGAAAGCTAGGGTGATCACCACCCCACCACACGAGCATGGATATGTGGTGCTACTCAAGGTTGAAGAGATGTTAGATACCTTCCTTGGCAGCATGGAGAAAGCCCTAGGGATCCATTGGCATTTTCAAACAAATCTGATCTGCGGACTGAGGTCCGTAATGATAGATTTCAAAGACGTTTTCCTATAAACATCTGCCCAGAACACAGGAAATTCCTCAGGTTTGCTTTCAGGGGTGAAGCATACCAGTATCGTGTTCCCCCTTTCGGCCTAGCTTTGACATTTTCAAAGTGAATCGATGCTGCTTTAGCTCCTCTGCATCTCCAGGGCATCTGTGTACTCAATTATATTGATGACTGGCTTATCATAGCCCAGTCCAAAGATATGGCGGCTAGACATCAAGATGTTGTGCTCTCCCACATAAGGACTTTGGAACTCAACTAAGAGAAGAGTGTGCTTTCTCTCTCTCAGCAAATCACCTTCCTGGGAGTTTTCTGGGATTCAATCATGATGTGGGCAAGCTTGTCTCAAGCTCAGGTGAATTCAATTCTTTCTGCTGTACAAGACATTTGGCTAGGCCAGGACCTCTCTACTGCTCACTTACAAAGGTTATTGGGGCTCATGGCAGTAGCAGCTAACATTATCTTTTTGGGTCAGCTACACCTGAGGCTGTTTCAGGTCTGGATCAAAGTGTCAGAAAGGTTACATGTTGTGTACCTCATACCCTTCTTATGTGGAAAAAAACCTGGTTTCTTACCTTGGGTCCTACTCTCAGGGCATTATCATCGCAAGAATATTTCAACAGCTGCTTCCCTCATCTGGGGCATGGTCTTAGACAGCAGTACCACTCATGGCCTGTGGGAAGCCCTTCATCTTACATGGCACATAAAACCTGGAAATGAAGGCTGGCTCTGAAACACTTTCTTCCACAACTCATGGACTACCATGTGTTAGATCAGATAATCAGGGAAGTTTTGTTTTTCCACTCTTTCATCCGGTTGCTGCAGCAGATCTTGCTCTGGGCATAGACCAGGTTTTTATTGCTGAGAACAATTTACAACCCAGGGTGCATAAACCAGGCAGGAACTTCTGCATGGAGAATGGCATCTCTACCCACAGATGTTGGAACTTTGGTGAGTTTTCAGCCAGGCAGAAGGCAGTTTGTTACCTCTGAGGAGTGAACCCACTGTCCCCTATGGTTCTCCCTCTCTCCTCCAGCCCCTTTGGGGTTGAACTGAGGCTTTGTGGCTCTGCTCCTGGGAGTCCAAGCCAGTGTATGCCAGGACCACGTTTGCCTTCTATTGGTGGCTCCATGATTCTGGTCTTAGATTCTGGTCTTGCAGTTGAGGTTGTATAGACCACATTAAATTCTAGTGCTCTATGGAGTCAGCCCCTGTGAGCCTTCTGTCCTCCAACCTTGAGTAAGCAGAGCAGTAGATACTGCACCTACTGTGCCCTGTTCAGGCTCTCAGCACTTAGGCACATTGCTCAAGCACGTGGCATAAGTCCTTTGCTCTGCTAGTCACTGGTGGTCACAAAAAGGCAATTGTGTCTCCAAGCAGTGCCTAGTGCACTGGGTAGTGGAGGCTATTTCCAGGGCCTATATCTTCTACCTCTAGGCATTAGGGATTATTCTACTAGAAGTATTGCCTTGGCTACATGTGTTCCTCCTGCTGATATCTGTGCAGTGGCAGGCTGGTCCTTTCCGCACAATTTTATCAGATTTGACTAGACCTGCATTTGTTTTCTGGAAAACTAGTTCAGAGACAGCTTCCACAAAGCCATTCCTATAGCATCAAGCCATGGTGCAGCATCTTGTTCCTTTCCCAGGGAACCGGGTTACACACTTAACCTAGTGTACTTTTCTATTCAATTCATCACACTTCTGGATGTGAATGAGCTTGCACTTACTCTACAACTTGAAACAGTTTGGCTAGGGAACAAATGCATGAAGTGCTGTAAATGTCTGTGTGAGCTGATTATTTCCATGCCAATCAAGGCACAGCCAGAGTCCACTGTAATTTTTCTACATAAAGATGATGAATCCAACAGATCCAGGTGACATAACATATTAAATAAATACCTGTCTAAGGCTTACCTGGATGTAGCCCAAAGCATAGCAACGGCCTCTTTGATGGACATACTATGAGGGTGGAGCTGCAGTGGAACCGGAGACAGAATGTCTGAGCAGCTCAGTGTACAGCTGCAGCACAGTCCTAACAGCAGACCTTTCTGCCTACTAGCATGTGGTATGAGGTTCTGCAGCCACAACCAACAGACTCACTAATAGCTACTTTTTTCATGATGAAAAAGCCATAAATGTTAGGCCTTTAGGAGTGTATGATGTACTATGGCACATTATTAAATACTGCAGTTTTCATACCTTTTAACTTTTTGTAAGAAAAACAAAAAAACCCTGGAATGCACAATAAATAATTATGTCTCTATTTCTTTAATGTTCCATCTTTGTTGTTTAATGCTTCACTTTAGTTAACGTAAACCATGTTTAAAATAGTTTACTCAACAGTCAGTGACAAAGAATACTACTTTGCAAATTCAGAGTTTGCTGTTTCTGATTTTTACGTGTTCTTTCACTAGAAGCTTAAACACAAGCATAGAGGAGGGTTAATAAAACAGGTCCCACCCCCAGTTACTGTAGCGACCACAGTGCTTGACTTAAATCCAACACACATCCTTTTTGAAAATGCAAGTTATAAAACATGACACTTTTTCTTTCAAACTCAACAATTTTCAAGATAATGTTTGTTACATTTTTTATTAAATTGTTTGTACATTTATTATGTCTTCAACAAATATCTGAGTCATACAGATTATACAATAAAATCTCCACAAAGTACATTGTAGTCATACAAAAATTAAGAGTTTTACAAAATTCACTGTTAGTTCAGGCTAATGTCAAGACAGTAGCAAAAACAACCCAATATCTTAAAAATAGGCAAATTTATGTAATATGTATGAATTATTATAAGCTGATTGTAAACAGATCCAGAGTTTGAAACCTTTGTGCTGTTTTTCTTAATATTTTGCATAGACAGTATTTTTGCTTTTTGAAGCAAATTAACTTTATTCTATTAATTATCTTTCAGCTTGAAACTAGCAATAATATTAGGTCAATAACTGTTTATGTATTCTAAGCTTAAATTAATTTGCATATTTAATTTGATAAAACATTATCACTGTTTTTGTTGTGTTTCTCTGTGTGTTATGAATCATGTATGCTATATCTTACAGTTGTGTTCACATGAGAATACACACACTCATCTGATGAGCCAGGTTTTCTTTTTTCAGCTTTGGCTTTCTTCTTGGAAAATTCCAAAGCTGTATAATTCAGTGTTTCAGCCTCAGAGACCTAATAAATAAATAAATAAATAAATAAATAAATAAATAAATAAATAAATAAATAAATAAAGAAGGAAAGAAAGAAAGAAAGAATAAATCCAGTTCAGTAAAAAAAAAAATACAATATGGGTAACTGAACTATACACACTAACTACACAGTCAGAGGCGTAAACATAAAAGCTTGGGGTTGTTGTGCAATTCTGATCAAATGACTGTATGAATTATATCTAGAACATTATGAAGAAAAGTATTTGGATGTAGCACCGTTTCAAATTTAGTAATGAGACTCAACATAAACAAAGGAGACTTAGTGATATCTACAAAAAGAGCGGAGTTATCTGTAGAGTATATAATATTAAAACAAAAGAATTCTTTTGCACACATACCTGTCTTGTTCCTGAAGAAGCATTTACTATGAAAACAGTAACACACTTATTAGTGTTTTTAATGAAAATAAAAATAACTGTAATTATTAATGATAACAAAAGCACTTACTTTTATGATTTCTTCTCCTCAGTATGAAATAAGTGAGACAGAATATCAGAACTGAGCACAAACCCAAAGCCGTTCCCAAACTGATCACTGTCCAATATAGAGATCTGATCATTTTAGGGTTTTTTTTTTTTTTTTACCACATTATATTTATATTAATAAAATATGCTTACATCTTACCTGTTTTGTCTTGTGTGTTCAAGTTTCCATGCAGTGTTGGTTCACACACCACTGAATTATCACTCAGAGCTGGTTTAGATGTTTCTGATGCAATAGTAACATGCTCACCTATGAACATTTATCATGATTCACTTAGTAAAAGTCTGTAACAGTGCCGTTGAAGAAAACAGTTAGAATTTAACTACTTCACTATTATTTGTCTTCCAGGATGAACATGTTAACAGTAATAAAGGAAAATATCACTACATTAAACCAGCTTAAACAATTTAACTCAGAATCTTACCTTTAATTTTTAAATAAGTTCCATTTCCAAACACGATGTGGGATGCCGTCACTGCACAGTAGTACATGGCTTCATCAGAGTGGATGGTCTTTAAAATGGTCATATTGAAGCAGTTTGAAAACCTTTCTGTATGAAAACGAGACTTTTGGAATCCGTTGTGAAATGTTTCTCTGTTACTTTTAAATACTGTTACTATAATCTGAGGTTTTTCTTTGGTTGGTTGCTTAAACAAGTCTATTATTCCAACTACATTTTCAGAATCATAACAACATCTCAGAGTAGCCGACGCTCCAATATTCACACTGAGCTTTTTATCAGGCTGATAAACTAGTGGCTTTGTGGGGGATTGTGCAGTAACCCAACATCTACCAGGTTGAACTGTATCTAAAAAAACAAATACATTAATTAGGTAATTAATCAATTAAAAAAAATCCAACATTAAACATCACATCAAAGGAATAATATAGAATAATAAGCTTGTAAGATTTTTTCAAAATACATCAAATTACATGGAAATAATTTGCTCATATTACTTACACATGATGCTGAAGATCAAAAGTAAAATCCAGAAACTGGTCATTGTTCATTTCTTACAGATTCTACAGTGCTTGTAACTTATTTACAAATAGAATATAAATGTGCTTGAAGCATAGTTTGAATTTATATTTATACTACAGATGGTTTGTACTGAGCATGCCCAAAATATGGCATGTGATTGGTTGTATGTAAAAAAAAAGGCATGAAACGCAAGCAGCTGGTATTCTGATCTGCCTACATCTACACCACATTTTTCCATATTTGTGTTTTGTTGTTGCAAAGAGATAACATGATGTAGATGTCATGACAGAATGGAAAATGTGGTTTACTCAAACACTCTCATTTGTCTACACTAACATCTCACTGTTGTTTATTTTAACTGCTTTCTTAATTCAACTTGTATGTATAAAATTCCAAATAAATAAATGTAAATGCTGTCAAACAGTTACACAAAGACTAGGCCCAATACACTTTAGAGCCACCATCCTGGAAGTGGGAGTGTCAATTATGTGTTCTACTAGGACATCAAAAACAAACAGAACCACAAATTTTGACCAAAATAAATATTTGCATTTTGTTGTGCTGAACTAGATGAGTTTGGGTGTCCAAACTAATGACATTGTGTGAATTGAAGTGTTTGTACCTTATTATATTGTACTGGGGGTGGACAATGAAATTGAAGGGGTGGACAATGAAATTGAAACAGTGCCCAATATAGTGTTGAAGGTTTCATGCCTATATATGCCAGCATAATGGCCAAGCTTCACTGATTTCACGAGTGTGAAGGATGAATTAGCAGAATTAGCAGAGCAATAACACAACTGTACATAAAAATTGCAATCCACACAACATTATTGTAGACATAGTCTCCTAGATATCAGAGTAAAAAAAAAGACAAATCTTTAGTCTTTGTCTCATTTTTGTGGTGAATTGTGAGCCACAGAAACAAGGAAAATGTCAGCAAACCACCACAAAGTATGAACCACATCGACCAGGAGTAAATATCAATGCAAGAGGATGCTGTCTGAAGGGCCTGTCCTGGTACTACCAAAAACATAAAACTACAGCTGACCAACTCACTTTTGAATTAGATGTTTCCACAGAAACGGTTGTCTAGAGGTCCACAGGGTCGATATTGATGGTGGGCTGCTATAGCCAAGTCTTCGGTCAATCGTTCCAATGCTAACCGTCAATTTCAATGGTGCCAGCAGCAGAAATCTTTGACTCTGCACAGTGTGAACCATTTTCTGGTTCTCTGGTGAGTCCACCTTCATGGACTTTCCCACAAAGGGTATATGGATTGGAGAAACCCCAAAGATGCTTACCACCTGGACTGCTACATGCCCAGAGTGAAGCACATGGGTGGTTCATTGATGGTTTGGGCTGCAACATCACAGCATTTCCTTGGCCCACTACTCGTGCTAGAAGGATGCGTCACTGCCAAGGTTTACTGAACCATTCTGAAGGACAATGTGCACCTAATGGTTCGAACATTTTACCATGAAGGTGGTTCAGTGTATCAGGATGATAATGCACCAATACTGACAGCAAGACTGATGACAGAGTGGTTTGATGAACATAAAAGTGAAGTTGACAAGTGAAGTTGACAAGTTGACATCATGGCCTGCACAGTCACCATATCTGTATATTATTGAAACACTTTGGCATGTTTTGTATCTGCCATTTCAAAGACGAAAACACTACAAGTTATTTACAGCCTAGCACCTGGGCATCATGGCAAGCTCCCATGTCTGCCGAGGCATAGGACTCAGCGAGCATGGATACACAGTGCTACCAAAGGTTGAAGAGATGTTAGATAGCTATCTCTTCTCTTCCTTGGCACTGGCATCTTGTTCTGCTCTGGGCAGATTGCTGAGAGCAATTTACAACCCTGATCATATAAACCAGGGTTCAGACCTCCTGTCCTGACAGGACCTTCTATAGGGAGTATGGCATCTCCACCCACAGGTGGTGGAACACATGGGGAACTTTCAGGCAGGAAGAAGTGGATTGTTCACCACTAAGGAGTGAACCCACTGTCCCCTGTGGTTCTCCCTCTCTCCTCCAGACCCTTTTCGGTTGGATGCCATGGTACAGAAGTGGCCAAGGCTTCTTGGTTATGCTTCTGGGAGTCCTAGACAGTGTGCTCTAGGTCCGACTTCACCTTCTGTTGGTGGCTCTACGCTGGCCTGCTCGGGTCTGGTTTGCAGACCTCATTTCATTTCTGGACTACTACGTCTTTGGAGATTCCTGTCAGAATGGACCTCCTGCCTCCTGTCAGTTACAGGGGACAATTTTCTACTCTGCCCCAAGATATGGAACCTCTGGGTCTGGCCCCTGAGGGGGACAATGAGGGGGAAAAAATGTATGCTCTAAAATGGAGGCTTTTTCACCCCTGGTGTGATCAGCACCAACAGGACCCAGTCTGAGAGATTAACACCCTTTACTTTAAAGGTGTATATGGCAGCCATTTCTGCAAACCATGCACTGTTTGTAAGAGTCCTCTGTTGGGAGGCACCCTCTGGTCTCATGATATATGCATGGTGTTTGAAGGTTGAGGCCTTCCTGTAGACCATGTCTCCCTTCTTGGGACCTCTCAGTGGTCCTAGAGGGTCTGCTTGAAGCCCTTGAGCCCATAAAGTAAACCTCTGAGAAATTTCTGACCCTAAAGTTGACTATCCTTTTAGCCTTGACATCTATAAAGAATGTAGGGGACTTTGTCGGAACTCAGTGTCCCCTCTGAGTGGACACTCTTCTGGGTGGTTCTGAAGTCTTCTCCAATTACCTATATTTACCAAACATAATTTATAAGAGAACAATAATTAAACTTCTCCAGGCTTAGATGAGAAGAAGCAGCCAGCTTTATTGGCACTCACAATACACAGCTTCAGGCCCAATGCGGTCAAATGTGCCCCCCATACAAAACTTCCCCTATATATACAGTCATCTTCACCCAATACTTGTTTGTCAATACAATTGTCAATACAATACAATTGTTTTGATGATAAACAATTTTTCTGTTAAATATGCCCCATGAAATTAACCCCTCCTTCATTTGTCCATAACTGCTGGCCTTGAGGATACCAACTGCTGGGCCTTCAAGTCAGGCCTTTAGATCAGGCCTAGGCCTGTCTATCATAGTTTGATTTTAATTTAACATGTTATAGTATTTGCAGAAATGGGATATTACTGATTATACTTTAGAAACTTATTTATTATATCCCATACACTGGTGTACTTGAGTGCTTGCTTTGTGGGGTTACCTGGAATTTACTTAGAGCACTAAGACTTTTCCCCAATTCTTATTTATTCATTTATCCTTGTTTATTCACTTACTTGGTTTTATTGTCTAAGGGGTTAAACTTATTTGCTCTGTATATTGTTTATTGTAAACTAGGTTTAGTTTAGTTTAAAGTAATTGTAGTTTTGTCCCTTTCTGTATTTCTATCACGTATCCCCCTATTTGTTTTTCCCCTGTATATCACATCTGTGCTTGACTGCCATTCAGTGCCTTTTACTATTTTTTCCATGTTTTGGTTAATACCAGCCACTAAAATGGTTCGTTTCCCATTTTGATTCAACTTGGGCACTGACCCGCCTCACCTACAAACACAACCACCTGCCGTATACATCAGCATCATCTCCTCCTCGCCTCTCACACTCCACTTCCGTCTCTGAACTGGACCTGATTTTTTCCTATGGAAATCTTACAGCTTACCTCCACCTTGCCTTCTACCTAGGTAAGTCATTTTCCCTATTTACCTATTCCCTCTACCTTATGCTCTCTCTGTGATATACTTTGATTTTAGTACAATATGGTATATGTGAATTTCTACTCCTAATATTAATTTCTCATTCGGTTGTTTTGGTCAGGTATTTCATATCTTGTTGTTGTCCTATCTGAGGGTTGTTATGACATTTCACTCTCCTATTCCCAGGGTTGCCATACATTCTGTTTCGAGAATGTGCATGTCGGCCTTGCTGACTGGCTTTCCCTAGACCATGGTCCTAAGGTGTGGGCACAGACGTACACATGGCTTAGGCTTCGCAGGTCAAAGGCTTCTCCACCATACCCTGAGACGTGGCCTAGAGAGAGCCTAGAGTTCATACATTGCTGATATCTCAGCTGATGTTTAAAGCTGGTAATTGCTTATCTCTGTTTTTTTTTTAATGAACCTACGGGTTCCCCTACATAATTAATTTTTACCTAATAAACTACTCACTACTCAATACTTGATTAGGTGTCTCTGTTTTCTTTCATATTCACATTTACATTTACATTTCTGGCATTTGGCAGACGCTCTTATCCAGAGCGACGTACAATGCTATTGTTAGTAAGTTTTAGCTGACATCTAAAGAGTATACTGCTTTGATATAGATTTAAGCTGAGGATAGTAAGGTGAGATTAATATATTTAAAATAATGCATTCGACACTATATATCATGACATTCTTGTAGATTGCTTACAAAAAAGGTATTCAGGGACAGGAATTAAAATGGTTTAGATACTACCTGTCTGATCGATACCATTTTGTAGATTTAAATGGAGAACTGTCCAGTGTAATGCCAGTAAAATATGGGGTCCCACAAGGATCAGTTTTAGGACCTCTGCTTTTCTCAGTATATATGCTTCCCTTGGGTAACATCATTAGAAGGCATGGGATTAGTTTCCATTGTTATGCTGAGGATACCCAGTTATATATCTTATCAAAACCAGATGAAATATTTAAATTGTCTAGATTAACTGAGTGTGTTAAAGATATCAAAGATTGGATGACCTGTAATTTTTTATTATTAAATCCTGATAAGAAAGAGATATTACTTATTGGTCTAAAAACCAGTACACAAAAGCTTTCACAATTCAACTTGCATTTAGAAGGATGTACTATTACTGCTAGCTCAACAATAAAAGACCTGGGCATAATATTAGACAGCAACTTGTCCTTTGAAAATCATATTTCCAATATTACAAAAACAGCTTCTTCCACCTTAGAAATATTGCCAAGTTTAGGAAGATTTTATCTGTAACTGATGCAGAAAAGCTAGTTCATGCATTCATGACCTCCAGACTGGACTATTGTAATGCATTACTAGGTGGTTGTCCTGCATCTTCAATAAACAAGCTACAGTTAGTCCAGAATGCAGAATCCAGAAGCAGTTCTTACCAGGTCAAGGAAATATGAACATATAACCCCAATATTATCATCCCTGCTCTGGCTACCTGTTAAGTTTAGAATTGATTACAAACTATCATTACTTACGTACAGTGCTCTAAATGGTTTAGCTCCCGCATATCTAGTCAGTCATCTAACATGTTACAATCCATCACGGTCCTTAAGATCACAAAACTCCGGACTTCTGGTTGTTCCCAGAATATAAAAGTGTACAAAAGGGGGTAGAGCGTTTTTGTATTTGGATCCTAAACTTTGGAATAGTCTTCCTGACAGTGTTTGGGGTTCAGACACGGTCTCCTATTTTAAATGTAGATTAAAGACACATCTCTTTAGCCAGGCACACACATAATACATCCCATAACCTTGTGCTCCAGTACATATGATTAAATGCACATTATCATCTAGTGCTTGCTAATATTATGAACAGCAGCTATGCTAATTCCTCTCCACTTGTTTCCTTTTTTCTACCCATTCCGAGGCATCTAGAGATTGTGCCAGCTCCAGTAGACCATCAGTGAAAAACATACATGGACCTTGAGGATGACAACAACCTCCTAATTAAGACACACACTAAAATTCTACATATGCTGTATCTGCATCAAACATCTGACTGTACATGACTGAAGAAAGGACATTGTTCATAATCACACTGTCCGGTGTTTATAATAATTTATAATCACACTCTGGTGTCACCCAAATGAGAATGGGTTTCCTTATGAGTCTGGTTCCTCTCAAGGTTTCTTCCTAATACCATCTAAGGGAGATTTTTCTTGTCACAATTGCTTCAGTAGAGATGATTTTGTCAAATATCTAGAACTTTTTGAATGTTTTTTGTTTCTTATGTTCTGTAAAGCTGCATTGAGACAATATCCATTGTTAAAAGCGCTATAAAAATAAAATTTAATTGAATTGAATCGTGGCCAGTTGCCCGAGCCTTCTGTCGTCCACCCGATGAGTCAACGTAGCAAAAGAGACACCTACTGTGCCCTCTTCGGGCTCTCAACACTCGCTCAAGTGCATGGCGTAAGTTCTCTGCACTGCTAGTCTGCTTTGTGGGCTGCAATATAGGCAATCTGGTTTCCAAGCAGCACCTAGCACAGAGCGTAGTGGAGGCTATTTAACAGGCCATGCATTGCTTTGCCACAATGAGCCAATAGATTGACATGGTTTCACACAGAGCTTCAGACACTGCTTCCGCAAAGAGGCAGTCCCATAGCATCAAGACATGATGCAGTGTCTTGTTCCCTTCTCAGGGAACCGGGCTAGTGTAACCATTGAACTTGAAACATTTTGGCAGGAAACAAAAGCAGGAAGTGCTGGGAATTTTTGTATGAGCTTTTTATTTCCATGGAATTCAATGCACAACCACAGTCCCCTGTAGTTTTTCTGCATGTAATTTTTCTACGGCAAATCCAACAGATCCAGGTGACAATAAATATTAAATAAACACCTGCCTACTTAGGCTTACTTCGAACCTCTAAAGCACACAGTAAGAGCAGCCTCTTTGATGGACATTCTGTGTAGGTGAAGCTGCAGTGGAACTGGAGACAAGATGTCTGAGCAGCTTGGTGTACAGCTATCTCCAGCACAGTCCTAACCACAGAGTTTTCTGCCTTCTAGCATGTGTTAAAAGGTACTGCAGCATGTGTTAAAAGGTACTGCAGCATTTAAGCCACAACCAACAGACTCACAGCTACTTTTCTCATGATGAAAAAGCCATAAATGTTAGGCTTTCAGGAGTCAAATGCAGATATAGCACTAGGCTAATTTACATGATGTACTGTTAATCAGCACATTATTAAATACTGCTGTTTTTATACCACACAATTTTTTTTGAGAAAAAATAAAAACCCTGGAATGCACAATAAATGATTGTCTCTATTTGATTCATTGTCTACCACTTATCCGAACTATTTTCTGGTCATGGGTAGCCTGTGCTTATCTCAGGCGTCGTTGGGCATCAAGGCAGGATACACCCTGGATGGAGTGCCAACCCATCGCAGGGCACAGACACACTCTCAGTCACTCACTACAGACAATTTAGAGATGCCAATCAACCTACAGTGCATGTCTTTGGACCGGGGGAGGAAACCGGATTACCCGGAGGAAACCCCCGAGGCATGGGGAGAAAATGCAAACTCCAAACCCACATGGCGGAAGGGGGAATCAAACCCCCAACCCTGGAGGTGTGAGGCAAACATGCTAACCACCAAGCCACCAAGCCACCGTGCCCCTGCCTCTGTTTCACTTACTTTTAACTTTGTTGTTTAAAGTTTCACTTCAGTTAATGTAAATCATGTTGAAAATAGTTTAATCAACACACTGGAGCTTGTAACACTAAAACAAATTCCTTGTATGTGCAAACATACTTGGCAATAAAGCTCTTTCTGATTCTGATTCTGATTTCTGATTCTGAAAATAGTTTAATCAACACTTGGTGACAAAGAATACTACTTTACTATTTCTGGGTTTGCTATTTATGATTTTATGTGTCCTTTCGCTAGAACATTAAATACAAACATAGAGGTGGGTTAATAAAACAAGCCCCTCCCCCAGTTACTGTAGTGATCACGGTGCTTGACATGAATCCAACACACTTCCTTTTTGAAAGTGCACGAGTTATAGAACATGACACATTTTCGTTCAGCTCAAAAATGTTTAGGATAATGTTTGTTACATTTTTTTTTATTAAATTGTCTGTACAATTATTGTATCTCCAGCAATTATCAGAATCATCCAGATCGTACATTAGAATCTTCACAATGTGCAACATTGTAGTCACATAAAAATTAAGAGTTTTACAAAGTTGTCTGTTAGTCCAAGCTAATGACAAGACAGTAGGAAAAAAGATAATAAAAAACAACATCTTGAATATAGGCAAATTGATTTAATATGTATGAATTATTATAAGCTAATTGTAAACAGATGCAGAGTTTGTTTTATTATTTTGCATATACAATATTTTTGCTTCTTGATGCAAATGATCTTTATTCATTTAATTATCTTTCAGCTTGAATTTAGCAACAATATTAGGTCAATAACTGTTTATGTATTCTAAGCTTAAATTAATTTGCATATAGTCAAGAAATTTAAATTACATTAAAAAAACATTATCACTGTTTTTGTGTTTCACTGTGTGTTATGAATTAACTACATTATATCTTACAGTTGTATTCACATCAGAATACACACACTCATCTGATGAGCCAGGTTTTCTTTTTTCAGCTTTGGCTTTCTTGGAGAATTGCAAAGATGTGTAATTCAGTGTTTGAGCCTCAGGTTCCTAAAATCAATCAATCAATCAATCAATAAATAAACAGATAAATAAATAAATAAATAAATAAATAAATCCAGCTCACAATAATAAAAATACATTACTGCATAATACACATTAACTACACAGTCAGTGGCATGAATATATAAGATTGGGATGGTTGTGTTAATCCGAACAAACTAACGGTAAGAATTACCTAGAAATTATTTATATATTTAAAACATTATCGGGAAAAGTACCTGAATGTAGCAACATTTCACAAGTAGATAAATTAGTCATGATACTTATTATAAATAAAGAAGACAGTGATATCTATAGAAAGAACAGAATTATCTGTAGAGTGTATAATAATGAAACTATTAGTATTTTTTGCATTCATACCTGCCTTGTTCCTGGTGAATCTTGTGTAGGAGCATTTACTATGAATATAGAGACACATTTTAGTAGTGATAGTGTTTTTTATGAAAATAAGAATTATTATAATTATTAATGCTAACAAAAGCACTTACTTTGATCGTGTTTTCTTCTCCTCAGTATGAAATAAGTGAAGCAGAAAATCAGAACTGAGCATAATCCCAAAGCCGTTCCCAAACCAAGCACTGTGCAATGCAGACATCTGATCATTATTTCATCACATTATTATTATAATAATACAAAATATATCTTACCTGTTTTGTCTTGTTTGTTCATGTTAGTGTTGTTTCCATGCAGTGTTGAGTCACACACCACTGAATTATCACTCAGAGCTGGTTTAGCTGTTTGTGATGCAATAGTGACATGCTTACTTATAAACATTTATCATGATTTACTAAAAGTTATGGTTTAATTGACAAAAGTCTAAACTTACTAAAAGTCTGTGTCACAGTGTTACAATCACAGTTTCAATACTTCTCAATTATTTGTCTTCCAGGTGGAACATGATAATGGTAATTAAAAATATCACTACTTTAAATTAGGAGATTAAACAATTTAACTCAGAATCCTACCTTTAATTTTTATGTTAGTTCCATCTCCAAACACAATGTTGGATGTTGTCACTGCACAGTAGTACATGGCTTCATCAGACTGAATGATGTTTAAAATTGTCATATTGAAGCAGTTAGTAGATGTTTCTATTCGAAAATTAGACTTGTGGGAATCATTGTAAAATGTCTCTCCAGCATTTTTGTATACTGTGACAATAATCTGAGGTTTTTTTCTGTTTGGTTGCTTAAACAAGTCTATTATTCCAGCTACATTTTCAGAATCATAACAACATCTCAGAGTAGCAGAGTCTCCGATATTCACACTGAGCTCTTTATCAGGCTGATAAACTGGTGGCTTTGTGGGGGATTGTGCAGTAACCCAATATCTAGCAGGTTGGACTGTATCTACAAAAACAAAGACATTAATTAGGTAAATAATCAATTTAAAAAATTCAACATTAAATATCACATTAAAGGTATAATATAGAATAATAAGCTTGTAAGATACATCAAATTACATGGAAATAATTTGCTCATATTACTTACACATGAAGCTGATGATCAAATGTAAAATCCAGAAACTGGTCATTGTTCATTTCTTATCAATTCTACAGTGCTTGTATCTCATTTACGAACAGAATATAAATGCACTTGAAGCATAGTTTGAATTTATATTATACTACAGGTAGTTTGTACTGAGCATGCCCAAAATATGGCATGTGATTGGTTGTATGTAAAAGGCATGATCTGCCTACATCTACACCCCATTTTTCCATATTTGTGTTTTGTTGTTGCACATGACATGATGTAGATGTTATGACAGAATGGAAAATGTGGTTTAGTCATACACTCTCGTGTGTCTACACTAACATCTCACTGTTGTTTATTTTACCTGCTCTCTTAGTTCAAATTGTATGTACAAAGTTCCAAATAAATAAATGTAAATTCTTTCAAACAGTTACACAAAGACTAGGCCCTATACACTCTAGATCCAATGGTGTGTTCTACTTGGACATCAAAAACAAATATAAGAACAAAATCTGACCAAAAGTAATATCTGCAACTTGTTTTGAATTAGATTAGTTTAGATATCCAAACTACTGACATTGTGTGAATTTATGTGCTTCTACCTTACTGTCTTGTACTGGTGTTGGACAATGAAGCTGAAACAGTGTCCAATATAGTGTTGGAGGTTTCGTGCCTATATATGCCGGCATCATGGCCAGTCTTCACTGATTTCACTTGCTATAAGTATGAGCAGAGTGTGAAGAATGAATTAGCAGAGCAATAACACAGATTTACATAAAAATTGCAATCCACACAACATTATGGTAGACATAGTCTCCCAGATATCAGAGTTTAAAAAAGACAAATCTTTAGTTTTTGTCACATTTTTTTGGTGAATTGTGAGCCACAGAACAAGGAAAACATCAGCAAACCACCACAAAGTATGAACCACATCAAACAGGAGTAAATGTCGATGCAAGAGGATGCTGTCTGAAAGGGATGTCCTGGTACTACTAAAAACATAAAACCAAAGCTGACCAACTCACTATTGAATTAAATGTGCACCTTGACTCCCCTATTTCCACAGAAACAGTTTGCCTAGAGCTCCACAGGGTCAATAGTCATGGTGGGCTGCTATAGCCAAATCTTCGGTCAATTGTTCCAGTGCCAACCATCAATTTCAATGGTGTCCACAGCAGAAATCTTTGACTCTGCACAGTGTGAAACATTTTCAGGTTCTCTGTTGAGTCCACCTTCACTGACTTTCCCGCATCCAAAGGATATACAGAAAGGAGAAACCCCAAAGATACTTACCATCTGGACTGCTACATGCCCAGAGTGAATCACATGCGTGGTTCATTGATGGTTTGGGCTGCAACATCACAGCATTCCCTTGGCCCACTACTTGTGCTAGATGGATGCGTCACTGCCAAGGACTACTGAACCATTCTGAAGGACAATGTGCACCTCATGGTTCAAACATTGTACCCTGAAGATGGTTCAGTGTATCAGGATGATAATGCACCAATACTGACAGCAAGACTGATGACAGAGTGGTCTGATGAACATAAAAGTGAAGCTGACATTCCTTCATGGCCTGCACAGTCACCATATATGTATATTAGTGAGCCACTTTGGGGTGTTTTGTATCTGCCATTTCACAGACAAAAACTCCCCATTTTATTTACAGCCAAGCACCTGGGCATCATGGCTCAGCTCCCATGTCTGCTGAGGCAGCACATTGACTCCATTTATGAAGATCTCAGGTTGAATTTGTGGAAATGGTACAAGAGATGGGTGTATCCCTTGCTCTTGTCCTTTCCACTGAACTTGGGAGCTTGCTCAGTGATTTCTCCTCTCCTGTTTTTATTGTCTGCATCAGACTCTGAGGCACTCAATGTGAATGATGACAAGTGAACTTTGATTTGAAGAGCTGCTTGAGCTGCTTAGGTAGCTCATCATGGTGCCCCCCAAGGCAGACGTGTTTGCTTGCTCTGCTCTTGAATGCCGGCTTTTTCTTCTTTTTTGTTTGTTTCTTGTTTCTTCTGCAGTGCACAAATGTCATGCACTGCTAACATACAATAGACATGCATTACTGGACATCACCAATTCAGCCAACCATTTTGAAATTACCGGTTTTATACCTCTGGAGCTAAGAATCATTAACTACTCCCGCAACCACCGCCACCAAACCCAGGAAGGCCATGGAGCACTGAGCTTGAGTGAGGAAGCTGACCCGAGGAGAGCGCTCCGGAAATGGCAACGCAAGTGAGGCAAGAGGGGAGATCTCCATGCTAGGCTAAAAGCCCATGCTAACTGGCCACCACTACCCAGCCTCCTGTTAGCTAACGTGCGATCTCTGGAAAACAAACTGGATGAGCCGAGAGCAAGGTTTACATCACAATGGGAAGTAAGAGAGTGCTGCACTCTAATATTTACTGAGTCTTGGCTCTCAGACAAAGTCCCCGAATTCTCTGTTCAGCTACAGACTCACTCCATATACTGAGGTAACCAGACTTCAGCCTCCGGTAAGGCTAAACGGGAAGGTGTGTGTGTGTTTATCAACATCTCATGGAGTGGGGATATACAGACTGTTTATAAGCACTGCTCACAAGATGTGGAGTTTTTATTGCTAAAATGCCGTCCCTACTATCTGCCAAGAAAATTTACTGCTGTGTTCATGGCCGCTGATAACATTCCTCCGCGAGCCAACTCCATAGTCGCGCTCGACAAGCTCCACAATGTTTTCAGCACATTAGAGACAGCTTATCATGATGCTGTTTTTAGCGCCACTGATGACTTTAATCAGTGCAATTTACGGACTGTACTTCCCAAATATCACCAACATGTGGACCTTCCCACCCTTGATAATAACATGCTGGACAATGTTTACGGTAACATACATAGCTGCACCCCATCCCCACTTTGGACAATCAGACCACATCTCTTTGTTCTTGTACCCGGCTTACAGACAAAGACTCAAACAAACAAACCTTGTCACCAAACACATTAAGCTCTGGACCCCACAGTTTGAGGGGATCTTGCAGGACTGTTTTGCTCTGACAGACTGGGATGTGTTTAAAGCTGAAGCAACTTGGGAGGACTCTCCTGTCAGTATACAGAATTATGCTGAGTATGTGACTGGGTACATTAGCACTTGCATTGATAACATCATACCCACCATACAAGTCAGGAAGTTCCCCAATCAGAAGCCTTGGATAAACAGTCAGGTATGCCACATGCTGCATGCTCGATCATTTGCATTTACTTCTGGCAATGAGACAGAGTACAAAGCTGCTAAGCACAGACTGAGAAAAGCCATTACAGCGGCCAAGAGACAGTATAGAGAGAAGCTGGATAGGCCCTAGGCTCTGACTTTCTTCTACAACTCATGGGCTACAACGTGTGACACCACAGCAGTTTCTTACATCAATCATGAGGGCAGTCTGTTTTTGTGCCTTTAGTTCAGACTGGCACAGCAGATTCTGCTCTGGGCAGAGACCAGGTTTTTATTGCTTAGAGTGATTTACAACCCTGATCATATAAACCATGGTTCAGACCTCCTGTCAAGACAGGACCTTCTGTAGGGAGAATGGTATCTTCAACCACAAGTGGTGGAACACATATGGGGAATTTTTGGCCAGGCGGAAGTGGATTGTTCACCTCTGAGAAGTGAAACCACTGTCCCCTATGGTTCTTCTCTGCTCCAGCCCCCTTTGGGTTGGACACCATGGTAAAGAAGTGACCAAGGCTTCTTGGCTAGGCTTCTGGGGGTCCTAGACAGTGTGCTCCAGGTCTGACTTCATCTTGTGTTGGTGGCTAGTTTGGTTTGCAGACCTGATTTCACTCATGGACTCCCACTTCTTTGGAGATTTCTGTCAGAATGGACCTCCTGCCTCCTGTCAGGTACAGGGGACAATTCTCCACCCCGCCCCAAGGTATGGAAACTCTGTATCTGGCCCCTGAGGGGTACAGGCTCTTACATTGTGGTCTCTCAGCAGAGGTTGTATAGACCATACTGAATTCTAAGGCTCCTTCCACAAAAACATTGTATGCTCTAAAATGGAGGCTTTTTCACCTCTGGTGTGATCAGCACCAACAGGACCCAGTCTGAGGGATTGATACTCTTTACTTTAAAGTTGTATGTGAGAGCCATTTCTGCAAACCATGCACCATTTGTTAGGGTCCTCTGTTGGGAGGCACCCTCTGGTCTCTCAATTTCTGTGTGGTGTTTGAAGGTTGAGGCCTTCCTGTAGACCAGGTCTCCCCTCTTGGGACCTCTCAGTGGTCCTAGAGGGGCTGCTAGAAGCCCTCTTTGAACCCATGGAGTCAACCACTGATAAATGTCTCACCCTAAAGATGATTATCCTTTTAACCTTGATATCTCTAAAGAATGTAGGGGACTTACCAGCCCTGCTAGCCCACCTTTTTTGTCTGGAATTTATTCCAGGTATGGTCAAGGCTATTTTGCATTCTAGGTTGTGATACGTTCCCAAGGTGCCCATCATGGCCAGTTGCCAGAGCCTTCTGTCGTCCACCCCGTATTGCTTTTTTCACTAACAGCTACTTTTCTCATGATGAAAAAGCCATAAATGTTAGGCCTTCAGGAGTCAAATGCATATATACCACTAGGCTAATTTACATGATCTACTGTTAATCAGCACGTTATTAAATACTGCTGTTTTTATACCATACAACTTTTTGTGAGAAAAAATAAAAACCCTGGAATGCACAATAAATTATTATGTCTCTGTTTCACTTACTTTTAACTTTGTTGTTTAAAGTTTCACTTCAGTTAATGTAAACCATGTTGAAAATGACGATGGCACCGCAGATGGCCGCCTCAGTGTGCAGCTCTCCAGTGTTTGTTTTGTTTTTGTTAGTGTTTCCTGTTTTTTGTTTCTCAAACTTCATCAGTTTTACCAGGGATGAACTGCTGGACATTCTGCAGAACACACCACACAATATTCTACCAGTTTTCAATTATTCAGATGTTTTGCTGGACATTGTAGTTGGCGGAGCAGTGGCGCTGTTCAAACGCTTTAAGAAGCGCAAGTGGGGGAAGCGAGCCGGCGCGCTCGTCAAGCTCAGACAGCGCGGCTTTAGAATGGTGCTGCCTAGCATCCATCTGGTGAATCTCCGCTCTCTACCCAACAAAATGGATGAACTTCTTCTGCTCTCCCGGACAAATAAGGATTTTTCAAACTCTGCTGCTCTGTGTTTTACCGAATCCTGGCTGAACGACGCCATTCCGGACAACGCGCTTAATCTGCCGGGCTTCCCGCTGTTCAGAGCGGATTGGGTCGCAGAATCAGTGGAGAAATCGCGTGGCGGTGGGACATGCTTCTACATCAACGAAAGGTGGTGTACAGATGTAACAGTGCTGAAGAAGATGTGCTGTCCTGATTTGGAAGCGTTCTTCATCAACTGTAACCCGTTCTATTTGCCGCGGGAGTTTTCCTCATTCATTCTTGTGAGTGTTTACATTCCACCGCAAGTGCACGTGAGCTCGGCTCTACAACATCTGGCTGATCAGATCACACACACAGAGCAACAACACCCGGACTCTGTTATTATCATTCTCAAGGACTTTAATAAAGCAAATCTCTCACATGAACTGCCAAAATTCAAACAACACATTTCGTGTCCCACCAGAGACAAAAATATTTTGGACCACTGCTACACCACAATAAAGGATGCATATCGCTCTGTCCCCAGAGCAGCTTTAGGACTCTCTGACCACTGCCTGGTTCATCTTCTCCCAACATACAGGACAAAACTTAAATCTGCTAAACCTGTAGTAAGGACTGTAAAGAGATGGACCAGCGAAACAGAGCAGGACTTACAAGCCTGTTTTGAATGCACTGATTGGAGTATTTTTGAAGCTGGTGCCACTGATCTGGATGAGCTCACAGAGACTGTAACATCATACATCAGCTTCTGTGAAGACATGTGCATCCCTACCAGGACTTATTTAACATTCAATAATGATAAGCCATGGTTCACAGCAAAACTCAGATATCTTTGTCAGGCCAAAGAGGATGCCTTCAGGAATGGGGACAGAGTCTTGTACAATCAGGCCAGAAACACATTGAATAAGGAGATTAGGGTGGGTAAGAGGAGCTACGCTAAAAAGCTGGAAAACCAGTTCTCTTCCAACGACCCTGCTTCAGTGCGGAAAGGCCTGAAAGACATCACAAACTACAAGACACCATCCCCCACCACTGAGGCCAATCAACAACTTGCTGAAGATCTGAATGAGTTTTACTGCAGATTTGAAACTGCCGGTCTAACACCCCATGCCCCATCTGAACATCTCTCTACACAACCATTAACACCCCCAGCAACCCCCCCTTCTGCACTTCGGATCAGTGAAGATGATGTGCGTCAGATCTTCCTGAAGCAGAAGAAAAGAAAAGCACCAGGCCCAGACGTTGTCACACCAGCCTGTCTGAAAACCTGTGCTGACCAGCTGGCCTTCATCTTTTCACAGATCTTCAATAGATCACTGGAGCTGTGTGAAGTCCCTGCCTGCTTCAAACATTCCACCATCATCCCCATCCCAAAGAAACCCAAGATAACAGGACTTAATGACTACAGACCTGGTGCTTTAACGTCTGTGGTCATAAAGTCGTTTGAAAGACTGGTATTGGCTTATCTGAAGAACATCACTGGACCCTTACTGGACCCCCTGCAGTTTGCTTACCGAGCAAACAGGTCCGTGGATGATGCAGTCAACATGGGACTGCACTTCATCCTACAGCATCTGGACAAATCAGGGACTTATGTGAGGCATCTGTTTGTGGACTTTAGTTCGGCCTTCAACGCCATCATCCCAACACTCCTCCAGACCAAACTAACCCAGCTCTCTGTCCCTAGCTCTATCTGTCAGTGGATCACTGATAGGCACTATCTGTCACTATCAGTGGATCACTGATGACAGATAGGCATCAGCTAGTGAAACTGGGGAAATTCATGTCAAACAGCCGCACCACCAGCACTGGCGCCCCCCAGGGCTGCGTCCTCTCCCCACTGCTCTTCTCCCTTTACACCAATGACTGCACCTCTTCTGATCCATCTGTCAAGCTCCTGAAGTTCGCGGACGACACTACAGTCATCGGCCTCATCCAGGACGGTGATGAGTCTGCTTACAGACAAGAGATTGAGCAGCTGGCTGCCTGGTGTAGTCTTAACAATCTGGAGCTCAACACGCTCAAAACAGTGGAGATGATAGCGGACTTCAGGAGGTACACCCCTGCACTCCCCCCACTCACCATCATGAACAACACTGTACCAACAGTAGAGTCATTCAGGTTCCTGGGCACCACCATCTCTCAGGACCTGAAGTGGGTCACTCACATAGACGCCACTATCAAAAAGGCCCAACAAAGCTTGTACTTCCTTTGGCAGCTGAGGAAGTTCAACCTGCCACAGGAGCTGCTAACACACTTCTACTCGGGCGTCATTGAGTCTGTTCTGTGCACTTCTATAACTGTTTGGTTTGGCTCAGCTACAAAATCAGACATCAGAAGACTACAGAGAAAGGTTCGGACTGCTGAAAGGATTATTGGTGCTCCCCTGCCCACCATTCAAGAACTGTATACATCCAGAATGAGGAAAAGGGCTCTGAAAATCACTCTGGACCCCTCACATCCAGGCCATCTCTTTTTTGACCTTTTGCCATCTGGCCGACGCTACAGAGCAGCAACAACAGGACAGCCAGGCACAAGAACAGTTTCTTCCCCCATGCAATCTATCTTTTGAACAGTTGAATGTTCCCAACATTGGGCAATAATAAAAAATAAAAATGAAAAGTCCAATAACCTCATATTTATTTGTTACCACCCCCACATCCCTACATCTCAACTCATTCTATTCTATTCTGTACATACAAATTACTTTATTTTCCTATTTAAATATGTGTATTTTTATTTCTCATTCTATTTTTTGTTGTTGTTATTTGTATTGTTATTGTTATCTCTGTGCACTGGAGCTTGTAACACTAAAACAAATTCCTTGTATGTGCAAACATACTTGGCAATAAAGCTCTTTCTGATTCTGATTCTGATTTCTGATTCTGAAAATAGTTTAATCAACACACTGTGACAAAGAATACTACTTTACTATTTCTGGGTTTGCTATTTCTGATTTTATGTGTCCTTTCACTAGAACATTAAATACAAACATAGAGGTGGGTTAATAAAACAAGCCCCTCCCCCAGTTACTGTAGTGATCACGGTGCTTGACATGAATCCAACACACTTCCTTTTTGAAAGTGCACGAGTTATAGAACATGACACATTTTCGTTCAGCTCAAAAATTTTCAGGATAATGTTTGTTACATTTTTTTTATTAAATTGTCTGTACAATTATTGTATCTCCAGCAATTATCAGAATCATCCAGACCGTACATTAGAATCTTCACAATGTGCAACATTGTAGTCACATAAAAATTAAGAGTTTTACAGAGTTGTCTGTAAGTTCAGGCTTATGAGAAGACAGTAGGAAAAAAAATAATAAAAAACAACATCTTGAATATAGGCAAATTGATTTAATATGTATGAATTATTATAATCTTATTGTAAACAGATGCAGAGTTTGTTTTTTTATATTATTTTGCATATACAGTATTTTTGCTTTTTGATGCAAATTATCTTTATTCAATTAATTATCTTTCAGCTTGAATTTAGCAATAATATTACATCAATAATTCTAAGCTTAAATTAATTTGCATATAGTCAAAAAATTTAAATTACATTAAAAAAATATTATCACTGTTTTTGTCATGTGTTTCACTGTGTATTATGAATTAACTACATTATATCTTACAGTTGTGTTCACATGAGAGTACACACACTCATCTGATGAGCCAGGTTTTCTTTTTTCAGCTTTGGCTTTCTTTGAGAATTGCAAAGCTGCATAATTCAGTTTGTCAGCATCAGATTCCTAAAATAAAAAAATTCAACAAACAAACAAAAAAAAAAAAAAATAAATAAATAAATAAATCCATCCAGTTCACAATAATAAAGATACATTACTGCACAATACACATTACACATTCCCACAGTCTTGTGGGATTGTTGTGTTAATCCGATCAAACTAACGGTACCTAGAAATTATTTATATATTTAAAACTTTATGGGGGAAAAGTACCTGAATGTAGCAACATTTTGCAAGTAGAAAAATTTGTCATGATACTTATTATAAATAAAGAAGACAGTGATATCTACGGAAAGAACAGAATTATCTGTAGAGTGTATAATAATGAAACTATTTTGTATTTTTTGCATTCATACCTGCCTTGTTCCTGGTGAATCTTGTGTAGGAGCATTTACTATGAATATAGAGACACATTTTAGTAGTGATAGTGTTTTTTATGAAAATAAGAATTATTATAATTATTAATGCTAACAAAAGCACTTACTTTGATCGTGTTTTCTTCTCCTCAGTATGAAATAAGTGAGACAGAAAATCAGAACTGAGCATAATCCCAAAGCCGTTCCCAAACCAAACACTGTGCAATGCAGACATCTGATCATTTCTGATTCTGTTATTTTGTCACATTATATTTATATAAATACAAAATATATCTTACCTGTTTTGTCTTGTTTGTTCATGTTAGTGTTGTTTCCATGCAGTGTTGAGTCACACACCACTGAATTATCACTCAGAGCTGGTTTAGCTGTTCTTGATGCAATAGTGACATGCTTACTTATAAACATTTATCATGATTTACTAAAAGTTATTGTTGAAATCACTAAAGTCTAAACTTACTAAAAGTCTGTATCACAGTGTTACAATCAGTTTCAATACTTCTCAATTATTTGTCTTCCAGGTGGACCATGTTAAAGGTAATAGAGGAAAATATCACTGCTTCAAATTAGGAGCTTAAACAATACAACACAGAATCCTACCTGCAATTTTCAGATTAGTTCCATCTCCAAACACAGTGCTGGATGTTGTCACTGCACAGTAGTACATGGCTTCATCAGACTGAGTGATGTTTAAAATTGTCATATTGAAGCAGTTTGAAAATCTTTCTATTCGAACACGAGACTTGTGGGATTCATCGTAAAAAATCTCTCCAGCATGTTTATATACTGTGACCATAATCTGAGGTTTTTTTCTCTTTAGTTGCTTAAACAAATCTATGACTCCAACTACATTTTCAGAATCATAACAACATCGCAGAGTAGCCGAGTGTCCGATATTCACAATGAGCTCTTTATCAGGCTGATAAACTAGTGACTTTGTAGGGGATTGTGCAGTAGCCCAGTGTCTACCAGGGTGGACTGTATCTAGAAAAACAAATATATCAATTAGGTAATGAATTAATTTCAAAAATATAAAATATATAAACATAGTATTAAAGGAATAATATTGTAGTTCCTTCCACACAACTGCATATATTTTGTTTATCGTAATAAGCTTGTAAGATTCTTTTCAAAATACTTCAAACTACACGGAAATAATTTGCTCATATTACTTACACATGATGCTGATGATCAAAAGTAAAATCCAGAAACTGGTCATTGTTCATTTCTTTTGAATTCTACAGTTCTTATATCTCATTTATCAAAAGAATATGAATGTGCTTGAAGCATGGTTTGAATTTATATTTGTACTACAGGTGGTCTGAACTGAGCACACCCAGAATATGGAATGTGATTGGTTGTATTTAGAAAAAAGGCATGATACACAAGCGTGTGGTGTTCTGATCTGCCTACATATACACCACATTTCCATATAACATGATGTATATGTTATAACAGAATGGAAAATGTGGTTTGCTTGAACACTCACTAACAACTCACTGTTGCTTATTTTACCTGCTCTCTTAATTCAACTTGTATATACAAAATTCCAAATAAATAAATGTAAATGTTTTTAAACAGTTACACAAAGACTAGGTCCTATAAACTCTAGAGTCACCAACCTAAAAATCTAACCAAAAAAAATTTTGCATTTTGTTGTGTTGAATTAGATCAGTTTAGGTGTGTAAACTACTGTCTGCATATTTATGTGTTTCTGCCCTATTGTGTTGTACTGGGGTTGGACAATGTAGCTGAAACAGTGGCCAATATGTTATATGGATTTCACTTGTTATACTGATTTCACTTTCCATAACTAAGAGCAGACTATTATGGATGAATTAGCAGTGCAATAACACAGGCATTTATTATGGCTTCTGAGCAATTCAAAATATGTGTGCATCTGTGTCCGTGCTATATCATGGCAAATGACACACATTCTCTTTGTGTTGTTTCTTTGTGGTAGCAGCATGCATGTGCAGCTCTCGAGCCAAGCACCTGCTCCTTGTGGTTCAGGTCCCATGTCTGCTGAGGCAGCGTGTTGACTTTGGTCATGGGTATTGCAGGTTGAGTTGGCAGAAATTAAACAAGAGGTGGGTGAATCTCTTTTTCTTGTTCTTTCCACTGACTCTAACAAATCTGAATCAGCTTCAGGGGCTTGCTCTGTGATTTCTCCTGATCCGAATGAGATGCTATTACTGTCTGCATCAGACTCTGAAAAGCTTGATGTGGATGATGATGAGTGGACTGCCACTGAAATGCCTCCTAAGGAGGAGCAATCAATGGCATTTAAAGATCAGCTTTAACTGCTTAGTTTGGATTGACCTGATGAGCAGGCTACTGTCATCCTTTCTAAACTTGATAACCGCTACCTGACATCAGAATCAGAAGAATCAGAATCAGAAAGAGCTTTATTGCCAAGTATGTTTGCACATACAAGGAATTTGTTTTAGTGTAACAGGCTCCAGTGCACAGAGATAACAATAACAATACAAATAACAACAGAAAATAGAATGAGAAATAAAAATACACATATTTAAATAACAAAATAAAGTATTTGTATGTACAGAATAGAATAGAATGAGTTGAGATGTAGGGATGTGGGGGTGGTAATAAATATGAGGTTATTGCACTTTTTTTAAAATTTTTATTATTGCCCAATGTTAGGAACATTCAACTGTTCAAAAGATAGATTGCTTGGGGGAAGAAACTGTTCTTGTGCCTGGCTGTCCTGGTATTTGCTGCTCTGTAGCATCGGCCAGATGGCAAAAGGTCAAAAAGGATATGGCCTGGATGTGAGGGGTCCAGAGTGATTTTCAGAGCCCTTTTCCTCATTCTGGATGTATACAGTTCTTGAAGGGTGGGCAGGGGAGCGCCAATAATCCTTTCAGCAGTCCGAACCGTTCTCTGTAGTCTTCTGATGTCTGATTTTGTAGCTGAGCCAAACCAAACAGTTATAGAAGTGCACAGAACAGACTCAATGACGGCCGAGTAGAAATGTATTAGCAGCTCCTGTGGCAGGTTGAACTTCCTCAGCTGCCGAAGGAAGTACAGTCTTTGTTGGGCCTTTTTGATAGTGGCGTCTATGTGAGTGTCCCACTTCAGGTCCTGAGAGATGGTGGTGCCCAGAAACCTGAATGACTCCACTGTTGGTACAGTGCTGTTCATGATGGTGAGTGGGGGGAGTGCAGGGGTGTACCTCCTGAAGTCCACTATCATCTCCACTGTTTTGAGCGTGTTGAGCTCCAGATTGTTACGACTACACCAGGCAGCCAGCTGCTCAATCTCCTGTCTGTAAGCAGACTCATCACCATCCTGGATGAGGCCGATGACTGTAGTGTCGTCCGCGAACTTCAGGAGCTTGACAGATGGATCAGTGGAGGTGCAGTCATTGGTGTAAAGGGAGAAGAGCAGTGGGGAGAGGACGCAACCCTGCGGGGGCGCCAGTGCTGGTAGTGCGGCTGTTTGACTTGAATTTCCCCAGTTTCACTAGCTGATGCCTATCTGTCAGAAAGCTGGTGATCCACTGACAGATAGAGCTAGGGACAGAGAGCTGGGTTAGTTTGGTCCGGAGGAGTGTTGGGATGATGGTGTTAAAGGCCGAACAAAAGTCCACAAAGAGGAGCCTCACATAAGTCCCTGATTTGTCCAGATGCTGTAGGAGGAAGTGCAGTCCCATGTCGAGTGCATCATCCACGGACCTGTTTGCTCGGTAAGCAAACTGCAGGGGGTCTAGTAAGGGTCCAGTGATGTTCTTCAGATAAGCCAACACCAGTCTTTCAAACGACTTCATGACCACAGACGTTAAAGCAACAGGTCTGTAGTCATTAAGTCCTGTTATCTTGGGTTTCTTTGGGATGGGGATGATGGTGGAACGTTTGAAGCAGGCAGGGACTTCACACAGCTCCAGTGATCTATTGAAGATCTGTGAAAAGATGAAGGCCAGCTGGTCAGCACAGATTTTCAGACAGGCTAGTGTGACACCGTCTGGGCCTGGTGCTTTTCTTTTCTTCTGCTTCAGGAAGATCTGACGCACATCATCTTCACTGATCCGAAGTGCAGGAGGGGGGGAGAGGGGGGTTGCTGGAGGTGTTAATGGTTGTGTAGAGAGATGTTCAGATGGGGCATGGGGTGTTAGACCGGCAGTTTCAAATCTGCAGTAAAACTCATTCAGGTCTTCAGCAAGTTGTTGATTGGCCTCAGTGCTGGGGGATGGTGTCTTGTAGTTTGTGATGTCTTTCAGGCCTTTCCACACTGAAGCAGGGTTGTTGGCAGAGAACTGGTTTTCCAGCTTTTTAGCGTAGCTCCTCTTAGCCACCCTAATCTCCGCATTCAATGTGTTTCTGGCCTGATTGTACAAGACTCTGTCCCCATTCCTGAAGGCATCCTCTTTGGCCTGATGAAGATGTCTGAGTTTTGATGTGAACCATGGCTTATCATTGTTGAATGTTAAATAAGTCCTGGTAGGGATGCACATGTCTTCACAGAAACTGATGTATGATGTTACAGTCTCTGTGAGCTCATCCAGATCAGTGGCACCAGCTTCAAAAATACTCCAATCAGTGCATTCAAAACAGGCCTGTAAGTCCTGCTCTGTTTCGCTGGTCCATCTCTTTACAGTCCTTACTACAGGTTTAGCAGATTTAAGTTTTGTCCTGTATGTTGAGAGAAGATGAACCAGGCAGTGGTCAGAGAGTCCTAAAGCTGCTCTTGGGACAGAGCGATATGCATCCTTTATTGTGGTGTAGCAGTGGTCCAAAATATTTTTGTCTCTGGTGGGACACGAAATGTGTTGTTTGAATTTTGGCAGTTCATGTGAGAGGTTTGCTCTTATTAAAGTCCCCGAGAATGATAATAACAGAGTCCGGGTGTTGTTGCTCTGTGTGTGTGATCTTATCAGCCAGGTGTTGGTAGAGCCGAGCTCACGTGTGCTTGCGGTGGAATGTAAACACAAGAATGAATGAGGAAAACTCCCGCGGCGAGTAGAACGGTTTACAGTTGATGAAGAACGCTTCCAAATCGGGACACAGCACGTCTTCTTCAACACTGTAACATCTGTACACCACCTTTCGTTGATGTAGAAGCATGTCCCACCACCACGCGATTTCCCCGCTGATTCTGCGACCCGATCCGCTCTGAACAGCTGGAAGCCCGGCAGATTCAGCGCGCTGTCCGGAATGGCGTCATTCAGCCAGGATTCAGTGAAACACAGAGCAGCAGAGTTTGAAAAATCCTTATTTGTCCGGGAGAGCAGAAGAAGTTCGTCCATTTTGTTGGGTAGAGAGCGGAGATTCGCCAGATGGATGCTAGGCAGCACTGTTCTAAAGCCGCGCTGTCTGAGCTTGACGAGTGCGCCGGCTCGCTTCCCCTGCTTGCGCTTCTTAAAGTGTTTGAACAGCGCCACTGCTCCGCCAACTACAATGTCCAGCAAAACGTCTGAATAATTGAAAACCGGTAGAATATTGTATCATCAGGTCGTGTGCTACCCCCACGCAGAATGCTTTCATAGGCCTCAGTGAGCTTAGATAGGCGGTGCTACCCAAGGTTGAAGAGATGTTAGATTGCCATCTCTCCCTTTCCTTGCCAATGTGGAGAAAGCCTGTACTGCCTTCTAAGCAATGTACAGCTACATTGGCCCACCACCTCTCCGGGAAAAAGGTAGGTATACATCTAGACTGTTCTCTGTTCTGGCACCAAGGTGGTGGAACGAACTTCCCCTAGGTATCCGTACGGCCAAGTCTCTGACCATCTTCAAACGGCAACTGAAGACTTACCTCTTCCTGAAGTACTGAAACAAGCTCTTATTTTTCCCTGTTTATGTATTATGTTGCAAAAAAAAATAAATAAAAAAATCCAACTCAGTTTAGGCTAATGGTATCCCAAGTTTGCGTCCCATTGAACCAGTGTTAATGTATTCATTGACTGAGAACTAAAGCACTTTTGTATGTCGCTCTGGATAAGAGCGTCTGCCAAATGCCAGAAATGTAAATGTAAATGTAAATTGGCATTTTCTAACAAAGCTGATCCGAGGACTGGTTTGTGATGACAGATTTGAAAGATGCATATGTTCATATAAACACCCGGCCAGAACACAGGACATTCCTCAGGTTTGCTTTCAGGAGTGAAGTGCACCAGTATTGTTTTCTCCCTTTCAGCCTAGCTTTGTCTCAAGTCACTTTCACAAAGTGAATGGATGCTGCTCTACGTCTTTTGCGTCTCCAGGCCATCTGTGTAATCAGTTTTATTGATGACTGGCTTATCATAGCTCAGTCGAAAGATATAGCAACCAGACTTTGAGATGTTGTGCTCGCCCACATGAGGAATTAAGGACTCAAACCTATAAAAGAGTCTGCCTTCTCCCTCTCAGAGAGCCACTTGTCTGGGAGTGATCTGGTACTTGGCATGCTTGTCTCCCACTCAGGTGTATCCGTTCTTTCTGCTAAACAAGACATCCAGCTAGGCTAGCAACTCTCTACTGCTCAGGCACAGAGGTTATCGGGGCTCATGGCGGCAGTAGCCAACATTATTTCTTTGGGTCTGCTACAAATGAGGCTGTTTCAGTTCTGGCTCAGAAGCAGGGGGTTCCACCCCCGCAATCGACCTCAAAGGGTCAGAAGAGTTATGATGCCTCCTTCAGGGGCTGGGGTGCAGTATTAGACAGCAGCCCCACTCGTGGACTGTGGGAAGGCCCTCATCTCACATGGCACAATTGCCTGGAAATAAAGGCTGTGTTTATGGCTCTGAAAACACTTTCTTCCACAACTAATGGGCTACCACGTGTTAGCCCAGATGGACATCACCACAGTAGTTTCTCAGATCAATCTTCAGGGCAGTCTGTGTTCACACCCTTTGTTCAGATTGGTGCATGTTGCATTGGCAATCCTGCACTGGGCAGAGACCAGGTTTGTATTGCTGAGAGTGATTTACAACTTGGGGCGCATAAACCAGGGATCAGACCTCCTGTTGGGGCACAGATGGTGGAATGCATATGGTGAATGTTCATCCAGGAATTTGTTAACCTCTTAGAAGTCAACCCACTGTTCTCTATGGTTCTCCCTTTCTCCTCCAGCCCCTTTGGGGTTGAATGCCATGGTACAGAAGTGGCCAAGGCTTTGTGGCTCTTCTCCTGGGAGTCCTATCCAGACTGCACCAGGACTGAGTTCACCTTCTGTTGGTGGCTCCATACTGGCCTGCTTAGGTCTGATTTGTGGACCTGATTTCACTCCTGGAATCTCACTCCTTGGGAGATTCCTGTCAGAATGGACATCATGCCTCCAGTCAGGTACAGGGGGCAATTCTCTACCCCTGCCCTGAGATATGGAAACTCTTGGTCTGGCCCCTGAAGGGGACGGGCTTTTAGATTGTCGTCCCTCAGTTGAGATTGTAAAGACCATATTGAATTAATTTCCACAAGAAAATTGTATGCTGTAAAATGGAGGCATTTTTGCCTCTGGTGTGATCAGCATCAACAGGACCCAGTCCACTGCTTCATTGGTTCAGTGCTGGAATTCTTGCAGATGCACCACTCTGAGGGTTTAATGCCCTCTACATTAAAGGTGTATGTGGCAACCATTTCTGTAAACCATGCATCTGAGTTAGAGCCTCCCTTGGGAGACAACCTCTGGACTTCTTCAGGGTGCTCAAAGGTTAATGCCTTCCTGTAGATTGTGTCCCTCTTGGGACCACTTAGTAATCCTAGCTGGGCTGCTAGAATCCACCTTTGAGCCCACTGAGTCAGAATATGAGAAATTTCTGACCCTAAAGATGGCCCTCCTCTTAGCCTTGACATCTCTAAATAGAGTAACAGACTTACAGACCAGGATTTATTCTTAAGGTTCCCACCATGGCTTGTTGCCCGGTCATTTGCAAGCCTTCTGTCCTCCACCCCTTAGTCAGCAGAGCAGTACCCCTACTGTGCCCTGTTCAGACTCTCAGCACTGATGCACATTGCTCAAGCTCATGGTGTAAATCCTTTGCTTTTCTGCTTTGGTGGCTGTAATAAAGTCAATCTGGTCTCCAAGCATCACCTAGTGCACTGGGTAGTGGAGCCTAGAGAAAGCCTATGAAACATGTGGCATGTCTTAGCCTGTAGGCATTAGGGCTCATTTTATTAGAAGTAATGCCTCATCCAGTGCCTTGGCTATCGGTGTTCCCCTTGCTGATATCTGTGCTGTGGCAGGCTGGACCTCTCTGCACACTTTTATCATATTTAATCAGACCTGCCTTTGTCTCCGGGCCAAACTGCTTAGAGTTGTAGAGTGAGTACAATATCATTCACATCCAGAAGTGGTATGAGTTGAATGGAAAAGTACCCTAGATTACGTAAGGAAAGGATCGAGATGCTGCGTTGAATGCCAGACACAGAACATCAACTCATCCTTTCTTCAGACAAGTAAAAGCTGGAGTGATGTGACTTACAGTACATGCTCTTATATTGACTTGCTGGCATGCATTATTTCACCACATGACCTCCTTGAGCCAATAGATTGGCATGTTTTCACACACAGCTTCAGACACTGCTTCCACAGAGGTGTTTCATTGCATAGCAACAGCCTGTTCGATGGACATACTACAGTATGTAGGTAGAATGGAAGTGGAACTGGAAGCACAATGTCTGAGCAGCTCAGTGAACAGCTATCCGATGCACAATCCTAACCACAGCACATAGTCTTCTGTCTACAAACTTGTGGTAAGAGGTACTGCAGCATTTAAGACACAGCCAACAGACTCAATAACAGCTGCTTTTCTCAAGATGAATGATTCATAAATGTTAGGCCTTCATGATTCAAATGAAGATATACCACTAAGCTCAATTACATTATCTATTGTATTACCAGCACTTATTTAAATAAATAAGAATTTTAATACCTTATTTCTGTAAAGGTCTAACTTTGCTGTTTAATGCTTCACTTTAGTTAATGCAAAACATGTTTAAAATAGTTTACTCAACACTCAATGACAAAGAATGTTACTTTGCTATTTCTGGGCACCACATTGACATGGCATAATTTTACATGTCCTTTCATTAGGACCTTAAATACAAGCCCAGTGGTTGGTGAATAGACAATCCTCGCCCCCAGTTACTAGAGTGATCACTGTGCTTGACTTAGGTTTGAATCCAACACTACGTCCTTTTTGACATTGCACCAGTTATAGAACATGACACACTCAACTAAAAACAATTCAGAATAATGTTAAATTGTTTATTCAATTCTTTGTACATTTATTGTGTCTTCAGCAATTATCAGAGTCATACAGATCAAACAATAAAATCTCCACAAAGTGCAATATTGTAGATATAGAAATAGAGTTCTCTTTCATGCAGGTTAATAACAGGAAACAGAAAAAAACCCACCAATATCTTGAATATAAGCAAATTTAATGTGTATTAAATTTGTATTAGTATGTATTAATATGAGTTTAATGTAAACAGAAATAAGATAATCATGTTAAATTATTAATTCTTATTGATTATTAATAAAGTCATTTTGATTCTAGTTATACATTTATTTGGCAAGTTTGAAATTAGCATAAAATATTGGTCTGATGATCTTGTAGTAATTAGAAGTTTTTAATGAAAATCTTCTGTGTTATAAATCAACTATGTTATAACATACAGTTGTATTCACATCGGAGTACACACACTCTGATGAGCCAGTTTTTCGTTTTTCAGCTTTGGCTTTCTTCTTGGAGAATTGCAAAGGCGTGTAATTCAGAGGTTCTTCTTCATATTCCTAAAACAAATAAAGAAATAAATAAAAAGAAATCCAGATCACAGTAAAAAAAAATACAATATGGGAAACTGCAAAATACACCTTTACTACACAGTCAGTGGCGTGAACATAAAAGCTTTGATCGAACAGACTGTATGAATTATATCTAGAACATTATGATGAATTCTGATTGTAGTGACATTTCACATGTAGGAAAATTAGAGACTCATCATAAATAAAGGAGACAGTGATATCTACAGAAATAACAGAATTATCTGTAGAATACATAATAGTGAAAACATCAAAGATTATTGTACACTTACCTGCCTAGTTCCTAGAGAATCTTGTGTAGAAGCATTAACTATGAATACAGAAACGCACCTATTAGTCTTTTTAATAAAAATAAATATAATTATTACTGATAACAAGCGCACTTACTTTTATCACATTTTCTTCTCCTCAGTATGAAATAAGTGAGACAGAAAATCAGAAGAGCGCACAAACCCAAAGCCGCTCCCAAACTGATCACTGTCCAATATAGAGATCTGATCATTTCTGATTCTGTTATTTCATCACATTATATTTATATTAGTACAAAATATTTACAACTCACCTGTTTTGTGTTGTGTGTTCATGTTAGTATTGTTTCCATTAAGTGTTGGTTTACACAACACTGAATTATTCCACAGAGGTTTAGATGTTTCTGATGTAACATGTAAAATGAAGAAAACACAGTTACCATTTCACTACTTCACTATTATTTGTCTTCCAGCTTGAACATGTTAATGTTAATAAAGGAAAATATCACTATGTTAAACAAGGAGCTTAAACAATTTAACTCAGAATCCTACCTTTAATTTTTAAGTAAGTTCCAGCTCCAAATACAGTGCTGGGTGTTGTCACTGCACAGTAATACATGGCTTCATCAGACTGAGTGATGTTTAAAATTTTCATATTGAAGCAGTTTGAAGATCTTTCTATTTGAAAATGAGACTTATGGGATTCATTGTAAAATGTCTCTCCAGTAGATTTGTATACTGTGACTATAATCTGGGGCTTACTTCTGTTTGGTTGCTTAAAAAAGCCTATTATTCCAGCTACATTTTTAGAATCGTAACAACACCGCAGAGTAGCCGAGTCTCCGATATTCACACTGAGCTCTTGATCAGGCTGATAAACTGGTGACTCTGTGGGGGATTGTGCAGTAACCCAGCGTCTACCAGGTTGGACTGTGTCTAGAAAAACGAACACATTAATTAGGTAATTAATGTAATTTAAAATGTAATATTTATCATCACATTAATGGAATAATATTGGAGTTATTTCTACATACAGTACAGCTTACACAAAGTGGTTTAGAGTAATAACCTTGTAAGATGATGTTTTTTTCACAATACATACTAAACTAAATGGAAATAATTAGCTCAAATTACTTACACATGATGCTGAAGATCAAAAGTAAAATCCAGAAACTGTTCATTGTTCATTTCTTAGAAATTCTAGAGTGCTTATAACTCATTTATCAACAGAATGTGAATGCACTTGAAGCATGGTTTGAAGTTATATTTATACTACAGACGGTCTGTCCTGAGCACAACCAGAATATGGCATGTGATTGGTTGGGTATTAAAAAAAATGGTATGAACCACATGCACGTGGTATTCTGATCTGCCTACATCTACACCACAATTTTCCATATTTGTGTTTTGGTGTTGCACAGAGATATCATGATATAAATGTTATGACAGAATGGAAAATGTGGTTTACTTGTACACTTATGAGTGCTTACACTAACATCTCATGGTTTATATTAATTGCTTGTTTAATTAAACTTGTATATGTAAATGCTTATGTAAATGTTTATAAACAGTTAAACACAGAATCAGTTTTATACTGTACACACTACAGTCACCATCCTGGTATGTGGGAGTGTCAGTGTTGTGTACTGATTGGACACGAAGCACAAATATAACCTTAATGTTGTATTGTATTGTGTTTTGTGCTATATTGTATTGCACTGTATTGTATTGTGTTGTATTATATTGTTTTATTATATTAGAAATATAGTTTTTATTACCTCCTGAGCATTTGGTTCAAAGACAAACATGTAAACGCATTAAACCTTTTATTCATTATTAAAACTGTGCCAAACATCAAAATGAAGAAAAAGTGCTAGACACAAGAATGGAAACAAACAAACTATCCAACAACAACAATGGCAAATAATTATCTATCTATCTATCTATCTATCTATCTATGAGTTGCTGGCTTTATTCACATTTATTGAACTTATTGAAACTTATTGAAAATATTAATTACAATAGTAGTCTATCAATTTTAGTTAAATTTTAAAAATTTATTTAATCGATTAGATAAGTTAATTACAATTTTACAAAAATGCAATAATTCCACCGCCACCACCAATAATAATAATAATTTTCCTTCATTCATTGTCTGTACCGCTTATTTGATCTTGGGTCACAGGGAGCCTGTGCCTATCTTGTCATTGGGTCATTGGGCATCAAGGCAGGATACACCCTGGACGGAGTGCCAACCCATCGCAGGGCACACACACACTCTCATTCACTCACTACAGACACTCTTTGGACCGAGGAAGGAAACCCCTGAGGCACGGGGAGAACATGCACACTCCACACACACATGGCAGAGGCAAGAATCAAACCCCCGACCCTGGAGGTGTGAAGCAAACATGCTAACCACTAAGCAGCAGAAGCAGAAGCAGAAGAAGTTATGCAATATTTTACAGTTTCATATACATCACTTCAGAGTACACCAACTTGTTTGACAAGCAAACTTCACTTTTCTTCAAGGCTGCATAAGTCAAGGTGTCAAAGTGAGATTTCTGAAAAAAAAATATATATATATATATATAAATAAAATAAATAATCGAATAAATAAAAGATTAAATTATGATTTGAACGATAAATTGTACAGAGGAACAGATTTAGTCTTTACATGGTTTGCATAATTTGAGAAAATTTTAAATATAGATCATTATAAGTAATAGTAAAATAAATAAGGAAATGTGATCAGTATATGATTACAAAACAACTCATAATCTGAAGACTATAGTCTAAGACTGTTACGTACAGAAGGGGACAGAGGCACAGGTACGATTTTAGTAGAGTTTATTGAGACAATCAGGATAGCGGGAAGCGTGCAGAGTGCGGTGAGTGCGAGCTGATTAATGTTCTTGGATTCGAGGAATGCTGGAGGAGATCTGTGGCTTGAGTCGTAGCAGTGGGAGCGTGGAAGCGAGTCGGCGTGATGTGAGTTGAACCCCGGGGTAGGCGCTGGAAGCGCGGCGTGGTCATAAAGAGTGGAGATCTCTAGAGATACAGGGAAAGAGGTTAGCATGAGAGTCCAAACAGTTAACATCCGTAGTAGGGTTGCGTTAACGAGACCGGACAAACGCAGAGTGATCTGTGGTGGTATTTGTAGTGCTGTGAGGGAGGGTGTTGATGGTTCTCAGGTGTTGCTTATTAGAACTCAGGAGAGGGAGTGTGCTGTGAGTGTGTACGTGGAGAGCCTGGCGTGTCTGTAACATTACCCCCCCTGTACGGTCCGCTCCTGAGGACCGTGGACCCCGACGTCGTGGTGGCCGACCTCTGCCCAGTGAGAGCTGGCCGATCGGGGTGTCTGGTGTGGAAGTCCTTGAGAAGAGTGGGGTCGAGGATGTCGTTCCTGGGGACCCACGATCGCTCCTCGGGGCCGTATCCCTCCCAGTCAACCAAGTACTCCAGGTCGACCACCACAGCGCTGGGAGTTCAAGATGTCTCTCACCAGGTAGGCCGATCCTTTGTCCATGATCAGTGGAAGGGGGGGTTCCGTGGCTTCTCCAGGCTCTGTGGAGGGAAGAACAGAAGAATGGTGAGGCTTCAACAGGGAGACATGGAATATCGGGTGGATTTTGTATTTAGGTGGGAGTTGCAGGTGATACATGAAGAGGTTGATCTGTCGAATGATAGTGAAGAGACCAATAAATCTAGGGCTCAGCTTCCTACAGGGCAGGCATATCTTGATGTCCCGGGTTGACAGCCAGACATTCTGTCCTGGTTGGTATTCGGGTACTTGGGACCGTCGATGGTCCGCTGTCATCCTGCGTCTGCGAAGTGCTCTTTGGAGCTGTAGGTGCGCTGAGTCCCAGACCCTCTCGCTCTCCCGGAACCAGTAGTCTACGGCCGGAACATCTGATGGCTCTCCATCCCACGGGAACAGGGAAGGCTGGTAGCCGAGCACACATTGAAAGGGAGTGAGGACAGTGGTGGGTTGATGCAGAGAGTTTTGGGTGTACTCGGCCCACCCTAGGAACTGGCTCCAGGATTCTTGGTGGTCGTGGCAGAAGGTATGCAGGAAGCGGATGACCTCCTGAATTTTTCTCTCTGTCTGCCCGCTTGTCTGGGGATGGTAACATGAGGAGAGGCTTACGGTCAAACCTAGACGCTTGAAGAAGGCCCTCCAGACCCTGGAGGTGAGCTGTGATCCCCAGTCCGATACTATATCCTCGGGTAACCCGTAGTATCGGAACACATGATTAAACAGGCACTCCGTGGTGTCCATGGCTGTGGGTTGTCCCGGCAGGGGAATTAAGTGGCAGGATTTGGAGAATCTGTCTATGATCACCAGGACGCATGTACACCCCCTGGAGTCTGGAAGGTCCGTTATAAACTCTACCCCTAGGTGTGACCATGGGCGTTTGGGAACGGGCAGGGGGAGGTTTTCCAGCCGGTAGATGGCGCGGACTCTTTGAGATAGCACACTCTCGGCACCCTTGGACGTACCTTCTGACATCTGCTACCATGTTGGGCCACCAGAAATGCTGTTTCAGGAGTGAGAGGGTCCGATTGACCCCGGGATGGCCAGTGTCCAGAGACGCATGCAAGGAGTAGATGAGAGCAATGCGTTGCGCGCGTGGAATGAACTGCAGCCCTTGGGGGCACCCAGGCGGGGTGTTAGTGGAAGCACTCGGCTCGGGGAGCGTTTCCTCTGACCAAGAGATGGGGCTGGCGAAGAGTTTTTCGGGGAGGATGGGCTCTGGTTTCTTCACTGGTTTCATCCCGGCTGTGAATGCGTGATAAGGTGTCCGCCTTGATGTTTTTTGATCCTGGACGATAGGATATGGTGAAGTGGAACCTGGTGAAGAACAGAGCCCATCGGGCTTGACGGGGGTTCAGTCTTTTTGCAGCCCGTAGGTATTACAGGTTCTTATGGTCAGTGAGGACTATAAAGGGGTGTTTTGCTCCCTCAAGCCAGTGTCTCCACTCTTCCAGGGCGAGCTTGATGGTGAGCAGCTCCTGGTTGCCGATATCATAATTTACCTCTGCCGGGCTGAGTTTTTGTGAGAAGAAGGCACATGGGTGAAGCTTTCGGGGGTTCCCCTGCTGCTGAGATAAAACCACTCCCACTCCGGTGGTTGAGGCGTCAACTTCAACAATGAACGGAAGCTCTGGGTTAGGGTGAACCAGGAGGGGAGCGGTGGTAAATGCGGTTTTGAGCTTGTCGAAGGCCTGAGTGGCAGCTGGGTTCCAGGTTAACGACTTGGGCTTATTTCGGAGAAGGCTGGTAAGCGGGCTGGTGATGGAGCTGTAGTCTTGAATAAATTGCCAGTAGAAGTTCGCAAAACCTAGAAATCTTTGAAGATCTTTAACAGTTGTGGGGATGGGCCAGTTTCGGACAGCGGCTACTTTCTTCTCATCCATGCGGATGTCACTGTGGTCGATGACATATCCAAGAAACTGTATGGAGGACTGGTGGAAGACACACTTCTCGGCCTTGAGGAATAGTTGGTAGTTCCTTAGACATTGCAGGACTTCCGCAACGTGCGGGCGGTGTTCGGCCATGCTCTGGGAGTAGATCAAGATGTCGTTGATGTACACCAGAACTGACTTCTGAAGGAACTCCAGGAGCACCTCATGCATAAAATCCTGGAACACGGAGGGGGCGTTGACAAGTCCGTAGAGTATGACCAAGTACTCGTAATGGCCGGTGGAGGTCACGAACGCGGTGTTCCACTCATCCCCCTCTCATATTCTGATGAGGTTATAGGAATTGGGAGTTAAGGAAAGCAGCCCCCGAAACATTGTTCTCCCCACTTCAAGATTTCTCCTGTCTTCCAGGAAAGGATGGGGTTATGTTGCTCCAGCCAGGGGTGGCCCAGGACAATGTCAGCCATTGAGTCCTCCAGAACCAGCAGATAGATCTCCTCTGTGTGCAGAGCCCCGACCTGGAGGTGAAGAGGACCAGCAAGGCGACATACCTTCCGAAGGGGTTTCCCGGTTACTGTGTGAATCTGGTAGACCTTTGGCGTGGCGGTGGTTTTGAGGCTGAGCTGGCGGCAGAGGGTACCGGAGATAAAGTTCCCCGCTGACCCAGAATCGAGGAGTGCATGGGCTGAAAGACATAAATCAGTGGTAGCAAGATTGACTACAATAGTGAGTGGCTTCATGTTATTAAGTACTGGTATAAGAACACTCACCATCGATCGCGCCGGGCGGAGGGGACATTCCGTGACATAATGCCCCGAACGGCCACAATAGAAGCACCGATTCTGGGTCAGCCTCCTCTGCCACTCTCGCTGTCGCTCCGTGGTCGAGAGGTCTGAGTGCTCCAGGTGCATGGGCTCGCTGGCTGGTTCTGGGCAGCTGACGGGATCTGGCTGGCGGAGGGTGGTGGGGAGTAACGCCTGGTCCTGGTGCTCCTTGAGGCACAGCTACATACGTGTAGCGAACCTGATGGAGAGCTGGATGAATTTCTCCAGCCTGATGAAGTACTCGTATGCAGCGAGATGCAGCCATACGCGGGGATCAAGACCCTGACGATACGTGGTGATGAGGGCTTGCTCGTTCCAGCCACTGGCAGCTGCGAGAGTTCGGAACTGTAAGGCATAATCAGAAACCGACATGACATCTTGCTTTCTACATAATCTCTCACCTACCGACGAGTCCCATGCTGGTTTCCCAAAGACCTCCTTGAAATGCTTGATGAAGTTGGGCAGTGAGGTCACGATGGGGTTGTTTTGGGTCCAGATGGGTTCGGCCCAATGAAGGGCCTTCCCATCGAGATGAGAGATTATGAAGGCCACTTTGGCCTGATTGTCAGGGTACAGGTGTGGCTGCATCTCCAGGGCCAGCAAACACTGCAGCAGGAATCCATTGCAGTCCTCCACTGAGCCAGAGAAGGGTGCTGGGGTGGCCATGGGACTGGCGATCACCGGAGGCGAAGGAGATGTCACGGTGGAGGCAGAAGTGATTGCTGGCGGCGCGGCCACGGGAGTGCTGATGAGTGCATGGCGAAGTGCCTCGACCAGCTCGGAGACGGGATCCGGAGCGCTTATCCTGATTGTCTCAGGCGGTGTTGGTCCAGTCTTCTGTTACGTACAGAAGGGGACAGAGGCACAGGTACGATTTTAGTAGAGTTTATTGAGACAATCAGGATAGCGGGAAGCGTGCAGAGTGCGGTGAGTGCGAGCTGATTACTGTTCTTGGATACGAGGATGCGAGTTGAACCCCGAGGATGCGAGTTGAACCCCGGGGTAGGCACTGGAAGCGCGGCGTGGTCATAAAGAGTAGAGATCTCTGGAGATACAGGGAAGAGGTTAGCATGAGAGTCCAAACAGTTAACATCCGTAGTAGGGTTGCGTTAACGAGACCGGACGAACGCAGATCTGTGGTGGTATTTGTAGTGCTGTGAGAGAAGGTGTTGATGGTTCTCAGGTGTTGCTTATTAGAACTCAGGAGAGGGAGTGCGCTGTGAGTGTGTGCGTGGAGAGCCTGGCGTGTCTGTAACAAAGACTTACCTTCCTCATTTCTGGAGAAACTTCAATTGAAGAATTTTCTGTTAAAAAGGAAAAAAAAAGATTATTCATTTTGACAATACTGAACTGATTTAACTATTATATAACAACAAAAGCACTTACTTTTAACATGTCTTTTCCTCATCATGATATAAATAGGCAGAAAATCAGAACTGAGCAAAAACCCAAAGCCGTTCCCAAACCGAGCACTCACCTTTAAACATGTATCATGATACGTCATTAAAAATGAAATCTGAATACTGTTGTTGTTAAAGTTTTCTAACATATTTCCCATGCTGACAGTGATGAAGAATAAAATATTACTACATTTAACCAGTCACATCATTCATTTCAGTAGAGATCCTACCTTTAATTTTTAAATGCGTTCCATCTGTAAACACGAGTGCACAGTAATATGTGGCTTCGTCAGACAGCGTGGTGTTTGAAATGGTCAAATTGAAGCAGTTTCCAAATTTTTTCATTTCAAAACGAGAATTTTGGAATGCATTGTAAAATGTTCCTCTAGCAGTTTTAAAGAATCTGACTATAACCTGAGGCTGTTTTCCATTTTGTTGCTTAAACCAGATAATTTCTCCGTTTTCTATTCCTAAAACACAACACTGCAGAGTAGCCGAGTTGCCGATATTCACACTGAGCTTTTGTTCAACCTGATAAACATCTGGATCTGTGAGTGATTGTGCAGTAACCCAGCGTCTACCAGACTGGACTGTATAAAAACAAATGCAATAATTAGGTAAAGAATCTTCTTCTTCTTTTGACTTTTCCCTTCAGGGGTTGCCACAGCGAATCATCTCTCTCCAGCTATCCCTATCTTCTGCATCCTCAACACTTGCACCCCCCAGCTTCATATCCTCATTTATTACATCCATATACCTCCTCTTTGGCCTTCCTCTTTGTCTCCTGCCTGGCAGCTCCATGTCCAACATTCTCCTACCAATATACTCACTCTCCCTCCTCTGAACATATCCAAACCATCTTAATCTGGCCTCCCTAACTTTGTCCCCCAAACGTCCAACATGAGCTGTCCCTCTGATGTACTCGTTCCTAATCCTGTCCAATCTTCTCACTCCCAAAGAGAACCTCAACATCTTCAGCTCTGCTACCTCTAGCTCTGACTCCTGTCTCTTCCTCAGTGACACTGTCTCTAAACCATACAGCATGGCCGGTCTCACCACTGTCCTGTACACCTTCCCCTTGATTCTCACTGATATTTTCTGATCACACAGAACTCCTGAAACCTTTCTCCACCCATTCCAACCTGCCTGCACTCGCTTCTTTACCTCTTTCCCACACTCTCCATTATTCTGGACTGTTGACCCCAAGTACTTAAACTCCTGTACCTTCTTCACCTCTTCACCCTGTAACCTTACTGTTCCACTTCCCTCCCTTTCGTTCACACACATGTACTCAGTCTTACTACGACTGACTTTCATTCCTCTTCTCTCCAGCGCAAACCTCCACCTCTCCAGGTTTTCCTCCACCTGCTCCCTGCTCTCACTACAGATCACAATGTCATCTGCAAACATCATTGTCCAAGGAGACTCCTGTCTGACCTCCTCTGACAACTGGTCCATCACTATAGCAAACAGGAAGGGGCTCAGAGCCGATCCCTGATGCAGTCCCACCTCCACATTGAACTCCTCTGTCTGACCTACAGCACACCTCACCACTGTCCTGCTACTCTCATACATGTCCTGCACCACTCTGACATACTTCTCTGCTACTCCTGACTTCCTCATACAGTACCACAGCTCTTCTCTTGGCACCCTGTCATACGCTTTCTCCAAGTCTACAAACACACAGTTCAACTCCCTCTGACCATCCCTATACTCTCCATCAAAATTCTCAGAGCAAAAATTGCATCTGTTGTGCTCTTTCTGGGCATGAAGCCATTGTGCTGCTCACAGATTTCCACTACCTTCCTTAACCTAGCTTCCACTACTCTTTCCCATCGCTTCATTGCATGGCTCATCAACTGTATCCCCCTATATTTGCTGCAACTCTGCACATCACCCTTATTCTTAAAGATCGGCACTAACACACTTCTTCTCCATTCCTCAGGCATCCTCTCACTCTCTAAAACCCTGTTGAACAAACTAGTTAAAAATTCCACTGCTGCCTCTCCTAGACACTTCCAGACCTCCACCGGGATGTTGTCAGGACCAACTGCCTTTCCACTTTTCATCCTCTTCAAAGCCTTCCTGACTTCATCCTTTCTAATCTTATCTACTTTCTGTTCCACAGAGTTCACCCCTTCTACTCTTTTTTCTCTCTCATTTTCTCATTCATCAGCTCCTCAAAGTACTCCTTCCATCTCCTCTGTACACTCTCCTCACTTGTGAGCACCCTTCCATCTCTATCCTTAATAACTCTAGCTTGCTGCACATCCTTCCCATCTCGATCCCTCTGCCTAGCTAAACTGTACAAGTCCTTCTCTCCTTCTCTAGTGTCTAACCTGGTGTACAACTCGTCATATGCCTTCTGCTTGGCCTTAGACACCTCCCTCTTCACTCTGTGCTGTAACTCCTTGTATTCCTGTCTATTCTCTTCAGTCCTGTCCATGTCCCACTTTTTCTTGGCTAACCTCTTCCTCTGGATACTATCCTGAACTTCCTCATTCCACCACCAAGTCTCACCCAGCACCTTTCTCCCTGTCTCCCTGATTACTTCTGCTATAGTTTCCCAGTCATCTGGCAGCACTACCTGACCACCCAGAGCCTGCCTCAACTTCTGTCTAAATTCCTCACAACATTCCTCCTTTTTCAGCTTCCATCACTTGGTTTTCTTCTCTATCTCTATCTTTGACCTCTTCGTCTTACAGACCATCAAAGTCATCCTACACACCACCATCCTATGCTGTCTGGCTACACTCTCTCCCACTACCACTTTACAGTCACTAATCTCTTTCAGATTGCCTCTTCTACATTGGATGTAGTCTACCTGTGTTCTCCTACCTCCACTCTTGTAAGTCACTCTATGCCCCTCCCTCTTCTGAAAATAAGTGTTAACCACAGCCATGTCCATCCTCTTAGCAAAGTCCACTACCATCTGTCCTTCTAGGTTCCTTTCCTTAACTCCAAACTTGCCCATCACCTCCTCATCACCTGTGTTCCCCTCACCAACATGTCCATTAAAATCCGCTCCTATCACCACTCTCTCACCCATGGGAATACTCTCCATCACCTCATCTAATTCACTCCAGAATTTCTCTTTCTCTTCTAACTCACAACCTACCTGTGGGGCATAACCACTAACAACATTCAACATCACCCCTTCAATCTCTAACTTCAGACTCATCACCCTGTCTGATACTCTCTTCACCTCCAGAACATTCCTCACAAACTCCTCCTTCAGGACCACACCTACCCCATTTCTCTTACTATCCACACCATAATAAAACAGCTTGAATCCTGCTCCTATACTACAAGCCTTGCTACCCTTCCACCTGGTCTCCTGTACACACAGTATATCCACCTTCCTTCTCTCCATCATATCAGCCAGCTCTCTACCTTTCCCTGTCATAGTACCAACATTCAGAGTTCCTATTCTCAGTCCTACACTCTTACCTTTCCTCTTCTCTCTCTGTCTGTGCACTCTCCGCCCTCCTCTACTTCTTCGACCAACAGTAGCCCAATTTCTACCGGCGCCCTGTAGGTCAACGGTGCCGATGGCGGTCGTTGTTAACCCGGGCCTCGACCGATCCGGTATGAAATTTGTACTGATGATTCGCATGGTTAAATTTGGCAATGTTTTACTGACGCAACCCTCTCTATTTATCCAGGCTTGGGACCGGCACAGAAGTCACTGGACTGTGACCCCCATGGCTAGATTAATTAGGTAAAGAATGAAACAAATAAATTTAACATTACTATTCAAGAAAATGTGAAGAAGATTGTATTAAAATAATTAACAGCAGTATTTTGTTTCTTTTTGATCTATAGTTTGACACTTAAAAATCATCCTACAGAACCAATAAACAGAAGGAGAATAAAAAATACTTACACATGGTGCTGAAGAACAAAATTGAAATCCAGAATCCAATCATTTTAAGTTTCCTTTATATCTGTTACGGGTAGCAGGGCTGAGGATGGACCACTAGGGGGCTCTCAGCATGGGGTTGTCATGTCTTGTCTGTTTATGTTTATGTTTTGGCCATGTGCGTGCTTAAGCCCCACCCTAGCCTAATGTGTGTTCCTGCCCCTGCGCACCTGTTCCCAATGTTTCCATGATTATGTTCTCCATTTATAGTCCTGTCTGTGTCTTCATTAGTTGCTAGTCCTCGTTTGCATGTAGGCCGATGTGGTGTCGCGGTTTTTGTTTCATGTTCATGTCTCGTGTTCTATGTTTAATAAACCCCTTTTTGTTTCACGGAAGCTTCGCGTTGGGTCTGTTACTATCCAGCCAGACACCGCCGGTTGTAACAATATCTCCTTTATCATCAGATTATGAATCTGCCTGATGCAAGCCTTTTATTTATACTATAGCTGGTCTGTAGTGAACACACCCAAAATATACCATGTGATTTGTTCAGTTGCTTTAATAAATGGAAATAAAGCAGACATAAGAAACCACACAACCACATATCACCCAGGTCAGCTAAAGTGGTTTACACATCCTCTCATGTGTAACAGAAAACTTAGTGAATTTATTTTAAGGCTCTGATAATAACCTGTTTTCAAAACAAATGATAAAATTTAAAAGTTACATCCATCCATCCATCTATCCATCCATCCATCCATCCATCCATTTATCTATCTAAACCCATGCAATGTTACAGCTAGCAAAATTATTTTGCATGTGATAAAATGCAACATGTTCAAAACAATCAACTTGCTTTTTTACTGCACTTGACTTTCAACACCACGGACAGCGACAATGTAACTAACCAGGAGCTAAAACAGAAGGATGTAGTCTCAATTCTGTACCCCAAAGGCTGTGATAGAAAAGTCTAGTCTCTGGGAGCCCAGTATATAAAATAAACCAACCAACCAACAAACAAACAAACAAATAAATAAATAAATAAATAAATAAATAAATAAATGCTACTATTACTACTACTACTACTACTACTACTACTACTACTACTACTAATAATAATAATATAATATTTAATATCATACACTATTTCTAGGTCCTTGTTTAAACCTAAGCAAGTGTGTCATAATGACCAAGTCAACTTCTTTGTATGAAAGGTCAGATTTTCCTCATGTCTAATCTCGTCTATTGAAGCATGTGATCGGAAGATTCTATATGACAATTTGATCTAAAATGGATTATACGGTTTTACAAAATTTGTGAAGTTCATGCCAGCTCAAGTGTGCTTAAAGCATACATTCATGGTCTCTACTCAACTTTACTCAACCTCACCCCAGGCCTCTTCATCATTCTCAATAGTTAATTGCAGGGAGGGCACGGTGGCTTAGTGGTTAGCACGTTTGCCTCACACCTCCAGGGTTGGAAGTTCGATTCCCGCCTCCACCGTGTGTGTGGAGTGTTGCATGTTCTCCCTGTGCCTTGGGGGTTTCCTTCGGGTACTCCGGTTTCCTCCCCCGATCCAAAGACATGCATTATAGGTTGATTGGCATCTCTAAATTGTCTGTAGTGCATGAGTGAATGAGAGTGTGTGTGTGTGCCCTGCGATGGGTTGGCACTCCATCCAGGGTGTATCCTGCCTTGATGCCCAATGACACCTGAGATAGGCACAGGCTCCTCCTGACCCGAGAATAGTTCGGATAAGCGGTAGACAATGAATAATTAATTGCATTTTTTTTTTCAAAACTGAAAGAGGCAAAACAACAAATTCTATGTCACTAGATGGAGCCAGTGCAGAGTGACAAGACTCATAGAGTAAGACGCTGAGAAGCAAAAGGGTTAAAGAGTGTGATAACTAAATTTTAATTTAAAGTAAAAGAAGAGAATTATAGAAGATAAAAGGAGAATTCACTTACAGAAAACTCTGTGAGAACCAGTGTTTCATGTAAAAAGATACAAAAGTGATGTAGACCTGATGCTGAGGAGAAATTAGGGGGTTATTTAGGGTTACTCAGGGTTTGGTCTGTGGTTAGAGGGCAGTGCTGTGGCTTTAAGTCATGTCAAAACCGATTCTTTTTATGGCTGTTTTCCGTATTTAGTAAGGTGAATTCTCATGACATGACAGTACATGTGTTCTGTAGATAAAAATAAAATTGTAAAAAAAGATTCAGAACAGCTCAGAACAGTACACAGTGATAAAGCAGAGTAACTGTTACCACATTGAAGTAGGTGATTTTCCTCTAACAGCGCATTCTAAAGTGTTCTTTTGGAGAAATGAACACTGATGTTTGCTCTCCACAGTTCTCAGCAGTTGATGAGAGAATACGTGAAAAGCTTTTAATCTGGTGAATTGTATGAAGCTCCGCCCACAAGCATCTTCTCAGGAAGTTCAGTGCAGCTTGTATTGAGCTGCCGCTGGATCTCGGCCTGACACGTGGGCAACAGCTGTTTATCACTTAAAAATGAATAGATGTTTCGGACATATTGGCAGTGTATTTAATATTTACACATACTTTGAGTAGTACAGCTGATTATGGCTGGTGGGTGGGAATTTGCAGATGAACACATTTAGTTCTAAATAAATAAATAAATAAATAGATAGATAGATAGATAGATAGATAGATAGATAGATAGATAGATAGATAGATAGATAGATAGATAGATAGATAGATAGATAGATAGATAGATAGATAGATAAATAAATAAACAAACAAACAAACAAACAAACAAACAAACAAACAAATAAATAAATAAATAGAAAAAACCAAATAAATAAAACATCCTGAACATTAACATTTTATCATTTCAAAATAACGGATATGGCCACATTTGGTTTTTTTGTTTTTTGTTTTTTTTTTCTAAAAAGCTTTTTAAGTCAGATATATTCTTTGTTGTGTATGTTCCCTTGTTTTTCCCTGGATTGTTATTTTGCTGTTGATAGCTGATAGTCGTATTTTTTTTAAATTTTTTTAAGTTTAACAACAGTTAAATATTAAAACAGATTTTTGTCTTTTTTTTAATAGGACATACAATCTTTTGTGCTCCTCTGTGTACACAAGCCGACTGGGTGATTTTTCTCGCTCCTCGCTTTGCACTTTTTTCACAGCTCTCTGTCTCATAAGCAGCTTGTTAAGTATCACTGCTGCTCACCAGATGCAGAATTCACACACAGGTCTGACCTGGAAAGTTAAAGCTAAAAGAGGTGTGGAACATTTCATTGTGGTTTTAGCTCGCTGTACCTTCCTGTTTACCCGAGCAGAGAGCTTTATACTGCAGAGCAAACTGACACAATTAGCAATGATGAGGTAAAAGAAAAGCTACTGCCTACCACACACACACACACACACACACACACACACACACACACACACACATATAATGTATGTAATGTATAAATAACATCATATCTATTCAATTCAATTAAATTTTTATTTGTATAACGCTTTTAACAAAGAGCATTGTCTCAAAGCAGCTTTACAGAACATAAGAAACAATAAACATACAAACAAACAGTCCTAGATGTTAGACAAAATTTTCCCTGGTGAGCAAGCCTGAGGTGACTCAGGCGACTGCGGCAAGGAAAAACTCCCTTAGATGGTATTAGGAAGAAACCTTGAGAGGAACCAGACTCAAAAGGGAACCCATCCTCATCTGGGTGACACCGGTGAGTGTGATATGAACAATGTCCTTTCTGCATTAGTTGTGTGATGCAGATACAGCATGTGTAGAATGTTATGTGTAAAATGTCCACATAGTGTTGGCAGTGCTGCTTTGAATACTCCAGTCCTCAAAAAGCAGAACCCAGCTGGAGCTGGTCCATCTCTGGATGCCACAGGAGCTGGCACAATCTCTGTGTGACTCGGGGGGTGGGTAGAAGAAGGGAAACAAATGGAAAGGAATTAGCGTAGCTGCTATTCATAATATTAGCAGGCACTATTTGATGATGTGCATTTAATCAGATGTATTGGAGTACAAAGTTATGGGATTTATTAGGTGTATGCCTGGCTAAAGAGATATGTCTTTAGTTTACGTTTGAACTGGGAGACTGTGTCTGAGCCCCGAACACTGTCAGGAAGACTGTTCCAAAGTCTTCAAAAATATCTGACAGCTTACATAATAAGCAAACCTGCAGTTGGGTTTTCGAGCAGATTAAAATGCAGTTACACAATTGTATATACACAATTATGTATTGTGTGTGAAAAAGAAAAAAGTATCAGTGTCCTTGAAACAAACAAGTATAGCCACACATCCTGTGGAAAGTTTTAGAGAGAAAATTCTAAGTAAAAGCGATCTGGCGGTCAGAGTAACTTGCAGAGATGAAACACTCAGAGCTGCAGTGTGTGAAGGGACAAAGAGACAAACAGAGATAGAAAACCACAACACACACACATACGCACACGCACACACACACACCACACACACACACACACACACACACACACACACACACACACACACACACACACATACATGCATACACCAGATTGCTAATAGTTGTTAGAAAATTTATGTAAAATATTCTGCATTCAGTGCAGTGTGTATATTTAACTGTATGTATTTAGATGTTATGTATTAGACCATTTGCATACTTTTATTCAGATAAAATATTAGGGAATGATATATTTGTGTAATAACACTATCAGATCATGATTCATTAAAGATCATTTCCTGAATAAAGTAAGAGCTGCATCACAAGACATTATGATTTTTTTTTTCATTCAGATTAATTTTTTTGGCATCATGTTGTGGCTTAAATGTGGCTTGAGATAGAAAGAAAGAGCGGGAGTGCATGTGTGTGTGCGTGTGTGTCTGAGAGAGAGTGAGAGAGAGAGAGAGAGAGAGAGAGAGAGAGAGAGAGGGAGGGAGAGAATGTGATTGGTTAGTGTCAGTGGTGAAGGGGGAGCTGCATTAAGGCCTGAATAAAACCCCACTTACATCCACATATACATCCTGTTTATACTCATAATTCATAATTTCTTTTTAAAATTTGTAATATATATATATATATATTATCACTGGAAAGAAAATACAGACTCAAAGTAATTTTTGTAATCTGTGTCATAAATACTAAATTATGAAATTTCCCTTGACTCAGCTGGATGGTGCTACACTTAAACCTTTTGTTTTGTGCAATGTTTGGTCATTTTTTCTTTACAAATGTTATTTTACAATAGCTGAAGAATACCTCTTCTAACACGTTAAGATATATCTAATGAGGATCATACTGCTGGTGAAAGAGAGAGATCGGTCACTCAAGAAAATACTATATTTGTGTAAAAACACTCAGATTTTCATTCTCTGATCATGATTCATTAAAGATCATTTCCTGAAAATAGTAAGACATTTTGATTTATTTTTTCATTCTGATTTATTGTGGCTTTAATGTGGCGAGACTGCATGTGTATGTATGTCTGTGTGTGTGTGTGAGTGTGTGTGTGTGTGAGAGAGAGAGAGAGAGAGAGAGAGAGAGAGCGAGAGAGAGAGAGAGAGAGAGAGAGAGAGAGAGAGAAAATATGATTGGTTAGTGTCACACAGTAGTGAAAGAGGAGCCACATTATGGCCTGAGCAAAACTCCACTTACATCCAAACAGACAGCCTGCACATGTTTATACTCATAATTCAGAAAAAGAAGTTGATTAATAATAATAATAATAATAATAATAATAATAATAATAATAATAATAATAATAATAATAAATATATTATTTTTTGTAATGAAACCTAAAACAGGTTTTAGCCTGTAATCTGTAACTAAATACTAAATTATGAAATCTCACTTGACTCAGCTGGATGCTGTTACACTTAAACCTGCTGTTACACTTGAAGTGAGAGGTTTTTTTTTTTTTCAGATATTATTGATAGAGAAACACTCATCATGGTACATAAAGGCCAAGTCTGGTGTCTGGAAGAGCCCTTGTGTCCAAGACCAAACCTCACTAATGCTCTTGTGGATGAATGAGCACAAATCCCCACTGTGATGGGGGACTCCATGTTATAGGAATGGGATGTTCAACATATGAGTGCATAGGAGTTTTGGACATATAGTGTAGAACCCCTATTTTCCTTCAATGAGTTTGAGATAAGAGCAGGCGCTTGTGTATATCATCATGGCTCTTGTAGTAGGATCCAGATATGTGCAGAAGCTTCTGGGCATTAGGTTGACCTCAAGGTCATACACTCATACACTATATGAAGTCTAGTATGATGGGATTGTTATATACAGTGACGTGTTTAATTAACCGCAAAACCCTTAATATTCACTTTATTAATTTTGATATAATTTTCCACTTTTTCAATTCAAATTTTATTTACTTAACCATACACAGTATAGCTGGTAGAGTGCTATCCACCTGTCTGTGATATAAAAATAGTATGAAAACAGTTTAAAAACAGTTACAATCAAAATAGTAATGGAATTATGTGTACAAGATAAGATATTAAAATATATATATGAATATGGATCAGTGACAGAACAGCATGATTATTGTGAATAAAGTGGAGAAAAATCTGGCTGAGGTATTGGTGTCTAGAAAAAAATCTCTATAATTCTTTTATACAAGGTCTAAAAGTCCAAGCTTCCACCAATTAACCAGAAACAAGTGTAGCTAGAAATCTACTTGGAAAAAAGACCTGAGCATTGGAGTAACTTCTGGTTCTCATCACTCACTTACATTTACATTTCTGGCATTTGGAAAAGTTTTATACAACTGTTCATTTTATACAACTGAGCAATTGAAGGTTAAGGGTCATGCTCAAGGCCCCAGCAGTGGCAGATTGGTGGACCTGGGATTCTAACGCACCACCAACAAGATCGGTACCAATCAGTGTTAATTTATGGATAGAATGATCAACTGATCACCAACTGATGTTGGTGATAACACCCCCCATCACCCCTAACACCCCTCAAAAGGAATACCATTGTTCGGTTTGATTCAGGATTTGGGATTTGGGAGCAGTATGTATCAAACTCTGGAGCCTACAAACTATGAGTAGTAATAAAACAAAGCAGAATTACGTTACAAACCCATCACCCAAACCAAGTAAGATCCTGTTCAGAAGCCATGATAAGCCTAGCACATTTATATGACACAGCACTACTATGGGAATGAGCAGGTCAGTTTACACAAAAACAGCTTGTGGAAAAAAGACTTAAAATGAGTGATTTTATGTTTGGGTCTAAAGTATAGTGTTAAATATTTTGTCCAAAATCTCAGTTACTTAAGTGATCTGTGTGGCTTTGTAAACGTAAATGTTAATTTGTTCAAACTTTTTTTAAGATTTCTATTTTTGTCCTAATTTAGTTACATGGAATTTCCTGGAGACACACAGGTAAGAGTACAGATACATTTCTTGTAACATTTTTTTTTAACTTCACAGGTTTCATAGATTTTTTCACCACAGACTTGCACTAAAAATAGAAAAGTGGCACAAAAGGAAATTTAGGTCGACACAGGTGACTTGATGCAGCCTGTCAGATGAAGCCTTTATTACGAAAGACTTGACATTTGGCCACTTTTCTGCAGCTTGACTCGGAGTGTGATTTCACATATTAAGATGACACCGGTGTGGATACTTATCTTATGTCTGAACACAATGAGTAAGTGTTAAAGGGATTTTAATAACTTAGATCTTGTACTTCCTAGTTATTCTATTATTATTATTATTATTATTATTATAAATTAATTTATTTATTTTTTACTTATAAAATATTATTATTGCTTGTCTCACATTTGATTTATTTTCTAGCTCCAGGCAAAGCTGTGGATTTTTCCGGACCATTGTTACTCTCAGTGAAAGCTGGAGAACATATTACTCTTAACTGCCCATTTGGACTCATTCAAACATCTGTGTTCTGGTACAAACAAAGAGTTGGAGAAATGCCTAAAAAAATAGGAAGAAGATTAGCTTATAAGGATATTGACATTTCTCTCGAGTTCAAGATGTCAGGATTTAAAATGGAGATGACCGTTGGAGAAAACATTTCTCTGACAATTCCACATATGAAAAAAGATGACGAAGGACTTTACTACTGTGGAAAAAGTTTCATGGACGATTTTATATTATCCAGAGGAACGTACTTGACTGTAACAGGTAAGTCTACACTGTTTGTTCAGTACACACTGTCAGAAAAGACTTCATGAGCAGCCTGTTAACAAGCAATAATTAATTACATTAATTAATTGCTGAACTGTAACCTTTTTGGTACATGGTTACAATAGCACATAAATCAATAAATCAATAATTCAATAAATGAATAGAAAACAGATCAAGAGCATTTTTGGCAAAAATTAGTTTCAAAACATGGGTTATGAAACTTTTCTCCATATTTCCCCAAATTATTAAGATTTTTTAAATGTTTGCATTATCTTACACTGTCTATGTTATTCTGACCAGATCACAGTGATGTAAAAGTGTCGGTGTGGCAGCGCGGCATGTTGGACTCGGTTCCTGCAGGAGCCTCAGTGACTCTGCAGTGCTCGATTCTCTCTGAGAGCAGAGCAGCAGAACTCCAAGTGCTCTGGTTCAGAGCTGCTCCACCACAATCCCATCCTCAAATCATTTACACTCATCACAACAGCAGCCATCAGTGTGAGAGCGGCTCTTCTACACACACCTGTGTGTACAACTTCACCAGGAACATCCTTAACCTCAATGATGCTGGCACTTACTACTGCGCTGTGGCCCTGTGTGGGAAGATCATATTTGGGAACGGGACAGCAGTACAGCTGGGTAACAACACAGTAAATATATTACTGTATACATATTTTATTGTTATTAATTTATATCTACATTAAATGTTGATATACAGTGCATCTGGAAAGTATTCACAGCGCTTCAATTTTTCCACATTTTTTATGGTACAGCCTTATTCCAAAATGGATTAAATTTTTTATTTTCTACAAAATTCTACAAACAATACCCCATAATGAAAACATGATAGAAGTTTGTTTGATATCTTTGCAAATTTACAGCCTCAAGTCTTTTTGAGTATGATGCTACAAGCTTGGTACACCTATTTTTGGGCAGTTTCTCCCATTCATCTTTGCAGAATCTCTCAAGCTCCATCAGGTTGGATGGGGAGCATCAGTGCACAGCCATTTTCAGATCTCTCCAGAGATCAGGTTGAAGTCTGGACTCTGGCTGGGCCACACAAGGACATTCACAGAGTTGTCCCATGGCCACTCCTTTGTTATCTTGGCTGTGTGCTTAGGGTCATTGTCCAGTTAGTAGATGAACCGTCACCCCAGGCTGAGGTCCAGAGCGCTCTGGAGCAGGCTTTCATCAAGGATGTCTCTGTACATTGCTGCATACATCTTTCCCTCAATCCTGACTAGTCTCCCAGTTGCTGCTGCTGAAAAACATCCCCACAGCATGATGCTGCCACCACCATTCTTCACTTTAGGGATGGTATTGGCCAGGTGATGAGCGGTGCCTGGTTTCCTCCAGACATGATGCTTACTATTCAGGCCAAAGAGTTCAATCCTCAGACTAGAGAATTTTGTTTCTCATGGTGTGACAGTCCTTCAGGTGTCTTTTGTCAAACTCCAAGTGGGCCATCATGTGCCTTTTACTGAGGAGTGGCTTCTGTCTGGCCACTTTACCATACAGGCCTGATTGGTGGTGCTGCAGAGATGGTTGTTCTTCTGGAAGGTTCTCATCTCTCCACAGAGAAACGCTGGAGCTATTTCAGAGTGACCATCAGATTATTGGTCACTTCCCTGACTAAGGTCCTTTTCCCCCTATTGTTCGGTTTTGGGCAGACGGCCCGAAGTAGGAAGAGTCCTGTTGGTTCCAAACTTCTTCCATTTACAGATGATGAAGGCCACTGTGCTCATTGTTACCTTCAATGCTGCAGAAAGTTTTCTGAACCCTTACCCAGATCTGTGCCTCGATACAATCCTGTCTCAGAGGCCTACAGACAATTCCTTGGACTTCATGGCTTGGTTTGTGCTCTGACATGCACTGTTAACTGTGGAACCTTATATAGACATGGGTGTGCCTTTCCAAATCATGTCCAATCAACTGAATTTACTACAGGTGCACTCCAATCAAGTTGTAGAAACATCTAAGGATGATCAGTGGAAACAGGATGCACATGAGCTAAATTTTGAGTCCCATGGCAAAGACTGTGAATACTTATGTAAATGTGATTTTTAAATTTTTATTTAAAAAAAAAATAAATTTAGAAAGATTTCAAACAAACTTCTTTCATGTAATCATTATGGGGTATTGTTTGTAGAATTTTGAGGAAAATAATGAATTTAATAAGGCTGTAACATAACAAAATGTGGAAAAAGTGAATCACTGTGAATACTTTCCGGATGAACTGTATATACATATTTTATACATTTTTTACAGCTTCAGCAAAATCTGAGGATCCTGTAGTGATCTTCCTTGCTGTAGCTTTGGGAGTATGTGTGGTTGTGATCTTTGCTCAGATCACAACCTGTACATGGAGAAACTGTCAATATTTCACTGGTGAGTCTTCAATACTTTTGTGAATCTGAATATTTTATATTACAAACAGTTCTTATTTGATCTCAATCCAATTCCAGTGAAATACACCAATACATTGATTGCTTTATAAAAATTTTATTTGTACTTAATGTAACATAATAACACAATTAATAAAACATAAAAGTAATCTAAACATGAAAATAATCTTTCTCTTTGCAGTAAAATCTGAAGATACGATAATGAAGAAAGCAACAAATCAGGTAACTAGTGTTGAGCCACAAACTTTTTTATTAGAGTCTAGAGTAACTGAGTTTTATTTATTTGCTGCATTTTATAAGAACATTAACAATCTCACTGAAAACATTTGTAGTTTCATTCTTCTGATAAAAACAAAGAATTAAGTCATTAATAGTAGTTAGATTTTTATTTAAACCTAAAACCCGTAATATTCCGATAAAAGCTACATCTCAACTTAATCCTGCCCAATTACAAGAAATATTTAATTCAACACAAATAAGTCTAAATTTTGCCTTTATTAAAATATCTTTCATTTGAAATAACTCTCTCATATCCATTTCCACAGAGCCGTGACGCAGTGGAGCTGAGTTTTGCTGGCTCACACATCAATAAAAGGCAAAGAAAGACAGAGCGAGCTCAAGATAATGTGTATACTGAAGTGATTTACTCTTCTATTTCCTAGATCTTATGTTCTCCCTGTCCTTCTGGGTTTCTTCCAAGTTCTTTGGTTTTCTCTGACCTTCCAAAAACATGGTAGTAGGTGAACTGGTGAAAATAAATTGTCCATGGGATTGTGTGAGTTTCTGAATGTGTGTGTTCCTGGTGTCCATGTTTTAAAGAGCATCTTGTTGCAGGAAGACATTAAAGTTTCATTTGTCTGATTTCTACAACCTTTGCCTTTTATACACACTATGGTCATGACTAAATGTAAATGTATCCTGGAAACATGTTTGATACAGTATTTAGATCTGATTTAACATTTAACAACATATCCTTGTGACTATGAAAGAAATCTAGCTAAAAGTTCATAAACCTGGAAGAGATTTTTAGTTCAGTTTGACCAGTGAAAAGGGTACAATTTACTATATCTCTAAAAAGATAACTGAGGCCCACTAACTGTTTTGTGGTTTATTGCGAATTCCACAGTGCTGTGAATTATCAATGCTAGCATCTGGTGTCCAGTGTAATGCTGTTCTAAAACACACCACAAATAGCCACAAGTTAACCAAAACTTGTGAGAATGCGATAGAAAATGTCTCTATTTGGCATTATTTTTAATAATTTAACACAAAGGTTTTCATTACAAATAATATCAGCAATATTCATTCATTCATTCATTGTCTTCCGCTTATCCAGAGCCGGGTCGCGGGGGAAGCAGTCTAAGCAGGGATGCCCAGACCTCCCTCTCCCCAGACACTTCCTCCAGTTCTTCTGGAGGGACCCCAAGGCATTCCCAGGCCAGCTGAGAGACATAGTCTCTCCAGCGTGTCCTGGGTCTTCCCCGGGGCCTCTTCCCAGTGGGGCATGCCCGGAACAACTCTCCAGGGAGACATCCCGGAGGCATCCGAAACAGATGCTCGAGCCACCTCAACTGCCCCCTTTCGATGTGGAGGAGCAGCGGCTCTACTCCGAGCTCTTCCTGGGTGACAGATCTCCTTACCCTATCTCTAAGGGAGCGCCCCACCACCATACGGAGGAAGCTCATTTTGGCCGCTTGTATCCGGGATCTTACCCTTTCGGTCATGACACAGAGCTCATGACCATAGGTGAGAGTAGGAACGTAGATTGACTGGTAAATCAAGAGCTTTGCCTTCCGGCTCAGCTCCTTCTTCACCACAGCAGACCGGTACATAGACCGCATTACTGCTGTCACTGCACCGATCCGTCTGTCAATCTCACGATCCATCCTTCCCTCACTCGTGAACAAGACCCCGAGATACTTAAACTCCTCCACTTGAGGAAGGACCTCCCCTCCAACCTGGAGGGTGCAAGCCACCTTTTTCCGGTCGAGAACCATGGCCTCTGAATTGGAGGTGCTGACCCTCATCCCAGCCGCTTCACACTCAGCTGCAAAACAGCCCAGTGCATGCTGTAAGTCCAGGCTTGAAGGAGCCAACAGGACAACATCATCTGCAAAAATCAGCGATGAAATCCTGTGGTCCCCAAACCGGACTCCCTCCAGCCCCTGGCTGCGCCTAGAAATTCTGTCCATAAAAACAATGAACAGAACCGGTGACAAAGGACAGCCCTGTCGGAGTCCAACATGCACTGGGAACAGATCTGACTTACAGCTGGCAATGCGAACCAAGCTCCTGCTCCGGTTATATAGAGACCAAACAGCCCTTAACAGAGGGCCACGGACCCTGTACTCCCAGAGCACCTCCCACAGAATGCCATGAGGGACACGGTCGAAAGCCTTCTCCAAGTCCACAAAACACATGTGGACTGGTTGGGCAAACTCCCACGAACCCTCGAGTACCCTATGGAGGGTATAGAGCTGGTCCAGTGTTCCACGACTAGGTCGAAAACCGCATTGCTCCTCCTGTATCCTAGGTTCGACTAACGGTCGGACTCTCCTCTCCAGTACTCTGGAATAGACTTTCCCTTGGAGGCTGAGGAGTGTGATCCCCATATAGTTGGAACACACCATCCGGTCCCCCTTCTTAAAAAGAGGGATCACCACCCCCTCGGGATCTGGCTGAAACTCTCCCGGATGTGGGAGTTGAAGACCCCCCTAACAGAGGGATCAGTAATACGTTCCCAACAGACCCTCACAATACGTTTGGGCCTGCCAAGTCTGTCCGGCATCCTCCTCCATAAGCGGATCCAACTCACCACCAGGTGGTGATCGGTTGACAGCTCCGCCCCTCTCTTCACCCGAGTGTCCAAGACATGCGGCCGAAGGTCAGATGACATGACCACAAGGTCGATCATTGGTCTCCGGCCTAGGGTGTCACCACATGTACTGATGGGCACCCTTATGCTTGAACATGGTGTTCGTTATGGACAGGCTGTGACTAGCACAGAAGTCCAGCAACAGGACACCACTCGAGTTCAGATCAGGGGGGCTGTTCCTCCCAATCACGCCCCTCCAGGTATCACTGTCATTGCCCACATGGGCGTTGACGTCCCCCAGCAAAACTATGGAGTCCCCAGTCAGAGCACCTTCCAGCACCCCTCACAGGGTCTCCAAGAAGGTTGGGTACTCCACACTGCCGTTCGGCCCATAAGCCGAAACAACAGTGAGACACCTATCCCCGGCCCGAAGGCACAGGGAAACAACCCTCTCGTTTACCGGGGAAAACTCCAGCACATGGCGGCTGAGCTGCAGGGCTATAAGCAAGCCCACCCCAGCCCGACGCCTCTCACCATGGGGCACTCCAGAGAAGAAGAGGGTCCAACCTCTCTCAAGGAGTTGGGTTCCAGAGCCCAGGCTGTGCGTGGAGGCAAGCCTGACTATCTCTAGCCGGCACCGCTCAATCTCCCTCACTAGCTCAGGCTCCTTCCCCCCAGTGAGGTGACATTCCATGTCCCAAAAGCCAGATTCTTTGTCCAGGGTTTGGGTCATCGGGGCCCCTGCCCATGACTGCTACCCAAAACACATTGCACCGGACCCTTATCCTCCTTCCTGAGGGTGGTGGGCCTATGAGAAGGTGGGCCTACGTCTTTTCTTTGGGCTGTGCCCCGCAGGCAAAGACTCGGCCACCAGGCGCTCGCCTGCATGCCCCAACCCCAGGCCTGGCTCCAGGGTGGGGCCCCGGTGATGCCAGTCCAGGCGACATAACAGTCCTTGATTTTATTTCCATAAAGGTCTTGAACCGCTCTTAGTCTGACCCGTCACCTAGAACCCATTTGCCTTGGGAGACCCTACCAGGAGCACTAGGCCCCTGACAACATGGCTCCTAAGTTCATTCGGGTACTCAAACCCCTCCACCACAATAAGGTGGCGGTTCAAGGAGGGGTATCAGCAATATCTTGAGTGAAAAGTAAAATCAAAGTAATTCACTTCTAGGTAAATCAAAAGTCTAGGGAGGCAGGCCAGCATGCCCAGGATCAGGCCTGTCAGGAGAGAAAGGACCTCAGGTCTGTCATCTCTGCCAAGCAGGCCAAGAAGGAATACAGAAGCCTGTGGGCTAGGGTTTCTAGGAACGTTCTCCCTAGCATGGTTTCTCCTACCTCCTGCCCCGCTGCCTCTCAGTTGTTGGTGAACACCAAACCAATTTCCTCCAAGAGGAACTTCCTTCGCTTCTGAGGAAAGGGACCATAGAACATGTTCCCCTACCAGATCAAGACTCAGGCTTTTACAGCCAGTATTTTGTCATTCCCAAGAAAGATAGTGGGCTGTGTCTAATTTTGGAACTTAGGGCTCTGAACTGTGCACTGAAGATGTTCAAGTACACATTAACTTATCACATCGCAAATCAGGTCCATGGACTGGCTGAGGCCAACCTGAAGACTGTGCCTCCTCACCTGGGACATCTCTGTGGTCCTAGAAGCTTTCTTTGAGCCTAAGGAGTCAGCCTCTGAGGAGTTTCTGACCCTAAATACAGCTCTGCTTTTAGCATTGGCTTCCCTTAAGAGGGTAGGAGATCTGCAGGCTCTATTAATCACCCCCGCTTGGTTAGAATTTGCCCCTGGCATGTCCAAGTCACGTGTCCTATCCGAGCCTTTAAATTGCTGTGTGTGCACACAGAGCTTCACACACAATTTCCTATAGCATCAGTCATGATGCAGCATCTCGTTTCCTTCTCGGGGAACTGGGTTACGTACGTAACCTGATGTTTTTACTACATCTGCTAAAGGATTCTTCTACTAAGTATGTGGAAACATTTATTGCAGTTTGGCCATAAAAAGCAGCATACATTAATTTAATCTTTTATATAGTGACATTTACAGTGGGGCAAAAAAGTATTTAGTCAGCCAGCAATTGTGCAAGTTCTCCCACTTAAAAAGGTGAGAGAGGCCTGTAATTTTCATCATAGGTGCACTTCAACTATGAGAGACAGAATGAGAAAAAAAAATCCAGAAAATCACATTGTCTGATTTTTAAAGAATTTATTTGCAAGTTATGGTGGAAAATAAGTATTTGGTCAATAACAAAAGTTCATCTCAATACTTTGTTATATACCCTTTGTTGGCAATGACAGAGGTCAAATGTTTTCTGTAAGTCGCCACAAGGTTTTTACACACTGTTGCTGGTAGTTTGGCCCATTCCTCCATGCAGATCTCCTCTAGAGCAGTGATGTTTTGGGGCTGTCGCTGGGCAACACGGATTTTCAACTCCCTCCAAAGATTTTCTATGGGGTTGAGATCTGGAGACTGGCTAGTCCACTCCAGGACCTTGAAATGCTTCTTACGAAGCCACTCCTTCATTGCCCGGGCGGTGTGTTTGGGATCATTGTCATGCTGAAAGACCCAGCCACGTTTCATCTTCAATGCCTTGCTGATGGAAGGAGGTTTTTACTCAAAATCTGACGATACATGGCCCCATTCATTCTTTCCTTTACAGTCGTCCTGGTCCCTTTGCAGAAAAACAGCCCCAAAGCATGATGTTTCCACCCCCATGCTTCACAGTAGGTATGGTGTTCTTTGGATGCAACTCAGCATTCTTTCTCCTCCAAACATGACAAGTTGAGTTTTTACCAAAAAGTTCTATTTTGGTTTCATCTGACCATATGACATTCTCCCAATCCTCTTCTGGATCATGAGGTTGTGGACAGGTGTCTTTTATATTGATAATGAGTTCAAACAGGTGCCATTAATACAGGTAACGAGTGGAGGACAGAGGAGCCTCTTAAAGAGTAGTTACAGGTCTGTGAGCCAGAAATCTTGCTTTTTTGTAAGTGACCAAATACTTATTTTCCACCATAATTTGCAAATAAATTCATTAAATAACTAAATTAAAAATCAGACAATGTGATTTTCTGGATTTTTTTTTTCTCATTCTGTCTCTCATAGTTGAAGTGTACCTATGATGAAAATTACAGGCCTCTCTCATCTTTTTAAGTGTGAGAACTTGCACAATTGGTGGCTGACTAAATACTTTTTTGCCACACTGTATTTAAACTCTTGCAATTCCCTGATTTAATTAATTTCCTTTAAAACAGATAAAAACAACATAAAGTAATAGGACTTTACACCTAATGTAGATGTGTGGTGATGAAAATAAAGTTAACAATAGAAACCTACAGTATAGTATAGTGCAGTATAATTTTAAAATATAGCGTTAGAAGTCCTCAGGAGACTTGGCTTAGACATTCAGTCAGTTGAATTGAATTGATGTCACAACCTGAGGATAGATTAATGTCAATATATGTATATACATACTTCTTCTTCTTCTTTCGGCTTTTCCCTTCAGGGGTCGCCACAGCGAATCATCTCTCTCCACCTATCCCTATCTTCTGCATCCTCAACCCTTGCACCCACTAGCTTCATATCCTCATTAATTCCATCCATATACCTCCTCTTTGGCCTTCCTCTTTGCCTCCTGCCTGGCAGCCCCATGTCCAACATTCTCCTACCAATATACTCACTGTCCCTCCTCTGAACATGTCCAAACCATCTTAATCTGGCCTCCCTAACTTTGTCCCCCAAACGTCCAACATGAGCTGTCCCTCTGATGTACTCGTTCCTAATCCTGTCCAATCTTGTCACTCCCAAAGAGAACCTCAACATCTTCAGCTCTGCTACCTCGAGCTCTGACTCCTGTCTCTTCCTCAGTGACACTGTCTCTAAACCATACAGCATGGCCGGTCTCACCACTGTCCTGTACACCTTCCCCTTGATTCTCGCTGATATTTTTCTATCACACAGAACTCCCGACACCTTTCTCCACCCATTCCAACCTGCCTGCACTCGCTTCTTTACCTCTTTCCCACACTCTCCATTACTCTGGACTGTTGACCCCAAGTACTTAAACTCCTGTACCTTCTTCACCTCTTCACCCTGTAACCTTACTGTTCCACTTCCCTCCCTTTCATTCACACACATGTACTCAGTCTTACTACGACTGACCTTCATTCCTCTTCTCTCCAGTGCAAACCTCCACCTCTCCAGGTTTTCCTCCACCTGCTCCCTGCTCTCACTACAGATCACAATGTCATCTGCAAACATCATTGTCCAAGGAGACTCCTGTCTGACCTCCTCTGACAACTGGTCCATCACTATAGCAAACAGGAAGGGGCTCAGAGCCGATCCCTGATGCAGTCCCACCTCCACATTGAACTCCTCTGTCTGACCTACAGCACACCTCACCACTGTCCTGCTCCTCTCATACATGTCCTGCACCACTCTGACATACTTCTCCGCTACTCCTGACTTCCTCATACAGTACCACAGCTCTTCTCTTGGCACCCTGTCATATGCTTTCTCCAAGTCTACAAACACACAGTGCAACTCCTTCTGACCATCCCTATACTTCTCCATCAAAATCCTCAGAGCAAAAATTGCATCTGTTGTGCTCTTTCTGGGCATGAAGCCATACTGCTGCTCACAAATTTCCACTACCTTCCTTAACCTAGCTTCCACTACTCTTTCCCATACCTTCATTGTATGGCTCATCAACTTTATCCCCCTATAGTTACTGCAACTCTGCACGTCACCCTTATTCTTAAAGATCGGCACTAACACACTTCTTCTCCATTCGTCAGGCATCCTCTCACTCTCTAAAACCCTGTTGAACAAATTAGCTAAAAATTCCACTGCTGCCTCTCCCAGACACTTCCAGACCTCCACTGGAATGTCATCAGGACCAACTGCCTTCCCACTTTTCATCCTCTTCAAAGCCTTCCTGACTTCATCCTTTCTAATCTTATCTACTTTCTGTTCCACAGAGTTCACCCCTTCTACTCTTTTTTCCCTCTCATTTTCCTCATTCATCAGCTCCTCAAAGTATTCCTTCCATCTCCTCTGTACACTCTCCTCACTTGTGAGCACCCTTCCATCTCTATCCTTAATAACTCTAACTTGCTGCACATCCTTCCCATCTCGATCCCTCTGCCTAGCTAACCTGTACAAGTCCTTCTCTCCTTCTCTAGTGTCTAACCTAGTGTACAACTCTTCATATGCCTTCTGCTTGGCCTTAGACACCTCCCTCTTCACTCTGCGCTGTAACTCCTTGTATTCCTGTCTATTCTCTTCAGTCCTGTCCATGTCCCACTTCTTCTTGGCTAACCTCTTCCTCTGGATACTATCCTGAACTTCCTCATTCCACCACCAAGTCTCCTTATCTTCTTTCCTCCTTCCAGATGACACACCCAGCACCTTTCTCCCTGTCTCCCTGATCACTTCTGCTGTAGTTTCCCAGTCATCTGGCAGCACTACCTGACCACCCAGAGCCTGCCTCAACTTCTGTCTAAATTCCTCACAACATTCCTCCTTTTTCAGCTTCCACCACTTGGTTTTCTTCTCTATCTTTGACCTCTTCGTCTTACAGACCATCAAAGTCATCCTACACACCACCCTCCTATGCTGTCTGGCTACACTCTCTCCCACTACCACTTTACAGTCACTAATCTCTTTCAGATTGCCTCTTCTACATAGAATGTAGTCTACCTGTGTTCTCCTACCTCCACTCTTGTAAGTCACTCTATGCTCCTCCCTCTTCTGAAAATAAGTGTTAACCACACCCATGTCCATCCTCTTAGCAAAGTCCACTACCATCTGTCCTTCAAGGTTCCTTTCCTTAACTCCAAACTTGCCCATCACCTCCTCATCACCTGTGTTCCCCTCGCCAACATGTCCATTAAAATCCGCTCCTATCACCACTCTCTCACCCGTAGGAATACTCTCCATCACCTCATCTAATTCACTCCAGAATCTCTCTTTCTCCTCTAACTCACAACCTACCTGTGGGGCATAACCACTAACAACATTCAACATCACCCCTTCAATCTCTAACTTCAGACTCATCACCCTGTCTGACACTCTCTTCACCTCCAGGACATTCCTCACAAACTCCTCCTTCAGGACCACACCTACCCCATTTCTCTTACTATCCACACCATAATAAAACAGCTTGAATCCTGCTCCTATACTACGAGCCTTGCTACCCTTCCACCTGGTCTCCTGTACACACAGTATATCCACCTTCCTTCTCTCCATCACATCAGCCAGCTCTCTACCTTTCCCTGTCATAGTACCAACATTCAGAGTTCCTATTCTCAGTCCTACACTCTTACCTTTCCTCTTCTCTCTCTGTCTGCGCACTCTCCTCCCTCCTCTACTTCTTCGACCAACAGTAGCCCAATTTCCACCGGCGCCCTGTAGGTCAACGGCGCCGATGGCGGTCGTTGTTAACCCGGGCCTCGACCGATCCGGTATGAAATTCGTACTGACGACTCGCATGGTTAAATTAGCAATGTTTTACGCCGGATGCCCTTCCTGACGCAACCCTCTCTATTTATCCGGGCTTGGGACCGGCACAGAAGTCACTGGACTGTGACCCCCATGGCTAGATTAATATATGTATATACATACAACGTGTATAAAGTCTCTCATATATATATATATATATATATATATATATATATATATATATATACAGTGGGGCAAAAAAGTATTTAGTCAGCCACCAATTGTTCAAGTTCTCCCACTTAAAAAGATGAGAGAGGCCTGTAATTTTCATCCTAGGTACACTTCAACTATGAGAGACAGAATGAGAAAAAAAAATTCAGAAAATCACATTGTCTGATTTTTAAAGAATTTATTTGAAAATTATGGTGGAAAATAAGTATTTGGTCACCTACAAAAAAGCAAGATTTCTGGCTCTCACAGACCTGTAACTTCTTCTTTAAGAGGCTCCTCTGTCCTCCACTCGTTACCTGTATTAATGGCACCTGTTTGAACTCGTTATCAGTATAAAAGACACCTGTCCACAATCTCAAACAGTCAGACTCCAAACTCCACTATGGCCAAGACCAAAGAGCTGTCAAAGGACACCAGAAACAAATTTGTAGACCTGCACCAGGCTGGGAAGACTGAATCTGCAATAGGTAAGCAGCTTGGTATGAAGAAATCAACTGTGGGAGCAATTATTAGAAAATGGAAGACATACAAGACCACTGATAATCTCCCTCGATCTGGGGCTCCACACAAGATCTCTCCCCGTGGGGTCAAAATGATCACAAGAACGGTGAGCAAAAATCCCAGAACCACACGGGGGGACCTAGTTAATGACCTGCAGAGAGCTGGGACCAAAGTAACAAAGGCTACCATCAGTAACACACTACGCCGCCAGGGACTCAAATCCTGCAGTGCCAGACGTGTCCCCCTGCTTAAGCCAGTACATGTCCGGGCCCGTCTGAAGTTTGCTAGAGAGCATTTGGATGATCCAGAAGAGGATTAGGAGAATGTCATATGGTCAGATGAAACCAAAATAGAACTTTTTGGTAAAAACTCAACTTGTCGTGTTTGGAGGAGAAAGAATGCTGAGTTGCATCCAAAGAACACCATACCTACTGCATGCTTTGGGGCTGTTTTTCTGCAAAGGGACCAGGACGACTGATCCGTGTAAAGGAAAGAATGAATGGGGCCATGTATCGTGAGATTTTGAGTAAAAACCTCCTTTCATCAGCAAGGCATTGAAGATGAAACGTGGCTGGGTCTTTCAGCATGACAATGATCCCAAACACACCGCCCGGGCAACAAAGGAGTGGCTTCGTAAGAAGCATTTCAAGGTCCTGGAGTGGACTAGCCAGTCTCCAGATCTCAACCCCATAGAAAATCTTTGGAGGGAGTTGAAAATCCGTGTTGCCCAGCGACAGCCCCAAAACATCACAGCTCTAGAGGAGATCTGCATGGAGGAATGGGCCAAACTACCAGCAACAGTGTGTAAAAAACTTGTGGCGACTTACAGAAAACGTTTGACCTCTGTCATTGCCAACAAAGGGTATATAACAAAGTATTGAGATGAACTTTTGTTATTGACCAAATACTTATTTTCCACCATAACTTGTAAATAAATTCTTTAAAAATCAGACAATGTGATTTTCTGGATTTTTTTGTTCTCATTCTGTCTCTCATAGTTGAAGTGTACCTAATGATGAAAATTACAGGCCTCTCTCATCTTTTTAAGTAGGAGAACTTGCACAATTGGTGGCTGACTAAATACTTTTTTGCCCCACTGTATATATAAATATATATATATTCCAAAATCCTTCTCATCCCCATGAGGTAACTTCTCAGTCTGATACAATACGTTCTGGGAGTGAACGTATAATAATGAATAAACCCTTCTTAGAAAATGACTTCTGTGTGTTCCATGGCTGTGGGAAGCTTGGGTAGATACATCCATGAGTGTGGGGAGCTTGAAGAACAGAGACACCAAAGTTTTTAGATTAGATTGTGGTTCTGAATTTTACTGCTTGTGTGACATACTGACATACTTCTTGGTAAAAACATGAAAGTATCTGATTCAACATGAAATGAATAAAAACAAAGCAGGTTTCTAAAGTGTCACCTTGAAATCTGTGTCAAATTTTAACTAGTCAAAATAAAAAAAACCACCCCCTGGTGGTCCAGCGGCAGGATCTGTCCTTTCATTGCCGCGGCCCGGGTTTGATTCCCGGGAAGGGTGCCAACCCAGCCACTGAAGAGTTAACTCTCAGTGTTGTCCCAAGCCCAGATAAAAATGGGAAAAGATCCGTTAAAAAACAGCTGACCTGCCATTGCATGGGACAAACGCTTAAAAAAAAAAAACGTTTTATTAAAAAAATAAATTGCTTATGCAACAGCAGAAGCTGGTGAAGTCACATGAGCAAACTGAATAGATACTGTATATTTGTTAAATAAAAAACAAATATCAAACTTTTTTACATATTTTTATTTAGTCCTGATTTTGTTACATCTCATTGGGCACTCAGACCTAACACTACACATACTTTTTTTCTGTGATGTAACTCATGACTTCAAACAGCCAATAAGATGAAAGTCTGAGGAACAAAACACTCAGTGCTTTCGTCATTTGATCACTTTTCAGCAGCACACCCTGTATTCATTTCTGAAGATGGCTCCACTGTGGATAATTGCGCTAACTCTATACATGACTTGTAAGTTTGAATTTTCTTTTTTCTAAGATACTATTATTTCTGACATATAAATGTAATATAATGTATTCTATAATATTTATAAGTATTCAACAGATTTAAGTTGCTAATGTTGGAATCATTTTTTTTTTGCAATAGTTAAAATTTTATTTTACAATTTTATGTTTAAATGTACATTTAATATAACTGTAAATACACATCTTACAAACCACACCAATAGAATTAATATAGGTGGGTTTTTGTTTAAACAATAATTTCTTTCCTCTTATCTCTTGAACTGAACAAATGACACTAGATGAAATTGGGACAATACTTGCTCTGTAAAATAAAAATAATAACAATTTCCAATCATGATCACCGAATTTCCTGGTAAACTTCCTTTTGTCTTTCATTATAGTTAATAAAAAAATGAAAGAGTTGCTATTATAGTCATATCTATTTTCAATTCATTGTTTTAAAAATTAGTTTTTAATTTGATTTGTTATGGCTCTCAATTCTTCTGGAATAACTTGCAGAATCCTCTGAAAACAGTGCAATAATTTTTTACTTAAGATTTATTAATAAAAGAATTGCTTCCATATGCATACTATTGTTTTTAATTGCTTTAACATGCTATAAATGTTACTGGTTTTGTCCTGACACTGAATGTTGAGCTGAGTTCTAGCCAGCTTACATGAAAAAGATATGTATCTCAGTGTGACTACAGAGATTAAAGAATACAAATACTTAATTTTTTTTTCAATTTTCTATGTCCAGCACGATCGGTGGATCTTTTCCGTCCATCATTTCTTTCAGTGAAGTATGGAGAATGTATTAGCCTTAACTGCCCATTTAGATACAATCACAGGATTGAAAGTGTGATTTGGTTCAAACAAAACATTGGAGAGATGCCTCGAAAAATCGGAGAAAGAATAGCGTATAAGGAGATCAAATTTTCCACAGAGTTCGAGAATTCAGGATTTAATATGGAGAAGACTGATAATGGCATTTCTCTGAGTATTCCAAATATAAAAAAAGATCATGAAGGACTTTACTACTGTGGGAAATCACTTAACTTGGAGAATGTCACACTGTCTAATGGAACGTTCTTGGCTGTGACAGGTAACTCACTTACATTAAATCTGTTCTTATAGTACATACTTCTTGTCAAATTAACATTAATGTGATCCACAAAGATTTAGCTTTTTGATGTTAATCACTGTTTGGTAACAGTTTGCTTGGTGTTTAAGTAATAATAGTGATTAAACTGTATTGAAACATGAGAAACTCCAATTTTAAGAAGCTTACAACATTTGATTGTCAGTGTACATGTTTAACTGATTATTAACTGGAATTTTTAAATAGATTAAATATTTTTAATTGATTTTTCATTAAAAAGTGTCAAATGGTGTAGGTATTGTACTATTTTGCTATATAAAATTTTACTTTCTAAAACTTTACTTAAACACTTAATTTATAAATTCTAGCTATAGTTCATTAATAAATAGATTATAGTGACTGTTTTGGAGCAAAGTACAGTTGGAAAATGTCTTGCAAATAAAAAACATTAAGGGATCAGAGCAGAACAGTTATATGGGTACTTCTTAGGTACTTTGACAGCTCAAATTTAGGAAACCGTTTATTTATTTCACAAAAAAAATTATTTTCTTTCTAATCTCACTTGAAACGTTTCTCTGTAAAGATCCAGTTTCAAAGTGTTGAGTACATGACCATATTTAATGTCTATATCACACTGTACAGATGACAGAGATGTAAAAGTGTCGGTGTGGCAGCGCGGTGTCTTTGACTCAGTTCCTGCAGGAGCCTCAGTGACTCTACATTGCTTGGTTCTCTCTGAGAGCAGATCAGCAGACCTCCAAATGCTCTGGTTCAGAGCTGCTTCACCACAATCCCATCCTCAAATCATTTACACTCATCACAACAGCAGCCATCAGTGTGAGAGCGGCTCTTCTACACACACCTGTGTGTACAACTTCACCAAGAACATCCTCAGCCTCAATGATACTGGCACTTACTACTGCGCTGTGGCCTTGTGTGGGAAGATCGTATTTGGAAATGGAACACAAGTACACCTGGGGAACTCTGGTTGTTGAAAAAAATATTTTTTTTGCATTTTGTAATTTTATTTTTAAAAGCTTAACATGTTCAGCAGTTTTCAACGTTTAGACTCTTACAACATCATATTTTATGTCTGCATTAATTTCTGTTATATCATTTGTTCATATTCTTCATTATGATATTTTTTGAACTGCAGTAAGATCTTTAGGTCCTGAAGTCATCTACCTCACAGTAGCTGTGGCCATGTGTGTGGTTGTGATCTTCACTCAAGCTTTTATAATCTGTAAAATGAGAAACTGTTACCAATCCAGAGGTGAGTCTATAAAATATTTAAATAATAATTTTTTTTTTCTATTAACTTAACTAATTATTAGTGTATTTTTTGTTCAGATTCACGACAAATAATTTGCACAATAAATGTGAGGTGAATATTTATTCAAGGCACTATACCAGTAGTTCTTTTACATTTTTTTTTATTAATTTATTTTTTTTGATTGGCTATAATCTACCTATCAAGTGTTCAAAGTTGTTGCAAAAGTGACAAAGTGGTACACTTTCATTAAAGCAATACTTGTTCTAGTTTTTCTCTGATTGTAAGTCATGAACTTAAAATTTGAATGTGCTTAAAGAAGCCTGTAGTTTACATGATGCAGTTCTTAGCTATTCTTTGTATGTCTGAGCATTATACATCAAAATTGCTGAGACACCCACTCCTGGGACTGTTTGGAGATCATAATTATTATAACCCTTCTAAGATTGATCATCACCTGGCTTCAGCAGGTTTTTTCCCACCTGGCTTCTGATAGTCGGTTTACTTTTTTGGGAAGAAAATTGACTTCATATTGAAATCTGTTGTATTTTTTTAATTTGCATGCTGTTGTGATTGTGGACCAGATCTAAAGGGCAGTGTAAAAAAATATAAAATATAAATCATATAAAAATGTAATTTGAATTAATATACAGTACCATTGTGTCAGGTATGCAGACATGTAAGCGAGTCCAGTGTAGTCCTTGGCCAGCATGGACATGACAGATTTTGTAAAATATATTCATTTATTTTTAAATACAGAAAACAAAATGTGACAAAAGACAAAAAAAATATATGTTTCTCTCTCTACAGTGAGATCTCATCGAGATTCTGTGGTAGTAAAACCCACCAATCTGGTAATCGCAAATCGTAAATTGTACCCAAATGATCTTATTATTTAAGCAAACATCTAATTTTTACACTCGTGATTTAAAATGATGTTTGTATGCTCGTTCCCACAGGGTGGTGATGCAGAGGAGCTGAATTACACTTCTTTACATTTCAGTAAGAAGAATACCAAAAGAGTGACAAGAAAAAGAGAAAAACCTGAAGAGTGTGTTTATTCTGAAGTCTCAACTGGCCACTAGATTATGTTTCTAATTTAATTCATTTATTCGGCTCATTTTTCCAAAGTAAAGTTTATTACATATCTGTGGTCAGTGTTCTCATGTCCTGTGATGGAGAGTCATGATATTAGATATGAGCTGAAAAATCAAATATCTATCACAGCAAATTCAAACTGTGTGATTATTTCTGTGTAATCCTATGTGTAAAATTCAGCACAGCCACCAAACATTCTCTTTGTGTGGTGTCTATGTGTCAAAACACCTACACACTTGTACTCGCAGCACACTTTTTATGTACATCAGAACTTTTTCAAGGTCACATAGTGAGGCATAAATATTAAAATTAGCGTAATACTTATGCAGAACTAATAATTCCAGCTTAACTGATTTCCAGACGGTTGTGTAAAACAGTCAGTAACTTTACACTTACAAAGTGAACTATGCGGTAGATGCACTGATAAAATGGCCTGATGATAATGAGTAAGTAGAATGAGGGTGAACATGTGGTGTAGGGACAAAAGTTTCATTTCCTGCTCTTGTGGCTAACTCCTCTAACGATGCACAAAGCACATTAACACATAGCTTTGTGCACAAATATGGTTGAAGTTTTTATATTTTTAGGTTTTTGAGTAAACTGTATGAAAAATTAGGGTTAGGGTAACCTTAAAATCAACTTCTGGAATTAGAGAGAAAAAGTGAATTGAGAAATGTTTGTGACTTTATTTTATTTTATTTTTGCCCATTTTAGCTACATTTAAGTGCTAGTATGTACATTTTAAAAGAAAATCTTAAAAAACCAGTGTATTTATATCTCTACTATCCTGTAAACCTCATTATTATTGTAATAAAACAGGCCACTGGACACAACACAGCATTTTAATTATCCAGTACAGTTACATATGAGTTTAAAGTAGAGTTCATCAAAGCTGTCTAGACAAACATGAATACAGATAATAATAATAATAATAATATTAATTTAAAAAAAAAGAACATAGAACATGACACACTTAAAAAAACAATATTTTTAACATGTGATCATTAATGTTACACAGAAACATACAGTTTTATTTCACACTAGAGTAGACACAGTTCTCTGCTAAGCCAGTTTTTCTTTTTTCAGCTTTTGCTTTCTTCTTGTTGAACTGTACAGCTGCATAAATCACTGTTTCAGCATCAGATTCCTCAATCTGAAATTAAATAAATAAATAAATAAATAAATTAATTAATTAATAGCCATTATGATGTAAATAGCAGGCCATGTAACATATCCATGATATACATATAAAAAGTCAACAATGATCTAGGGTTAGGGATTAGGGTTAGGGTTAGGGTTCATTAGGGATAAATAGGGATAAAATTGTTTAATAATTTAATGATTCTTTTTTTTTCCTCTCCTTTCTCTTTCTCTATTTTTGTAAAGCTGCTTTGAAACAATGTCCATTGTAAAAGGAACTATACAAATAAGTTGAATTGAATTGAATTGAATTGAAATCTGTAGGGAAGCTTCTGAGACTAAAAACATAAATATAAATTTAAAATACAAATGTTATCATTTTTATTCAGAATTGTTATATTCATGCAAAGCATGTTCTCCCCATGCCTTGGGGGTTTCCTCCGGGTACTCCGGTTTCCTCCCCCGGTCCAAAGACATGCATGGTAGGTTGATTGGCATCACTAAATTGTCTGTAGTGTGTGATTGCGTGAGTGAATGAGAGTGTCTGTGTGTGCTGCGATGGGTTGGCACTCCGTCCAGGGTGTATCCTGCCTTGATGCCCAATGACGCCTGGCTCCCCGTGACCTGAGTATAGTTCGGATAAGCGGTAGACAATGAATGAATGAATGATATTCATGCAAAGCAACAATGCCCATTGTTAAAAGTGCTATACAAATAAAATTGAATTTCATTGAATTACAGAAGACACTGGCACATAAATAAAAAATTCAGAAATAATCAAACAGGATATAAATGGTATAAAATAGATATTATTTTTCTTTTGCACATGTACCTGTCTCATTTCTGCATAATCTTCTATAGATGTGTCCACTATTAATATAGAAACACACCTATTTAGTTATTTTAGCAAATCTTAACTAAAGGCATTTTTATCTAATCTCAAAAACACTTACGTTTATCAGATTTTCTTCGCTTCAGTATGAAATAAGCAAGAGAGAAGATCAGAAGAGCGCACAAACCCAAAGACATTCCCAAACCGAGCACTGTTAAATTTGGACATCTAGTTTAAAATATAATCTATTTTAATAAGTTATTGTTAAAAAAATGTTACTTTATTAATTATGACTAATGTATTGGTTAATCGTGAAACATCTTACCTGTGTTTTCTTGTGTGTTCATGTTAGTGTTGTTTCCATGCAGTGTTGGTTCACACACCACTGAATTATCATACAGATCTGGTTTAGATGTTTCTGATGGAAAAGTAACATTCATAATTCATTCATAATCATAATTCACTTAGTAAAAGTCTTCAACTCAGTGCTGTTGAAGAAAACACAGTTAGCATTTCACTGCTTAACTATTATTTGTTTTGCAGGTTGAACAAGTTAATAGTAATAAGGGAAAATATCACAAAATATCACAGTAGTTTAAGAAATTTTAGTGGAAATTCTACCTTTAATTTTTAAAAAAGTTCCGTCTCCAAATACAAGGTAGGGTTTTGTCAGTGCACAGTAGTACATGGCTTCATCAGACTGAGTGATGTTTAAAATGGTCATATTGAAGCAGTTTGAAGATCTTTCTATTTTGAAACGGGACTCTTGAAATCCATTGTAGAATGTTTCTCCAGAAGTCGAGAAGAACTTGAAGATAATCTGAGGTTTTTTTCGTGTTGGTTGCTTAAACCAAGCCATCATCCTTAGCTGTTTTTCAGAAAGACAACACTGCAGAGTAGCCGAGTCTCTGATATTCACACTGACCTCTTTATGAGCCTGATAAATTGGTGGCTCTGTGGGGGATTGTGCAGTAACCCAGCGTCTACCAGGTTGGACTGTATGTAGCAAAACAATCACATCAATAGGTTAATTATATGTAACAGATAATATTAAACACACAGGATTATTAAACATAACCTTAAACAAATAAAAATGTAGAGTTATTTCTTATTTCTCCTTAACAAAAAAAATCTGATAATTAGGTATAATTAAGCTAGAATGAAGATAAAAATAAATGAAGTTTGCACTGATTACTTACACATACAGCTGAAGATCAAAACTAAATTCCAGAATACAGACATTTTGAAAATAATTTCTCAGAAATACTACAGTGTTGATATCTGATCTATGGACAGAATATGAATCTGCTCAAAGCCTTGTTTGAATTTATATTTACACTACAGGCGGCCAGTACTGAGCACACCCCAGAAAATAACATGATTGAAATGTGATTGGTTGTTATAAAAAGACATGATAAACAATCACGCGGTATTCTGATCAACCTACATCTACACCACGTTTTATTTTCCGTATTCGTGTTTTGGTTTTGCACCAAACAAAGACAGCAGATCAGAATGGAAAATGTGGTTTACTTATACACTTACATGTGCCTACATTAACATCTCACAGTTATTTATTTAAATGCTCCTTTAATGCAACATGTTTGTATTAAATCTTGCCTACAGAGTAAGGGTCATCTGCGCCAATGGGATGTGTAATAGATTTGAATCTCAAAATTTTTAACATGTTAAATATATTAATGGCCTGACTGCAGTGTTCAAATTACAGCATTTACAGCCTCATTTACATTTATGGCATTTGGAAAACAACCCATTTATTTCATTTATACAACTGAGCAGTTGAGGGTTAACAGCCTTGCTCAGCAGTGGTATCTTGGTGGTCCTGGAATGTGAACTCTTCTGATATGATCTCTGAAAAGATCTGTAGGCCAGATTGCAGTGTTTAATAAGTTTGGCTGCCTTGGTGGACTTATTATCTTGCCCCAGCAGCTGTATAGACACATACAATTTTAAAAGTGTATCTGTTTGATATCATGTAATACCTGTTTCAATGCTTACATGAAACAAACAGCACATCTGTAGGTTCTCATTTGCTCTTCATTGGAAATGAATACTTAAAAACAGCAACAGCTTTTGAATTCTTACTCCAACTCTGCACATTTGCAACCCAAAACACCATATTATTAGCTTTGAACAGGCACGCTTCTATGTTAAACCTTTAAGAGGCCAAGCCGTCACATCCTGGGAGTCCACCCACCCCCATCTCCACCAAGATAGACCAAGATGTTATCCATGTGAAACTTTTGTGGAGCGTCATAAAGCATGTTTTTAAATAATAACTGGATTGCAGTTGGGGCATTCATCAAACCATACAACATTACCATGAATACATAGTGCCCAGTGGTTGTATAAAAGACCATCTTTCACTCATCCATTTACATTTACATTTACATTTCTGGCATTTGGCAGACGCTCTTATCCAGAGCGACGTACAAAAGTGCTTTAGTTCTCACTCACTGAATACATTAACACTGGTTCAATAAGACAACTTGGGATACCATTAGCCTAACACTGAGTTGTTTTTTTTTTTTTTTTTTGCAACATATTACGTAAACTGGAAAAATAAGAGCTAGTTTAAGTACTTCAGGAAGAGGTAAGTCTTCAGTTGCCGTTTGAAGACAGTCAGAGACTCGGCCGTACGGATACCTAGGGGAAGTTCGTTCCACCACCTCGGTGCCAGAACAGAGAAGAGTCTAGATGTATACCTACCTTTTTCCCTGAGAGATGGTGGGACCAGTCGAGCAGTGCTAGTTGATCTGAGTAAGCGAGGTGCAGTGCGAGAAGTGACGAGAGTTTTGAGGTAAGATGGCGCTGGTCCATTCTTGGCTTTGTAGGCAAGCATTAGTGTTTTGAATCTGATGCGTGCAGCTACCGGAAGCCAGTGGAGGGAACGCAGCAGTGGGGTGGTGTGGGAGAACTTGGGCAGGTTGAAAACAAGCCGTGCAGCTGCATTTTGGATCATTTGCAGTGGGCGAATTGCGTTCAGAGGTAGACCTGCCAGAAGAGAGTTGCAGCAGTCCAATCTCGAGATGACCAGTGATTGAACAAGCACCTGAGTAGCCTGTGTGGATAGAAATGGGGGAATTGCGAGCAGAGGCTGTAGGGGAAATCATGGAGTTGCTCAGAGATATCGCGAGGTCTTGGGCTGGGGATGGATCACCTGGAATTATCAGCAGCTCGGTTTTGCTGGGATTGAGTTTCAGCTGATGAGCAGTCATCCAAGATGAAATGTCCGCCAGACACGCCGAGATCCGAGCAGAAGTCGTGGTATCTGAGGGAGGGAAGGAGAAGATAAGTTGTGTGTCATCAGCATAGCAGTGGTATGAAAAGCCATGTGAGGATATAACTTTGCCAAGAGAGTGAGTATAGAGGGAGAAAAGGAGAGGACCAAGCACTGAGCCTTGCGGGACACCAGTCGAGAGTCTGCGTGGAGCAGATGTCAATCCCTTCCATGTTACCTGATATGAGCGACCATCCAGGTAGGAAGCAAACCATTCCCATGCTGTTCCACAAATTCCAAGACTCCTGAGGGTGGACAAGAGAGTCTTGTGGTTTACTGTGTCAAATGCTGCAGACAGGTCGAGGAGGATGAGGACCGATGACAGTTTGGCTGATCGAGCAGCATGTAGTTTCTCAGTGACTGCCAAAAGGGCAGTTTCTGTGGAATGTGCTGCTTTGAAGCCAGACTGGTTGGGGTCAAGGAGGTTATTCTGCATGAGATAGTCAGACAGCTGATTACAAACAACACGTTCAAGAATTTTTGAAAGGAATGAGAGAAGTGATACCGATCTGTAGTTGCTGATGTCTGAGGGATCCAGAGCAGGTTTCTTCAGGATGGGGATGACCCTGGCTTTCTTAAAGGCAGTTGGAACGTGACCAGACGTTAAGGATCCATTGATGACTGTGGTGATAAAGGGTAGGAGGTCAGGTGAGATGGTCTGGAGCATAGCTGAAGGGATTGGATCCAGTGGGCAGGTGGTAGGATTGCAGGACCGGATAATTTGCAAAACCTCTTCTGCTGCTACAGTTGAGAGCTGCGTCAGTGAAGGAGTAGCGGAGTGCTGATTGTGTGATGTAGGTGAAGTTGGGAGAGACGTGAAGGTCTGGCAGATCCTCTCAATCTTCTCTGTGTAAAAAGAGGCAAAATCTTCGGCGGTCAGGGAGGATGGAGAAGGTGGAGCCGGAGGGTTGAGTAGTGACGAGAAGATGTTGTGGAGCTTTCGGGGATCTTGTGCAGAAGTTTCAAGCTTTTCCTTGTAGAAGGAGGTCTTGGCAGAAGTCACGTCCAAGGAGAATTTGGACAGGAGCGTGCGATAAGAGATGAGGTCTGTGTCGAGTTTAGATTTCTTCCACTTCCTCGCTGCTGATCGTAGTTCTCTCCGATTGTTGCGAAGTACGTCTGACAACCAAGGAGCAGTAGAAGAATTCTTCCTGCGTATGGTAGACAAAGGGCAGAGAAGGTCCATGGTTGAGGAAAGGGAGGAAAGCAGAGTGTCAGTAGCTGAGTCCAGGGGAAGGGAGGAGAAGGATTCATGGTCAGGAAATGATGAAAGAGTGCAGGAAGCTACAGAGGAAGGAGAGATAGAGTGGAGGTTTCGGCGGGTGAGAGAGAGGTGCTGGGAGTTACGTTTAGGCAGAACAGGGAGAGTGATAGAGAAGGATACCAGGTGATGATCGGAGATATGAAGTGGGGTAACAGTCATGTCTGTAGCTGGAGAAGGATGAGTGAAGACTAGATCCAGGACGTTTCCTTCCTTGTGTGTGGGAGGGCAGCTGTTGAAGGACAAGGAGAATGAATTCAGAAGAGCCAGAAGGCCAGAAGAGTGAAGCTTGTCAGATGGGAGGTTGAAATCTCCAAGGACTGTCAGAGGGGTGCTGTCAGAAGGGAAGACACTGAGGAGTGTGTCCATTTCATCCAAGAAGTTACCTAGGGGACCAGGGGGCGGTAGATGACAATGATGAAGAGGTTGATTGGAGAGGTAACTGAAACTGCATGGAATTCAAAAGAAGAGATGGTTAGATGAGACAAGGGGAGAGGTGAGGTACACCATCTCTGTGACAACAGCAGACCTGTACCACCACCCCTGCCTGATTCTCGTGGTGAGTGAGAGAAAGTATAGGCAGAGGATAGAGCAGCCGGTGTAGCAGTGTTCTGTGGTGGTATCCAGGTCTCAGTTAGTGCCAGGAAATCAAAGGAATAGTGGGAGGCTAAAGCTGAGATGAAGTCAGCCTTCCTTACAGCAGACTGGCAGTTCCAGAGCCCACCTACCACCACTGTTTGAGACTGAGACAACAAGGGAGGGTAGATGAGGTTTCTAGAAACATGACCTCTGCTTCGTGGATGAGAATGCCTGCGTCTGTAAGAGGTAACAACAGAAATCGGTTTGAGGCACATGTCAGTGGTCTTGTCAAAGTATGAAAAGTGAGACTAAGGATGTAAGAACAAGAAAAAAAATGACAATATACTTACTATTGTGTATACTTACTATCATCCCACTCCCAGAGTGGTGTATGAAGTGTTTCCAGCATCAAAGGCAGGAAGTGACCTTTGTGACCTGGTCTAGTGATATGCAGTGATCACTACATTGCTGTAGTCCTTTTTGTCCATTAACAAGAACAACCCAGAAGATACAGAAATGGAAAAATAACTACTAGTTAAGACTTCCCTCAATACACTCCTCCATTTAATACACAGAAGTTAGATGTGAAGATTGGCCCCTGGCAGCAGTTGCTATGTTGGGATTTTGGTGGCACCTTTCTTGCTAAAAATTTATGATGATCGATATCTGTAGGCGCAGTCTCTATACACTTTGCTTTCAGGCTTTCAGTAGAGGCAGAGTTGCACAACAACTGGAGCAAACATGTCTGAGCAGCCTCATGACCAGCTATCTATGATCACTGAATTATTAGGTTTGATCTGTGCTGCCAGTGACTGAATTTAAAAGAGAAAATTGTGTCAAAATAGAATATTACATGAAGAAATGTCATCAATTAATTCTGAGTGGTCTTTAGGCAACTACCAAGATACTATGTGTCCTGACCCTCTGCAATAAAGACAAAGATGCTTTGGGCAGGTTCCTCCATCCAGGATGGATTTCATCCACTTTCATGGACTCAGGGTTTGGTTGGTTTTTTTCACTCCTTCGCCACCAAACTGGCTGAACCTGAGGCCTACTGTCCTGAGAGATCTGATCTGATGATGAAAAGTAATCATCTGGTTGAATAATAGGGAACTGTTTCAGCAGATGGCTTTACATTCCTCTGTAGGTGTAGGAATGGCCTATTTAATTAAAGGTGGTGGCTTAGGTATCTACATCAAGGGGTTTCCCATGTTATGAAGAATGGGTCAGTGTAGGTCGAGGTTTTCATTTTGACCAAGCAGAAGCCACACCTTATAGTCTATTGAAAGCCAAGTTCAACTGATTAAACAGGTGAAATTAAGAATTGTTTCTGCTGGATTAGAATGACAAACTGATATGACCTCTGACCTGTATATGCTTATATCACTACCTTTGTTCTTACCAGATATACATAAACATAAATATAACCACATGCTTGAATTCCAAGCTTGCCATTACAATTATAGCTGTTTAAATTCCTGAAGATTCAACAACTGACCCTATCACTTTATTTAATGAAATACAAACAGCTCAGGAAAAGTGCTCATCATCATCAAAGGAATCCTCAGGAGACAAGAAACAGACTACCCTCCATCTGCAGATCCTCCTGGCCATGCACATTGCAAAAGGTCTCAAATGAACCACCAACACATCTTTCTTTGTCAAGAAAGTTCAGCAACGCCTGTACTGAGTCTAGCATGCAGAATAACCAAGTTACTATTCATAGCAACCACAGTCTCTTCTGCCTACTAGCATCTGGTAAGAGGTATTGCAGCATTTGAACAGCCACCAGCAGATTCTTTATTAACCAGGATTTAAAAGCCATAAATGTGGACTACAATTAAGCAGATATAGCATGTGAACACTTTACATTATGAACCGTAGTTACAAATATTATTATACTGATGCACTTTCACTTTACTTATCATTTTACTTTTGAACAATTATTGCTAATCCACGTTTGTATTTATCTTCTTTAACCGGAAGCATAATATTTTGCTTTAATTTTGTTTTATGAGAAAACCAACAATAAAGAAGCTATATAACTTTTTTATTTGGGTTCACCAACACTTACATTCTATTTTTTCTTTTTCATATGATGAGCATCTTGACTCATTGTATTGGTGCCATTACAAAACCTAACAGCAGCAAGGTTTTATGCTACTTTCTATTCAACCCAGACTGCATTCTTCTTCGTCTGGTTTCATTTTCACTTGACATGTTTAGATTTAATGTTGTAGATCACAATGAAGTAAAAATTACATTTTAAGTAAATTAAGTTATTGAAGCATTATAACCAGAAACATGTAAAATGAGTGAAATGCAACATAAATGATATGGATGCATTTCTGCAAGGCTTATGTTGTTGTTTGATTATTCACTTTGATTAATTTAAAATCTATAAGAACATTTAGAATTTTTTTTACTTTACACTTTTTTTTGCTACACTACATCACCTCATTCAAAAAAGGCACGATTGTTTATGTCCTTTCAGTAATGAGAAAAACACAAGCTCAGAGATGAATGAATAAAACAAACCCTGCCCACAGTTAATGTAAAAGTCAGATTACATTACTTTAAACTAAGAATATTACTCATTATTCAGAAAAAAAGCACATTTAAGACAATGTTTTTGTTACATTTTTAATCAACTTGCTATTTACATTTATTGTGTCTTCAGTAAAAATGTGAGTTACACAAATAACACCACAATCTCCACAGAGTGCAAATTGTAAATAAACGAAATGAAACTATGGACAACTCATTAAAAGTTACTTTAAACAAGGATACCGAATAAAACCTGTAGCATGGTAGTTTATCTACATTGCAAAAATACCTTGAATATATGGGAAATTTGTTGGTTTAATCATATTTTAGTTATAATATCATTTTCTATTAATAATTCACATCAGAGTACACAAACTCAACAGATGAGACAGTTTTTCTTTTTTCAGCTTTGGGTCTTTGCTTGGAGAATTTCAAAGCTGCATAATTCAGTGTTTCATCTTTATAATCCTGGAGAAAAAAAATTATGCAAAAATAAAATAATGTTCAATTTAACATTATGACCTTACAGTATACACTGATCAGGCATAACATTATGATCACTGACAGGTAAAGTGAATAACACTGATTATCTCCTCATCATGGCACCTGTTTGTGGGTGGGATATATTCGGCAGCAAGTGAACATTCTGTCCTCAAAGTTGATGTGTTAGAAGCAGGAAAATGGACAAGCATAAGGAATTGAGCGAGTTTGACAAGGGCCAAATTGTGATTGCTAGACCACTGGATCAGAGCATCTCCAAAACTGAAAGCTCTTGTGGGGTGTTCCCGGTCTGCAGTGGTCAGTATCTATCAAAAGTCATCCAAGGAAGGAACAGTGGTGACCCGGCGACAGGGTCATGGGCAGCCAAGGCTCACTGATGCATGTGGGGAGCAAAGGCTGGCCCGTGTGGTCTGATCCAACAAATGAGCTACTGTTGCTCAAACTGCTGAAGAAGTTAATGCTGGTTCTGATAGAAGGTGTCAGAATACACAGTGCATCGTAATTTGTTACATATGGGGTAGTGCCATGCTTTGGGCAATGTTCTGCTGGGAAACCTTGGGTCCTGCCATCCATGTGTATGTTATTTTGACACGTACATCCCACCTAAGCATTGTTGCAGATCATTCTGTACACCCTTTCATGGAAACAGTATTCCCTGATGTCTGTGGCCTCTTTCAGCAGGACAATGCGCCATGCCACAAAGCAAAAATGGTTCAGGAATGATTTGATGAACACAACAATGAGTTTGAGGTGTTGACTTTGCCTCCAAATTCTTAAGATCTCAGTCCAGTCCAGCATCTGTGGGATGTGCAGGATAAACAAGTCCGATCAAACAAGGTCCTCCCTTGCAATTTACCCAACTTAAATGATCTGCTGATAACATCTTGGTACCAGATACCAAAGCACACCTTCAGTGATCTAGTGGATTTTGGTGGCAAAAGGGGGACCAACACACTATTAGGCAGGTGGTCATAATGTTATGCCTGATTGGTGTAGGTAACATAGAAAAATTGCATACAGTGAAAATCTGATCAAAGTGACATTATAGATTATATCTAGAACATTCTTATAGAGGTCAACATAGAAAGGAAGCCATACAGTTTACATACTTTAGTCATTATATAAAAGCTAAAGTGTTTACTTACCTGCACACGTACCTGCCTAGTTACTGTAGAGTTTTCTATAGAAGTTTTTACTATTAATACAGAAACACACTTATTAGTCTTTTTCACAGTTAACTGTAGTTAAATAAACCTAAGTGAAGTAGATTGAGAACTTACATTTACAGTTTTCACATTTTCTTTTCCTCACCATGAAATAAATGAGACAGAAAATCAGAACCGTGCACAAACCCAAAGCCGTTCCCAAACCGATCACTGTCCATTGTAAAGATCTGATCATTTCTGATACTGTTAAGAAGATATAAACTCAGTGAAACACAATTATTCATTAATAAATAATGATATATAAACCAGCATACCTGTTTTGTCTTGTGTGTCGATGTTAATGCTGTTTCCATGCAGTGTTGTCTTAGATGCTGATGAATGATCACACCGAGCAGATGTAGATGTTCCTGATGCAATAGCAACAATCTCACATATCACATATATGTATCATTAATATCGACAATTCACTTTGAATTTGACTTTCATGAATACACATGTGAACAGTAATAAACAACACAACATTATTACATTTAACCAGTCACATGATAGTCAAAGTCCTACCTTTAATTTTTAAATAAGTCACAGAAGAAAACATGAGTGCACAGTAGTACGTGGCTTCATCAGACCGCGTGGTGTTTGAAATGGTCATAATGAAGCAGTTTTCTTCGTTTTTTTTTATCTGAAAGCGGGAATTTTGGAATTCACTGTAAAACATTTCTCCAGCAGGTTTAAAAGGCCCAGCTATAAAAACAGGTGCTTTTCTGTTTTCGTGCTTAAACCAGAAAATTTCTCCTTTTCTGTAATCAAAAATACAACATTGTAGAAGAGCTGAGTCACAGAGATCCACGATGAGCTCTTTATCAGGGCTATAAACTTCTGGCTCTGTTTGGGATTGTGCAGTAACCCAGTGTCTACCAGGTTGAATTATATCTATAAAAGCAAGTAAATCAATTAAAAAACAAAACAAAAGCATAAAATTCAGATATTATTATAAAATTATTTCAAAATGTATATTCTAATGATTTTACTGTACATATAGCTCACATAAAAGTTGTTTAGAATTTTAGGGAATATAGATTTATTATATTTATTTATATATTTTTTATTGTATTTTATGTATACATTTTTCAATACTGTCTAAATTCCAATAAGCTTCAGACAAGATGGAAATAAATCAAACATAATAACTGACACATACTACTTACACATGGTGCAGAAGATCAAAATGAAAATCCAGAAATCAGCCATTTTTCATTACTTAGAAATTCTACAGTGTTTATCAGCAGAATATGAATGCACTTGATGCATGGTTTAAATTCATATTTATACTACATGCGGGCTGTACTGTACTGAACACGCCCCAGGATATCACATGTGGTTGGTTCTTACGTAATAGGACATGATAAGCAGACTCGAGCCATTCTCAGCACCAACCCACATTTTTTCCATTTTTTTGTATTGGTGTTACACAGAGATTTAATGTCAAAGGTGACAAAATGGAAATGTGGTTTGTTTTTACACTCCCATGTGCTTCACATGCTGAAAGAAAGTCTTTCTTAATTCCATCAAAACCCATTTATAATATCTGTGGTGAACCACTAACCTCCTTAAAAGGAATCTACCTTCAGCTTTGCAACACATGAACATGCAAATCAATCAAAGTGTTTGTCTTTCTTCTGAAATGTAAGATTTATAGATCACTATATTGAGCATTAAAAGTAAATGAGGCATTTTAACCAGTGTCACAGCCCCTTCAAAGTCATACTAAGAAAGCAACTAAAAACTTTGGCCTATACAGTAAATGATTATGGCTCCATATGGGGAAGATTCAGCTTCATTATCCAATGTTTCACTTTGTTCTATGAGGAAAAAATACATGAAATACAGGAAATAGTCGAACTGTGAAATCACAACAATGAACAAAGACTTGGTGATGTCAGCAACAGAGCGTAAAGTGAGCAAATACTTAAAGTAATGAAAACAGTTATAAACAGTCAGAGTCACCTTATAAACCTTATAAACAGTGTGAATGTGTGTTGGAAGTGTAGTCCAGAGAGACCATGTTTGTAGGCTGTGATTTATGTTTAGGGCTAAAACAAAACCATTATAAAAATACATTCGTAATAGAAGATTATTTTAGCGTAAATTCTGAAATCTTCATATTTATTGTGTCTTCAACCAGAATCACAGTCATCCAAATGAGCAGAAAAAAACTCACCATAGCCAAAGTTTAGTAATAAAAATGTTTGAATTATTGCTTCACTAGTTTGAGTTAAAACAAATCTTCATTAGTTACTTTAAACATCTAAACAGAAGCACTACTACAACTGCACTGCAAAAAAAATAAAAATAAATCTTGAATATAGGAAAACATTATTTCATATTTATTTTTATGAGATAAGTTTAAACACAAATGACTATTTCTAGGCCTCCATTTTGTCCATTTTTTTGTCATACAATTTGTCAGCAACATAAGACAAGTTCAAGTTCAAAATGAACAAAATACATTTTCAAAACACAGAAATAAGGGGGGCATGGTGGCTTAGTGGTTAGCACGTTTGCCTCACACCTCCGCCGTGTGTGTGTGTGGAGTTTGCATGTTCTTCCCGTGCCTTGGGATTTTCTCCAGGTTCTCCGGTTTCCTCCCCCGGTCCAAAGACATGCATTGTAGGTTGATTGGCATCTCTAAATTGCCTGTAGTGTGTGTGAGTGTGTGTGTGCCCTGCGATGGGTTGGCACTCCGTCCAGGGTGTATCCTGCCTTGATGCCCAATGATGCCTGAGATAGGCACAGGCTCCCCATGACCCAAGAATAGATCGGATAAGCGGTAGACAATGAATTAAATGAAATGAAAATACAGAAATACATTTTGAGTCAGGATGGACTTGATGAAATTTATTCACTGTATTTGCAGTGTAATAGAATATGCATCATGTGCAAATAATCATTTATTACATCTTACAGATTTCTTCACATCAGAGTACACACATTCATCTAATGAGCCAGTTTTCCTTTTTTCTTCAGCTTTGGCTTTCCTCTTGGAGAACTGCAAAGATGCATAATTCAATGTTTCACCTTCAAATTCCTAAGAAACATAAGAATGCAAAAGGATAAAATGTTAAAACAAAGTTCAGCTCAAAGTAACAACTACAGTGTGGGTAATTGCACTAAATACATTAACTACATAAAACAAGAGCAGCATCCAAATGAAAGCTTGGGATTGTTGTGTAAATCTCACCAACCTAAACATATAAATTACATTTAGAAAATTTTAATGAGAAACATATTAATGCAGCAAGGTTTCACAAATATAAGTAAGAACATACCTGTCTTGCTCCTGGAGAATCTTCTATAGAAGTGTTCAACATAAAAAGTCAGTTATTTGATTATTTATTAATGATTAATTATAAGGTAATTATTACTATTATTTTATGGTAACACACTTACTTTTATCCCATTTTTTACCCCTCAGTATAAAATAAGTGAGACAGAAAATCAGAAGTGTGCATAAACCCAAAGCCATTCCCAGACCGATCACTGTCCAATGTAGAGATCTGATCATTTCTGGTAGTTATTTCAACACATTATATTTATATTAGTACAAATGATTTTCTATACAAATTATGCATAAGAAGAATTATGTAATGGTGAATTACACAACACTTTACCTGTTTTATCTTGTGTGTTCATGTTTCCATGCAGTGTTGGTTCACACATCACTGAATTATCACACAGAGCTGGTTTAGATGTTTCTGATAAAATAGTAACATGCGCACATATAAACATTTATCAGGTTTCACTCTCTAAAATCTGTATCCCAGTGCTTTTGGAGAAAGCAAACTTCACTACTTCACTAGTTTTCGTCTTCCAGGTTGAACATGTTAATGGGAAAAATCTCATAATTTAACCAGCGGCTATAGTGGAAATCCTACCTTTTATTTTTAAATAAGGTTTCCCCCCTCCAAACACAGGGGGTGTGTGTCATCAATAGTGCACAGAAATACATGGCTTCATCAGACTGCAGGATGTTTAAAATGGTCATATTGAAACAGTTTGAAGATTGTTCTATTTGGAAACGAGACTTTTGGACTCCATTATAAAACATTTCTTCAGAAGTCCTAAAGAACTTGATGATAGTCTGAGGTTTTTTTCTGTCTTTTTGCTTAAACAGAGCCATCATCCCAAATTGCTTTTCAGAAACACAACACCTCAACGTAGCTGTAGCTCCAATATTCACAGTGAGCTCTTTATCAGACTGATAAACTGGTGGCTTGGTGAGGGAATGTGTAGTAACCCAGCGTCTATCAGGTTGGACTTTATCTAAAAAAAATGAATGAATTAAGTCAGTAATAAATATACATAGATATTCCTAGAAGTTCATTCCTTTTGCAGCAAAGGTTAAAACAAGATGATTTTTAATAGTATGTTAAAAAAGATGGAAATAATTTCCTCATATACTTACACATGGTGCTGAAGATCAAAATTAAAATAATGAAACCAGTCATTTTTCATTTATTATAAATTCTACAGTGCTTATATCTCATTTATGAACTGAATATGAATGCACTTGAAGCATGGTTTGAATTTATACGTATACTATAGGCAGTCTGGCCTGAGCACGCCCCGAATGTCACGATAAGCACGTATATTGTATTCTGACCTACATCTACACCACATTTTTCCATATATGACTTTTGATGTTGCACAGAGACATCATGAAAAAGATGTTATGACAGAATGGAAAATGAAGCTCTCCCGTCTCATGACTGTTTATTATAACTGCTCTATTACACCAACCTGTGTACAAAATGGCAAATATCATGCACAAACTAATTCCAGTGTTGTGCTCTGCTTGGACATGAAGAACAAATGTTATCTCAAAATGTGACTAACAAAACTGATCCTCAGGGTGATTCATCCAAATGCACAAACTAGTGACACTGTATTGTTATTGTATTGTACATTAAGCACTGCAGTTGGAGATTTTATCATTTTTGTCTGTACAGCTTCTTCTTCTTCGTTTTCTTCTTCTTGATGTTATTAAAGCGTGCTGCAGAATAAACAGAAAATCTATTGTATGACTGGACTTACATGGAATATATGTATATAATCATACATATATTTGCGAACACACACACACACACACACACACACACACACACACACACACACACACACACACACACACACGCACACAAACACACAGGTGTACCTTTGCATCTAAATGCCATGCAGTGCAGAAGGCTGCATCGCGGCCAAGAAGAGGATATCTTGGAACCTACTGAGTGAAGCTGGACAAATCAGAGATCACATAATTTTCTCATGTTAGATGTGAACATTACCTGTAAATCTTGACCTGTATCTGCATGACTGGCTGATTAAATAACTCCATTAATGTGCAGGTGTTACTAATAAAGTGGACAGTAAGTGTACCTACATGTAATATCCATAATAAACTGCATCTTATTTGTCAGAAATATGACAGTCACCACATAGCAATACACAGTACAAAACAAGTTATCACCAGGTCAAAATTAAGTGGTCACTAATATAAGAAAAAAATGATGCAGCTTTCAATTTGCTATAAAAGAAATGAAAATTTCAGCATCACCTCAGAATGTTACAATGCACCGACACTAGACACTTTCTTTAATATTAAATCAAATCTAAGTGCCTGTTTTTCTGTAATAAAGTCAAAGCCTTTTCATGTGACTAAAGCCTTTTCATGTGGTACTAAAGAGACTGAAGGCTGATGTTCTATTATAAAGCCAATAAATGAGATGTAAATATTTCAAAAATCTAAATTAAATATTATCAAATACATAAGACTGTAATACTGGCACTATTTAAGTATAAACAATAAATAATTGCAGGGAAATTGTGTCTGAAGTTCTGTTTGAAATCATGCCGATTTATTGGCTCAGGTAGGTCATGTGGTAAAGCAGAGCATACCAGCAAGACATAATCGGGCATCTATGTCACATTACTCCAGCTTCTACTCACCTGAAGTAAGCCTAGAGTGGACGCCTGGAGTGTGGCAAGCGGCACAACATCTCATTGCCTTCTCAGGGAACCGGGTTGCATATGTTACCTGTTGTAGTTCTCTTTTGAGGGAACTCAATGCTGAATAATGGCTTAAACTATGGGAATGTCAAGACTAGTGCCCCCACATGCTGTGACATGTCTGTCCAGGAGGTTGTCAAAGGGCATGAACGAGCCGGGATTAGACCACCATTAGCCCTGAAAGACCTGTAAGACCGTGTTCTTCTACTATGCTAAGTCTAATAGCCGTTTCCAAGGTCAGAAACTTCTCAGTGGCTGACTCCATTGGCTCAAAGGAGGCTTAGAGCAGCCCCTCCATGACCAATGAGAGGACCCAGGAAGGGAGGCATGGTCTGCAGGAAAGCCTCGGCTGCCTGGCACTACACAGAAAGTGAGACAGCAGAGAATAGGCATGTGACTCACAGCAATGGCTGCCTTAATGTGGAGGGTGATTAGCCCTCAAAGAAACGTGTCTGCAGGAACTAGATCCTGATGAAGAGGAGCATCAGGTTCAAAACACTGATGCTTGCCTACAAAGCCAAGAATTAACCAGCACCATCTTACCTCAAAGCTCTCATTACTCCTCGCACTGCACCTCGCTCCCTCAGAATGTGGTAGCTTAGTGTTTATAATGTTGGGCTACATGGCTGTGAGTTTGAATCCCAGATCCACCAAGCTGCCACTTCTGGGCCCTTGAGCAAGACCCATAACACTCAGTTGGTCAGTTCCTCAATATCTCAAATGAGATAAAATGTAGGCTGATCTTCATAAAGGCATCTTTCAGATGCTGTAAATGTAAAGGGTGTCTGCAGAGGTAAAAGCCCCTACTCCTGAGCTAAAGTTTAAAACTGTCTCATGTGTAGCAGATACAAAGGAATAGCTTTGGCCGCTACCTCCATGGGCCAAGCACCAAGAAGGTGGTTCTCTGAGAGGCAGAAATCACACACTTCCCTGTGTTGAGCATAAGGACATCATGTGTGCAAGCACAAAATCTCAAAGCCTGGCTGCCACATCTCTCTACTGAGCCAAGATGAGCCAGTCATCTAGAGTACATGGATGCCTTGGGGCACAACAATGCCAAAGCAGCACTCCATGCACTTTGTGAGAGTGAGCAAAAAAACTAGGCCAAAAGAGAGAACTCAGGCTGCAATGCTAGCTTTTTTTTCCAGCCTCAGCAGGCCAGGCTAGGGCCAGTGACTAAGTGGTTGATAGCCCTAGTTCTTTGCTGTGTTGATGGAAGAACAGGCCCTTAGGAGAAACTGGGTTGTCTCTCTGTGGCAACCAATGCATCAATGAAATGGCTGATGGCATGGGCCATGTAACTGAATAAAGTGATGTAGATGGCCTTTTATGTTGTTGCTGGTGCATTCTGCTTCGTCATGTGACCTACCTGAGCCGATAAATTGGCATGATTTCACACAGAGCTTCAGACACAACTTCCGCAAAGAAGCATTCCCATAGTGTTAACCATGACACAGCATTGAGTTCCTTTGAAAGGGAGCAGTTGTTTGCTAGCTGTCGGTACAGGAAGCTGTCTAGCCTACACAGAAAATGTAAAAAAAAAACATATGTGTAGGCTTGCATTGTCTGAGAAGGATACATGCCATGCTGCTTTCAAATCTCATACAAATGTCAAAAGCATACGAATGTCGCTCAAAAAAATAATGTTTATATAAATTAATATCTGATATTCATTAATTAATTCAATTATTCATCAAAAAGGTTACTGATGTGATTGACGCTGCATTTGCAGTTGATATGATCTGTTATTAATATTGCTATTGTAAGCAAACTGCATTGTTACATCACAAGAGTTTGTAAAAGGCTTGGAGCATCAACTGAGCAAATACATAAATAAATTAAAAGTCTTTATAAACAGTCTGTGAGTGTGTGTGTGTTGTCGGAAGTGTAGTCCAGAGAGACCATGTTTGTAGGCTGAAATATATGTTTAAGGCCAAACCAAAACACATTAGTAACAGAACTATAATTTTGCTTAACCTCAGAAATCTTTATAATTATTGTCTTCAACAAGAATCTGTTATACAAATGAGCCAACAAAACCTACACTACACTATACACTACAGCCACAATATAGTCATAAAAATGCTTAAATTATCATCTCACTGTTAGTTTAAGTTAAAAATATGACAGTTAAAAAATAGAGGTGAGAAATCTCCAGGAGTTGCTATAAAACATATGTACAAAAGCACTACTATATTGACACTGCAAAAATAATATCTTAAATATGGTAAAAAATTATTTCATATTTATTTTTGTGAGATAAGTTCAAAAAAGATTAAATAAATGTCTAGCTATCAGCAACATAAGACATGTTCACGCTCAAAATGAGCAAAATACATGTTCAAAATACAGAAACACATTTTCCTAGCATCAGGATAGACTTGAAGAAATTGCTAAAATATTTTCATGGTATTTGCAGTGTAATTGAACCGTGTGGAAACAATCATTTATTACATCTTACAAATTTTACAGATTTCTTCACATCGGAGTACACACACTCATCTGAAGAGCCAGGTTTCCTTATTTCTTCAGCTTTGATTTTCCTTTTTGAGAACTGCAAAGCTGCATAATTCAGAGTTTCAGCTTCAGATTCCTATAAAAATGAAATAATAAATAAATAAATAAATAAATAAATAAATAGTAATAACCTTACAGTATATTTGAATGCACTATATACACTAACTACACAGAACAAGAGGAGCATCCAAATAATAACTTGTGATTGTTGTGTAAATCTTAACCTAGATGTTTAAATAATATCTAGACTACTGTAATGAGCAACACATTAATGTAGCAACATTTAACTCTATGTAGGGAAATTAGTAGAGAGATTTAGGTGTAAAGAAAATATAAAACAAATTATCTATGGCATATAATATTATAATATCAACAATATAATTTCATGCACACATACCTGCCTCGTTTCTGGAGAATTTTCTCTAAAAGTGTTCACTATTATTACAGAAATAAACATAATAATCATTTTAATAGAAATAAAATTATTATTTGAAATTATAATCTGATAACAAAAGCACTTACCTTTATCGCATTTACTTCTCCTCAGTATGAAATAAGTGAGACAGAAAATCAGAAGTGCGCACAAACCCAAAGCCGCTCCCAAACCGATCACTGTCCAGTGTAGAGAAATGGTTTTCTACTCAAATTATGATTAATGATTTATCAATATTTATTTCATTGTGAATTACCCTTTACCTGTTTTCTCTTGTGTGTTCGTGTTAGTGTTGTTTCTATGCAGTGTTGGTTCACACACTACTGAATTATCACACAGAGCTGGTTTAGATGTTTCTGAAGAAATAACATAATAACAAGAATGAAATATCATGCTCACTGATAAACATTTAACATGATTCAATTACTAGTGTCTGTGTCACTTTTAGCATTTTACTAATTTACTATTTTTATTGTCCAGCTTGAACATGTTAATGGTAATAAGGGAAAATATCACTGCATTAAACCAGCAGCTTAATTAATTTTAATCAAAATCCTACCGTTAATGTTTAAGTAAGTTCCATCTCTAAACACAGGGTGGTATGCCATCAATTCTGCACAGTAGTACATGGCTTCGTCAGACTGAGTGATGCTTAAAATCGTCATATTGAAGCAGTTAGAAGATCTTTCCATTTTAATACGAGACTTTTCGATTCCATTATAAAACCTTTCTTCAGAAGTCTTATAGAACTTGATCATAAGTTGAGGTGGTTTTCTGTCTTTTTGCTTAAACCAGGCCGTCATCCCAAATTCATCTTCAGAAACACAACACCGTAGAGTAGCCGAATCTCCGATATTCACACTGAGCTCATTATCAGGATGATAAACCTGTGATTCTGTATGGGATTGTGCAGTAACCCAATGTCCACCAGGTTGGACTGTATCTATAAAAACAAACATATTCAGGTAATTAATTTAAAATTAATTTCAAAAATCAATATCAAAAACACCACGACTGTATGCATCTTATTTAGAGTAATAAGCTTGTAAGTTGTTTTTTTTTTTTTTCTTCAAAATACATCAGACTAGATGGAAAATATTTGCTCATATTACTTACACATGGTGCTGAAGATCAAAAGTAAAATCCAGAAACTGGTCATTCTTAGAAATTCTAGAGTGCTTATAACTCATTTATCAACAGAATGTGAATGCACTTGAAGCATGGTTTGAATTTATATTTATCCTACAGGGGGTATGTACTGAGCATGCCCAGAATATGACACGTGATTGGTTGTTTTAAAAAAAGGCATGAAACACAAGCAGCTGGTATTCTGATCTGCCTACATCTACACCACATTTTTCCATATTTGTTTTTTGTTGTTGCAAAGAGATAACATGATGCAGATGTTATCACAGAATGGAAAATGTGGTTTAATCAAACACTCACGTGTGTCTACATTAACATCTCACTGTTGCTTATTTTAATTGCTTTCTTAATTTAGCTTGTATCTACAAAATTCCAAATAAATAAATCTAAATGTGGTCAAACAGTTACATAAAAACTAGGCCCTATAGACTCTAGAGTCATCATCATGGAATTGGGAGTGCCAGTGGGGTGTTCTGTTTGGACACGAAGAACAAACATGACCTCAAAATCTGACCAAAAAAATATATATCTGCATTTTGTTGTGCTAAATTAGATCAGTTTATGTGTCCAAACTACTGACATTGTGTGAATTTATGTGTTTCTGCCTTATTGTATTGTACTGGGGTTGGACAATAAAGCTACAACAGTGGCCAATATAGTGTTGGAGGTTTCGTGCCTATATATGCCGGCATTGTGGCCAAACTTTTATGAGTAGAGCGTGAAGGATGAACTAACAGAGCAATACCAGAACTGTACGTAAAATATTGCAATCCTCACAACAAAATGGGAGACATGCTGGTGAACGTCTTGTCTTTGGGGTGCATTTTGAGCCACAGAATTTGAGATAATGTTGGCAAACCACCAAGAAGCACAAACCACATCCAACAGTCAATGTCAATGCAAGAGGAAGTTTTCTAAAAGGCATGTCCAGGTACTAACCCGCATTGTAAAAAAAACCAAAAAAAAACACAGCTGACAACTCACTGTGGAATTTAATATGCATCTTGACTCTCCCATTTCCACCAAAACTGTTTGCCTGGAGCTCCACAGGGTCAATATTCATGGTTGGGCATTGGACAATGTGAAACATGTATTGTTTCTGGTGAGTCCATCTTCACAGACTTTCCCACATCCAGAGGAGTTACAGTGTGGAAAAGCCCCAAAGATGCTTACCACCTGGACACTTGCATGCCCAGAGTGAAGAATGGAGGTGGATCATTGGTGGTTTGGGCTGCAACATCATGGCATTCCCTCAGCCCACTGCTTGTGCTAGATGGAGGCGTTACTGACAAGGACTACTAAACATGCTTCAAACATTGTACCCTGAAGGTGGTGCTGTGTATCATGATGATAATGCACCAAAAGACACAGGTGACAGCACATGAGACATGAACATGAAAGTGAAGTCAAACATCCTCCATGGCCTGCACAGTCACCAGATCTGAATATTATTGAGCCACTTTGGGGTGTTTTGTATCTGTCATTCCCAAGAAGAATTGTTGATGTACTGGCTGCAAAGACAGGCCATACAGGCCATACAGACTACTAATAAATTGTTGTGGTCTGAAACCATGTGCTTCAGTTTCTTTGTCCAGCTTTTGTATTGTTACAGCTGGACACAGCAGCCATATAAACCCTATATGAGAACCTCTGATACAGTGTTTTATATTCTTGTTTATTATATAAACCTGTACAGACATTTTAGTCTGTAAATAAATTGGAGAGTTATTTATATGTACATTGATCAGGCATAACATTATGACCACCTGCCTGTGTTGTGTTGGTTCCCATTTTGCTGTCAAAACAGCCCTGACCCGTCCTTCAATGTGTATTCTGGCACCTTTCTATTAGAACCAGCATTAACCCTTTCAGCAATGTGAGCAACAGTAGCTCGTCTGTTGGATCGTATCACACGGGCCAGCCTTCGTTCCACATGTGCATCAATGAGCCTTGGCCGCCCATGACCCCGTCACTGGTTCACCACAGTTTCTTCCTTGGACCACTTTTGATAGATACTGACCACTGCAGTGCAGGAAAACCCCACAAGAGCTGCAGTTTTGGAGATGCTCTGATCCAGTCATCTAGCCATCACAATTTGGCCCTTGTCAAACTCGCTTAAATCCTTTTTCCTGCCTCTAACACATCAACTTTGAGGACAGGTGCCATGATGAGGAGATAATCAATGTTATTCACTTCACCTGTCACTGCTCATAATGTTATGTCTGAGCGGTGTATATATTTATTATATCTTTCTTATTTGTTGTATATTGTTTCATTTTTCTCATCTTTTAAGTCTAAGTGCTTTCTGTTGCTCTTGTGTTGTAACACCAAATTTCGCCTTGGAGATTAATAAAGTACTTGACTCTACTCTACTCTGCTCTACTCTACACCATTCTACTCACTATTGGATATGCCAAATGTGCTTTCCATACTTCACAACAAAATTTTAAACATGTAACAGATTGATTGCACAATCCTCTGTAAAACCAGATGGTGCTGCTCTGTTTGAAAATCTTCATTCTCTTTGCTTGAAGGTTTACTGTGTAGGTGGAGCCGCAGTGAAACTGGAGAGAAGATGTCTGAGCAGCTCAGTGTACACCTATCTCCAGCACAGTCCTAACCACAACACAGAGTCTTCTGCCTTCTAGCATGTGGTAAGAGGTACTGCAGCATTTAAGACACAACTAACAGATTCACTAACAGCTAGTTCTCTAGCTTCTCATAATCTAAAATTCATAAATGTTAGGCCTTCAGGCCTTGTATTTAATACCTTTCTCTATTTTTGGGAGGATCCATCTTTGTTATTTAATATTTCACTTTAATGTAGAGCATTCGTCTGTTAATGTAAAGCATGTTTAAAATAGTTTACTCAACACTCACTGATAAAGCATATTACTTTGCTATTTATAGGTGTTGCACAGAGATATCATGATGTAGATGTTATGACAGAATGGAAAAATGTGGTTTACTCGTACACTCACCTGTGTCTACACTAACATCTCACTGTTGTTAATTTTAACTGCTCTCTTAATTCAACTTGTATAAGTAAATGCCTATAATGTAAATGTCTCTAAACAGTTCCACTGTTACAGACACGCCAGACTCTACACGCACACAATCACAGCACACTCCCTCTCCCGAGTTCTGATAAGCAACACCTGATAATCATCAACACCCTCCCTCACAGCACTACAAATACCACCTCAGATCACTCAGTCTTCGTCCGGTCTCGTTAACACAACCCTACGTCTGATGTTAACTGCTAGGGCTCTCTTGCTAACGAATATCCCTGTGTCTCTAGAGATCTCAGCGTTTTCCGACAACGCCACGCTTCCAGCGCTTACCCCGGGGTTTCGCTCACGCCACGCCTGCCCGCTTCCACGCTTCAGCTACCACGAACCAAGCCACAGCACTCCTCCGGCTTCCTCCGTATCCAAGAACAGTATAAGCTCGCACTCACCTGCACTCTGCACGCTCCACGCTTTCCTGATTGTTCAAATAAACTCCACAGAAATTGTGCCTGTGTCTCTGTCCCCTTCTGTACGTAACAAAAGACCAGACCAACAACGCCTGAACAATCGGGATGAGCGCTCCGGATCCCGTTCACGAGCTGATCGAGGCACTTCGCCATGCTCTCACCAGTGCTCCCACGTCCGCGCCACCAGCGATTACTTCCACCTCCACCGCGACCTCTACCTCACCTCCGGTGATCGCCAGTCCCGTGGCCACCCCGGCGCCCTTCTCTGGCTCGGCGGAGGACTGCAATGGATTCCTGCTGCAGTGCTCGCTGGCCCTGGAGATGCAACCACACCTGTACGCCAATGATCGTGCCAAAGTAGCCTTCATAATCTCTCATCTCGACGGGAAGGCCCTTCGTTGGGCCGAACCCATCTGGACCCAAAACAACCCCATCGTGACCTCACTGCCAAACTTCGTCGAACATTTCAAGGAGGTCTTTGGGAAACCAGCATGGGACTCGTTGATAGGTGAGAGATTATGTAGATTAAAGCAGGGTGTAATGTCAATTTCTGATTATGCCTTACAGTTTCGAACCCTTGCGGCTGCCAGTGGTTGGAAGGAGCAAGCCCTGATCACCACATATCATCAGGGCCTTGATCCCCGCATACGGCTGCATCTCGCTGCATACGAGGATTCCATCGGGCTGGAGAAATTCATCCAACTCTCCATCAGGTTCACTACTCGTATGCAGCTGTGTCTCAAGGAGCACCAGGACCAGCCGTTGTTCCCCACCACCCTCTGCCAGCCAGATCCCGTCAGCCACCCAGAACCAGCCAGCGAGACCATGCACCTGGAGCACTCGGGCGTCTCGGCCACGGAGCGAAAGCGAGAGCGGCAGAGGAGGCTGACCCAGAATCCTTGTTTCTATTGTGGCCGTTCGGGGTATTACGTCGCGGAATGCCCCCTCCGCCTGGCGCAATCGATGGTGAGTGTTCTTCTGCCAGTGTTAAATAAAATGAAGCCACTCACTATTGTTGTCAATCTCGTTACCACCAATTTGTGTCTTTCAGCCAATGCGCTCCTCGATTCTGGGTCAGCTGGAAACTTCATCTCCGGAACCCTCTGCCGCCAGCTCCGCCTCAAAACCACCGCCACGCCGAAGGTCTACCAGATTCACGCAGTAACCAGGAAACCCCTTCGTCAAGTGCGTCACCTTGCGGGGCCTCTTCACCTCCAGGTCAGAGCTCTGCACACGGAGGAGATCTATCTGCTGGTTCTGGAGGACTCAATGGCTGATGTTGTCCTGGGCCACCCCTGGCTGGAGCAGCATAACCCCATCCTTTCCTGGAAGACAGGAGAAATCATGAAGTGGGGAGAGCAATGTTTCGACGGCTGCTTTCTGAAACTCCCAGTTCCAAAACCCCCACGTTCCCATGAAATCCTGGTTCATGCCATATCCATGGAGAGCCCGCTCGAAGCACGTACAACGGCCATCCCTGCTACTCCCGCTTCAGTAATGTCTTCTGTCCCAGGAAAGCCTCCAAACTACCCCCACATCGGCACCTCATTCCCGGTGAACCAGTGCCCAGAGGGAAGATCTACTCCCTCTCCATCCCAGAGGAGAAGGCCATAGAGGAATATATAAAGGAGGCCCTGTCTCAAGGCTACATTCGCCCGTCCACCTCCCCTGCTGCGTCAAGCTTTTTCTTTGTGGCCAAGAAGGACGGTGGCTTACGACCCTGCATTGACTACCGAGCTCTCAACAAGATCAAAGTCAAGTTCAGGTATCCCCTTCCTCTCGTCCCCTTGGTGCTGGAGTGCCTCCGCGGCGCCACTGTGTTCACCAAGCTGGACCTCCGCAGCGCCTACAACCTCATCAGGATACGAGAGGGGGATGAGTGGAAGACCGCGTTTGTGACCCCCACTGGCCATTACGAGTATTTGGTCATGCCATACGGACTTGTCAACGCCCCCTCCGTGTTCCAGGATTTCATGCATGAGGTGCTCCGGGAGTTCCTGCACAAGTCAGTTCTGGTGTATATCGACGACATCTTAATCTACTCCCGGAGCATGGCCGAACATCGCCGGCACGTTGCGGAGGTCCTGCAATGTCTAAGGAACTACCATCTATTCCTCAAGGCCGAGAAGTGTGTCTTCCACCAGTCCTCTGTACAGTTCCTTGGATATGTCATCGACCGCAGTGGCATCCACAAGGATGAGAAGAAGGTAGCTGCTGTCCGAAACTGGCCCACCCCCACTTCCGTTAAAGACCTTCAAAGATTTCTAGGCTTTGCGAACTTCTACCAGTGGTTCATTCAAGACTACAGTTCCATTACCAGCCCGCTTACCAGTCTCCTTCGAAATAAACCCAAGACATTAACCTGGACCCCAGCCGCTACTCAGGCCTTCGACAAGCTCAAAACCGCGTTTACCACCGCTCCCCTCCTGGTTCACCCCAACCCAGAGCTCCCATTCATCGTCGAGGTCGATGCCTCAACCACCGGAGTGGGAGCAGTTTTGTCTCAACAGCAGGGGAACCCCCAAAAGCTTCATCCATGTGCCTTCTTCTCACGAAAACTCAGCCCTGCGGAGGTAAATTATGATATCAGTAACCAGGAGTTGCTCGCCATCAAGCTCGCGTTGGAAGAATGGAGGCACTGGCTCGAAGGAGCAAAACACCCCTTTGTTGTCCTCACAGACCATAAAAACCTAGAATATCTACAGGCCACGAAGAGGCTGAACCCCCGTCAAGCCCGATGGGCTCTGTTCTTCACCAGGTTTCATTTCACCATATCTTATTGCCCCGGATCAAAAAACGTCAAGGCGGACGCCTTATCACGGATTCACAGCCGGGATGAAAACAGCGATGACCCCGAGTCCATCCTCCCCGAGAAACTCTTCACCAGTCCCATCTCTTGGTCTGAGGAAATGCTCCCCGAGCCAAGTGCTCCCACTGACGCCCCGCCTGGGTGCCCCCAAGGGCTGCAGTTTGTTCCACGCATGCGACGCACTGCTGTCATCCACTCCTCGCATGCGTCTCTGGGCACTGGCCACCCCGGGATCAATGGAACCCTCTCGCTCCTGAAGCAGTGCTTCTGGTGGCTCAACATGGCAGCAGACGTCAGAAGGTACATCCAAGGGTGCAGAGAGTGTGCCATCTCAAAGAGTTCGCGCCATCTCCCCTCTGCAAAAACTTCTGCCCCTGCCCGTTCCTAACTGCCCATGGTCACACCTAGGGGTAAATTTTATAACAGACCTTTCAGTCTCCGGGGGGTGTACGTGCGTCCTCGTGATAATAGACCGATTCTCCAAATCCTGCCGGTTAATCCCCCTGCCTGGACAGCCCACAGCCATGGACACAGCGAAGTGTCTGTTCAATCATGTGTTCCGATACTATGGGTTACCCAAATATATATTATCGGACCAGGGACTACAATTCACCTCCAGGGTCTGGAGGGCCTTCTTCAAGCATTTAGGTGTGACCGTAAGCCTCTCCTCGGGCTACCATCCCCAGACGAACGGGCAGACAGAAAGGAAAATTCAGGAGGTCGGCTGCTTCCTGCGTACCTTCTGCCGAGTTGGGCCGAGTATGCCCAAAACTCTCTGCATCAGCCCACCACAGGCCTCACTCCCTTTCAATGTGTGCTCGGCTACCAGCCTCCCCTGTTCCCTTGGGATGGAGAACCATCAGACGTTCCGGCCGTAGATTACTGGTTCCGGGAGAGTGAGAGGGTCTGGGACTCGGTGCACCTACAGCTCCAACAAGCACTTCGCAGGTGCAGGATGACAGTGGACCTTCGACGATCCCAAGCACCCGAATACCAGCCAGGACAGAAGGTCTGGCTGTCGACCCGGGACATCAGGATGCGCCTGCCCTGTAGAAAGCTGAGCCCTAGATTCATTGGTCCCTTCATTATCATCCGGCAGATCAACCCCGTCACTTATCACCTGCGACTCCCACCTGAGTACAAAATCCACCTGATATTCCATGTTTCCCTGTTAAAACCTCACTATTCTTCTGTTCTTCCCTCCACAGAGCCTGGCAAAGCCGAGGAACCTTCCCTTCCTCTGATCCTGGACGAAGGACCGGCCTATCTGGTGAGGGACATCTTGGACTCCTGGCGCCGTGGTGGTCACCTGGAGTATTTGGTCGACTGGGAGGGATACGGCCCTGAGGAGCAATCGTGGGTTCCCAGGAACGACATCCTCAATCCCAGTCTTCTCGAGGACTTCCACGCCAGACACCCCGATCGGCCAGCTCCACGGGGCAGAGGTCGGCCACCACAACGTCGGGGTCCATGGTCCTCAGGAGCGGACCATGGGGGGGGTAATGTTACAGACACGCCAGGCTCTACATGCACACAATCACAGCGCACTCCGTCTCCCGAGTTCTGATAAGCAACACCTGATAATCATCAACACCCTCCCTCACAGCACTACAAATACCCCCTCAGATCACTCAGTCTTCGTCCGGTCTCATTAACACAACCCTACGTCTGATGTTAACTGCTAGGACTCTCTTGCTAACGAATATCCCTGTGTCTCTAGAGATCTCAGCGCTTTCCGACAACGCCGCGCTTCCAGCGCTTACCCCGGGGTTTCGCTCACGCCACGCCTGCCCACTTCCACGCTTCAGCTACCACGAACCAAGCCACAGCACTCCTCCAGCTTCCTCCGTATCCAAGAACAGTATAAGCTCGCACTCACCTGCACTCTGCATGCTCCACGCTTTCCTGATTGTTCAAATAAACTCCACCTGTGTCTCTGTCCCCTTCTGTATGTAACATCCACACAAATTTGGCCCTATACACAGTCAGTATAGTGTTCTTATCTTATTGTGTTATTTTATATATTTAAACACTATAGTTTAGTTTACTTAGTGTGAACTTTTAATTTATTATAAAAAAGTGCCTTAAGTACTATGATAATTTCAAAAATTAAAAGGAGCAAAAGATCAAAAAACAAACAAAACAAAAAAACAACAACAAAGTCTATTCATAGTTAAATGACAAGAAATAATATTTATAATCTATTTATAATCTATCTATCTATCTATCTATCTATCTATCTATCTATCTATCTATCTATCTATCTATCTATCTATCTATCTATCTATCACTCTATCTGTCTATCTGTCTATCTGTCTGTCTGTCTGTCTGTCTGTCTGTCTATCTACAATATTAAGTCATCACTTTGGTTGTTTGAACTTTTTGTCTACTTTTATTAATTCGCATATATTCAAAATGTGTACAAAACACTATTTAAGTGTATCACATTAATTTGCAAACTTCAAGAAATCATACATAGATTTGCATTTTTTTATTTAATTGATTTGGAAGGTATAACAACAACAAGAACAAGAATTACACCAACAACAACAACAATAATACTACTATTACTACTACTACTATTACTACTACTATTACTACTACTAATAATAATAATAATTAGTAGAAGAAGAAGAAGAAGAAGAAGTTATGTAATATATTACAGTTTCATATATATCACTTCAGAGTACACCAACTTGTCTGACAAGCAAACTTCACGTCCCTTTAAGGCTGCATAAGTAAAGGTGTCGAAGTGAGATTTCTGAGGAATTAAAAAAGATAAAGATTCTTTTATGAAATAATATGTTTTAAATTGTACAGAGCAACAGATCATATAATTTGAGTTAATGTGAGTTAATCTTAAATATAGATTATAAGTAGCAGTACATGAATGTAGCAGCATACAGTATAAAGAGATGCATAACTAATGAATTGTGATCAGTCGTGAAATTTCGCCATGACTATAATCCAAGACTCACCTTCCTCATTTCTGGAGAATTCACTTTTAAGAAGTAAAAAAAAAAAGATTAGTCAATTTGATAGAACTGAATTGATGTAATTATTATCTGATTAAACAAGCACTTACTTTTATCACATTTTCTTCTCTTCAGTATGAAATAAGTGAGACAGAAAATCAGAAGTGCGCACAAACCCAAAGCCGTTCCCAAACCGATCACTGTCCAGTGTAGAGAAATGGTTTTCTACTCAAATTATGATTAATGATTTATGAATATTTCTTTCATTGTGAATTACCCTTTACCTGTTTTCTCTCGTGTGTTCGTGTTAGTGTTGTTTCTATGCAGTGTTGGTTCACACACTACTGAATTATCACACAGAGCTGGTTTAGATGTTTCTGAAGAAATAACATAATAACAAGAATGAAATATCATGCTCACTGATAAACATTTAACATGATTCAATTACTAGTGTCTGTGTCACTTTTAGCATTTTACTAATTTACTATTTTTATTGTCCAGCTTGAACATGTTAATGGTAATAAGGGAAAATATCACTGCATTAAACCAGCAGCTTAATTAATTTTAATCAAAATCCTACCGTTAATGTTTAAGTAAGTTCCATCTCTAAACACAGGGTTGTATGCCATCAATTCTGCACAGTAGTACATGGCTTCGTCAGACTGAGTGATGCTTAAAATCGTCATATTGAAGCAGTTAGAAGATCTTTCCATTTTAATACGAGACTTTTCGATTCCATTATAAAACCTTTCTTCAGAAGTCTTATAGAACTTGATCATAAGTTGAGGTGGTTTTCTGTCTTTTTGCTTAAACCAGGCCGTCATCCCAAATTCATCTTCAGAAACACAACACCGTAGAGTAGCCGAATCTCCGATATTCACACTGAGCTCATTATCAGGATGATAAACCTGTGATTCTGTATGGGATTGTGCAGTAACCCAATGTCCACCAGGTTGGACTGTATCTAGAAAAACAAACATATTCAGGTAATTAATTTAAAATTAATTTCAAAAATCAATATCAAAAACACCACGACTGTATGCATCTTATTTAGAGTAATAAGCTTGTAAGTTGTTTTTTTTTTTTTTCTTCAAAATACATCAGACTAGATGGAAAATATTTGCTCATATTACTTACACATGGTGCTGAAGATCAAAAGTAAAATCCAGAAACTGGTCATTCTTAGAAATTCTAGAGTGCTTATAACTCATTTATCAACAGAATGTGAATGCACTTGAAGCATGGTTTGAATTTATATTTATCCTACAGGGGGTATGTACTGAGCATGCCCAGAATATGACACGTGATTGGTTGTTTTAAAAAAAGGCATGAAACACAAGCAGCTGGTATTCTGATCTGCCTACATCTACACCACATTTTTCCATATTTGTTTTTTGTTGTTGCAAAGAGATAACATGATGCAGATGTTATCACAGAATGGAAAATGTGGTTTAATCAAACACTCACGTGTGTCTACATTAACATCTCACTGTTGCTTATTTTAATTGCTTTCTTAATTCAGCTTGTATGTACAAAATTCCAAATAAATAAATCTAAATGTGGTCAAACAGTTACATAAAAACTAGGCCCTATAGACTCTAGAGTCATCATCATGGAATTGGGAGTGCCAGTGGGGTGTTCTGCTTGGACACGAAGAACAAACATGACCTCAAAATCTGACCAAAAAAATATATATATCTGCATTTTGTTGTGCTAAATTAGATCAGTTTATGTGTCCAAACTACTGAAATTGTGTGAATTCATGTGTTTCTGCCTTATTGTATTGTACTGGGGTTGGACAATAAAGCTACAACAGTGGCCAATATAGTGTTGGAGATTTCGTGCCTATATATGCCGGCATTGTGGCCAAACTTTTATGAGTAGAGCGTGAAGGATGAACTAACAGAGCAATACCAGAACTGTACATAAAATATTGCAATCCACACAAGAAAATGGGAGACATGCTGGTGAACGTCTTGTCTTTGGGGTGCATTTTGAGCCACAGAATCCGAGATAATGTTGGCAAACCACCAAGAAGCACAAACCACATCCAACAGGATTAACTGTCAATGCAAGAGGAAGTTGTCTAAAAGGCATGTCCAGGTACTAACCCGCATTGTATCAAAAAACATAAAACCACAGCTGACAACTCACTGTGGAATTTAATATGCATCTTGACTCTTCCATTTCCACCAAAACTGTTTGCCTGGAGCTCCACAGGGTCAATATTCATGGTTGGGCATTGGACAATGTGAAACATGTATTGTTTCTGGTGAGTCCATCTTCACAGACTTTCCCACATCCAGAGGAGTTACAGTGTGGAAAAGCCCCAAAGATGCTTACCACCTGGACACTTGCATGCCCAGAGTGAAGAATGGAGGTGGATCATTGGTGGTTTGGGCTGCAACATCATGGCATTCCCTCAGCCCACTGCTTGTGCTAGATGGAGGCGTTACTGACAAGGACTACTAAACATGCTTCAAACATTGTACCCTGAAGGTGGTGCTGTGTATCATGATGATAATGCACCAAAAGACACAGGTGACAGCACATGAGACATGAACATGAAAGTGAAGTCAAACATCCTCCATGGCCTGCACAGTCACCAGATCTGAATATTATTGAGCCACTTTGGGGTGTTTTGTATCTGTCATTCCCAAGAAGAATTGTTGATGTACTGGCTGCAAAGACAGGCCATACAGGCCATACAGACTACTAATAAATTGTTGTGGTCTGAAACCATGTGCTTCAGTTTCTTTGTCCAGCCTTTGTATTGTTACAGCTGGACACAGCAGCCATATAAACCCTATATGAGAACCTCTGATACAGTGTTTTATATTCTTGTTTATTATATAAACCTGTACAGACATTTTAGTCTGTAAATAAATTGGAGAGTTATTTATATGTACATTGATCAGGCATAACATTATGACCACCTGCCTGTGTTGTGTTGGTTCCCATTTTGCTGTCAAAACAGCCCTGACCCGTCCTTCAATGTGTATTCTGGCACCTTTCTATTAGAACCAGCATTAACCCTTTCAGCAATGTGAGCAACAGTAGCTCGTCTGTTGGATCGTATCACACGGGCCAGCCTTCGCTCCACACGTGCATCAATGAGCCTTGGCCGCCCATGACCCTGTCACCGGTTCACCACAGTTTCTTCCTTGGACCACTTTTGATAGATACTGACCACTGCAGTCCAGGAACACCCCACAAGAGCTGCAGTTTTGGAGATGCTCTGATCCAGTCATCTAGCCATCACAATTTGGCCCTTGTCAAACTCGCTTAAATCCTTTTTTCTGCCTCTAACACATCAACTTTGAGGACAGGTGCCATGATGAGGAGATAATCAATGTTATTCACTTCACCTGTCACTGCTCATAATGTTATGCCTGAGCGGTGTATATATTTATTATATCTTTCTTATTTGTTGTATATTGTTTTTTTTTGTATATTGTATTTTTTCACATCTTTTAAGTCTTAGTGCTTTCTGTTGCTCTTGTGTTGTAACACCAAATGTCCCCTTGGAGATTAATAAAGTACTTACTCTACTCTACTCTGCTCTACTCTACACCATTCTACTCACTATTGGAAATGCCAAATGTGCTTTCCATACTTCACAACAAAATTTTAAACATGTAACAGATTGATTGCACAATCCTCTGTAAAACCAGATGGTGCTGCTCTGTTTGAAAATCTTCATTCTCTTTGCTTGAAGGTTTACTGTGTAGGTGGAGCCGCAGTGAAACTGGAGAGAAGATGTCTGAGCAGCTCAGTGTACACCTATCTCCAGCACAGTCCTAACCACAACACAGAGTCTTCTGCCTTCTAGCATGTGGTAAGAGGTACTGCAGCATTTAAGCCACAACTAACAGACTCATTAACAGCTAGTTCTCTAGCTTCTCATAATCTAAAATTCGTAAATGTTAGGCCTTCAGGCCTCAAATGAAGATATTCCACTAAGCTCATTTACATTATCTATTGTATTTAATACCTTTCTCTATTTTTGGGAGGATCCATCTTTGTTATTTAATGTTTCACATTTGTTAATGTAAAGCATGTTTAAAATAGTTTATTCAACACTCACTGATAAAGCATATTACTTTGCTATTTATAGGCATGACATTGACATGGCATGATTTTACGTGTCCTTTCACGAGAACCTTAAACACAAGCCCAGCAGTGGGTGAATAGAGCAAGCCCCGCCCCCAGTTACTGCAACAATCAATGTGCTTGACTTAGGTTTGAATCCAACACCACGTCCTTTTCGAAAATGCACCAGTTATACATAGAAACTTTTCAGGATAATGTGTTATATTTTTTATTCAATTGTTTGTACATTTATTGTGTCTTCAGCAAATATCAGACTCATACAGATTATACAATAAAATCTCCACAATGTGCAACATTGCAGTCACATAAAAATAGAGAGTTTTACAAAGTTCTCTTTCCTGCAGGTCAATAACAGGAAACAGAAAAAAAAAGTAGATTAAAAAGAACACCAATATCTAGAATATGTGCAAATTTAATTAATATGTATTATTGAGTTTAATGTAAACAGAAATAAGATAATGAAATTAAATGATTAATTGTTATTAATTATTAATGAAGTAATTTTGCTTCTGTTTATACATTTATCTCCCAATACTGAAATTAGTGTAAAATAAATGGTTTGATGATCTTGTAGTAATTAGAAGTTTTTAATGAAAATCTTCTGTGCGTTATGAATCAACTATGTTATATCTTACAGTTGTATTCACATCGGAGTACACACACTCATCTGATAAGCCAGTTTTTCTTTTTTCAGCTTTGGCTTTCTTCTTGGAGAATTGCAAAGGCGTGTAATTCAGAGTTTCTTCTTCATATTCCTAAAACAAATAAGAAAGAAATAATAAGAAATCCAGATCACAGTACTAAAACTACAATATGGGTAACTGCACTATACACACTAACCACACAGTCAGCGGCATGAACATAAAGGTTGGGGTTGTTGTACAGATCTGATCAAATGGACTGTATGAATTATATCTAGAACATTATGAGGAAAAGTATCTGATTGTAGCGACATTTCACATATAGGAAAATTTGTAATGAGACTCATAAATAAAGGAGACATAGTGATATCTACAAAAAGAAGGGAATTATCTGTAGACAACATAATACTGAAAACATCAGATTTTTTGTGCACATACCTGCCTTGTTCCTGGAGAAGCATTGACTATGAATATAGAAACACACCTATTAATGTTTTTAATAAAAATAAAAATTAACTCTAATTATTAGCTGATAAAACAAGCACTTACTTTTATCACTTTTTCTTCTCCTCAGTATGAAATAAGTGAGACAGAAAATCAGAAGTGCGCACAAACCCAAAGCCGTTCCCAAACCGATCACTGTCCAATATAGAGATCTGATCATTTCTTATCCTGTTATTTCACCGCATTATATTTATACTAGTACAAATGATTTTCTAAGCAAATTATGATTATAAATTAAAACATCTTACCTGTGTTCTTTTGTGTGTTCATGTTAGTGTTGTTTCCATGCAGTGTTGGTTCACACGCCACTGAATTATCACTCAAGGCTGGTTTAGATGTTTCTGATGCAATAGTAACATGTTCACCTATAAACATTTATCATGATTCACTTAGTAAAAGTCTGTAGCTCAGTGTTGTTGAAGAAAACATAGTTAGCATTTCACTACTTTTCTATTATTTGTCTTCCAGGATGAACATGTTAATGGTAATAAAAAAAAATATCTCTACATTAAACCAGATGTTTAATCATTTTAAGTGGAAATCCTACCTTGAATTTTTAAATAGGTTCCATCCGCAAACACAAGGTTGGGTCTTGTCACTGCACAGTAGTACATGGCTTCATCAGACTGAGTGATATTTGAAATGATTATATTGAAGCAGTTTGAAGATTTTTTTATTTGGACACCAGGAATTTGTAATTCAATGGAAAATGTTTCTCTAGTACTTTTAAAGAGTTTGACTATTATCTGAGGCCTTTGTCTGTTTGGTTGCTTAAACAAGGCAATCATTCCAACTACATTTTCAGAGACACAACACTGCAGAGTAGCCGAGTCTCCAATGTTCACACTGAGCTCTTCTTCAGGCTGATTAATTGGTGGCCTTGTGGGGGATTGTGCAGTAACCCAGTGTCTACCCGGTTGGACTGTATCTAGAAAAACAAATACATTATATAATCAATATTAAACATGACATTAAAGGAATAATATTGGAGTTACTTCTGCACACAACTGCATGCATGTTGTTTAGCATAATAAGCTTGTAAGATCTTTTTCAAAATCAAACTAGATGGAAATAATTAGCTTAAATTACTTACACATGGTGCTGAAGATCAAAAGAAAAATCCAGAAACTGGTCATTGTTCATTTCTTAGAAATTCTACAGTGCTTGTATCTTATTTATCGACAGAATGTGAATGCACTTGAAGCATGGTTTGAAGTTATATTTATACTACAGGCGGTCTGTACTGAGCACGCCCAGAATATGGCATGTGATTGGTTGTTTTAAAAAAATGGTTTGATACACAAGCACATGGTATTCTGATCTGCCTACATCTACACCACATTTTTCCATATTTGTGTTTTGGTGTTGCACAGAGATATCATGATGTAGATGTTATGACAGAATGGAAAAATGTGGTTTACTCAAACACTCACGTGTGTCTACATTAACATCTCACTGTTGCTTATTTTAATTGCTTTCTCAATTCAACTTGTATGTACAAAATTCCAAATAAATAAATCCAAATGCAGTCAAACAGTTACACAAAAACTAGGCCCTATAGACTCTAGAGTCATCATCATGGAATTGGGAGTGCCACTGGGGTGTTCTGCTTGGACACGAAGAACAAACATGACCTCAAAATCTGACCAAAAAAAAAATATCTGCATTTTGTTGTGCTAAATTAGATCAGTTTATGTGTCCAAACTACTGACATTGTGTGAATTTATGTGTTTCTGCCTTATTGTATTGTACTGGGGTTGGACAATAAAGCTACAACAGTGGCCAATATAGTGTTGGAGGTTTCGTGCCTATATATGCCGGCAACTCACTGTTGTTAATTTTAACTGCTCTCTTAATTCAACTTGTATAAGTAAATGCCTATAATGTAAATGTCTCTAAACAGTTCCACACAAATTTGGCCCTATACACAGTCAGTGTAGTGTTCTTATTGGACATGAAGCACAAATACAACCTAAACATTCTGTTGTGTTGTATTGTGTGTTATTTTATATATTTAAGCACTATAGTTTTGTTTACTTAGTGTGAACTTTTAATTTATTATAAAAAAGTGCCTTAAGTACTATGATAATTTCAAAAATTAAAAGGAGCAAAAGCTCAAAAAACAAACAAAACAAAAAAACAATAAAGTATATTCATAGTTAAAGGACAAGAAATAATATTTCTTATCTGTCGGTCTGTCCATCTACAATATTAAGTCATCACTTTGGTTGTTTGACCTTTTTTTCTACATTTATTAATTCGCATAAATTCAAAATGTGTACAAAACACTATGAGTGTATCACATTAATTTGCAAACTTCAAGAAATCATACATAGATTTGCATTTTTTTATTTAATTGATTTGGAAGGTAGAAGAAGAACAAGAATTACATCAACAACAACAGCAATAATACTACTATTACTACTACTAACAACAACAACAACAATAATAATAAGTAGTAGAAGAAGAAGAAGAAGAAGAAGATATGTAATATATTATAGTTTCATATATATCACTTCAGAGTACACCAACTTGTCTGACAAGCAAACTTCACGTCCCTTTAAGGCTGCATAAGTAAAGGTGTCGAAGTGAGATTTCTGAGGAATTAAAAAAGATAAAGATTCTTTTATGAAATAATATGTTTTAAATTGTACAGAGCAACAGATCATATAATTTGAGTTAATGGGAGTTAATCTTAAATATAGATTATAAGTAGCAGTACATGAATGTAGCAGCATACAGTATAAAGAGATGCATAACTAATGAATTGTGATCAGTCGTGAAATTTCGCCATGACTATAATCCAAGACTCACCTTCCTCATTTCTGGAGAATTCACTTTTAAGAAGTAAAAAAAAAAAAAAAAAAAGATTAGTCAGTCAATTTGATAGAACTGAATTGATGTAATTATTATCTGATTAAACAAGCACTTACTTTTATCACATTTTCTTCTCTTCAGTATGTAATAAGTGAGACAGAAAATCAGAAGTGCGCACAAACCCAAAGCCGTTCCCAAACCGATCACTGTCCAGTGCAGAGATCTAATCATTTCTAATTCTGTTATTTCACCACATTATAATTGCATTACAAATTTATAGGGTATTTAATTAATAATGAATAAAAAGGCATCTTACCTCTTTGGTTTGTTTCTTGTGCCTTCAGGTTAGTGTTGTTTTCATGCAGTGTTGGTTCACACACTACTGAATTATCACTCAGGGCTGGTTTAGATGTTTCAGTGTTAACACGCTCACCTATAAATGTTTAAACTGAAAATGATATCTGAATATGAAGAATAAAATATTACTACATTTAACCAGTCACATCATTCATTTCAGTAGAGATCCTACCTTTAATTTTTAAATGCGTTCCATCTGTAGACACGAGTGCACAGTAATATGTGGCTTCGTCAGACAGCGTGGTGTTTGAAATGGTCAAATTGAAGCAGTTTCCAAATTTTTTCATTTCAAAACGAGAATTTTGGAATGCATTGTAAAACTTTTCTCCAGAAGTTTTAAAGAATCTGACTATAACCTGAGGCTGTTTTCCATTTTGTTGCTTAAACCAGATAATATCTGTGTCTTCTATTCCAAAATTACAACACTGCAGACTAGCCGAGTCTCCGATATTCACACTGAGCTCTTTATCGGGCTGATAAACTTTTGGCACTGTGGGGGATTGTGCGGTAACCCAGCATCTACCAGGCAGAACTGTATCTAGAAAAGCAGGAAATGCAGTAATTAATTATAGAATGCAAATTAGGGAAAGATATAAAATTTTATTACTACATTTTTTAGATCTATAGTTTAACACTTAAAAATCATCCTACAGAACCAATAAACAGAAGGAGAATAAAAAAATACTTACACATGGGGCTAAAGAGCAAAATTGAAATCCAGAATCCAATCATTTTTGCTTTTCTTTCTCTCCTTTATCTGCTTGATGCAAGCATTTCATTTATACTATAGCTGTCTGTACTGAACACGCCCCAAAATATACCATGTGATTTATTCTGTTGTTCTAATACATGGAAATAAAGCAGACACAAGAAGCCACACAGAGTTTTCATACAACCACATCTCACCCAGTGGTTTCTGCATCTTTTCTTGTGTAACAGAAAACTTACTGAAGTTTATTTTAAGGCCCTGCTAATAGACTGGTTTCTAAAAAAATAAATAAAATTTTAAATGTAAACAAAGGTGTTGTTTTCAAGTCACTGATAATACAACATTAAAAGAAACATAAAAACATAAAGATATGTCTGTCTATCTATCTATGAATAAGTATGGGATGAATAAAAGCCCAGTCAATGTTGCAGGCAGCAAAATTCATTTGTACGTCATCAAAATACAACACGTTCGAAACAATTAACTTGCTTTGTTACTGCACTCGAGTTTCAACACCACGGACAGCGACAATGTAACTAACCAGGAGCTAAAACAGAAGCATGTAGTCTCAATTCTGTGCTCCAAAAGGCTGTGATGGAAATGTCTGGTCTCTGGGAGCCAAGTATATTAAACAAACAAATAAATTAATAAATACTACTACTACTAATAATAATAAATTTAATAACCTGCACTATTTCTAGGTCCCTGTTTAAATCTAAGCAAACGTGTCATATTGCTAAGTCAACTCCTTTGTACAGAAGGACAGATTTTTCTCATCTAATCTCATCCTCTAAAGCAGGTGATCAAAAGATACTACATATCTTGATCTAAAAATCAATCATAATGTTTTCCTCAAATTTGTGCAGTCCATGGCAGCTCGAAACTCCTCACCACACTCGAGCATGCTTGAAGCAAAAAAAATGGGACAAAACCAAATACCAAGAAACTCATGCAAATATTACAAAGATTCTACTTTTCACTTAAATTGTTGTCAATAATGAAAAGATGTTGTTGTAAATGAAAAGGTGATGCAAAGAAGCATTTAAATTTGTGGTCTTCACTCGACTTCTCCCCAGGCATCTTCATCATCCTCAGTATCAGTGTCTGATCTCACTAGTGCTCTTGTAGCTGATGAACACAAACCCTCACAGTCACGTGCCAACATCTAATGGAGAACCTTCCCAGTGTCACAGAGCGCTGCAGATGACGATGATGAACAGAGCTGATGCAGCCGGTGTAAAAGAATCAGACCCAACGCGGAGTTAGACGGCGGACAGGGGTTTTATTAAACTAAGGAACATACAGCACACAGACGTAACACAAAGACGAAGACTGGCAAAGTAACGAAGACAGACGGCCACTATAAATAAGGAACATGATTACAGACACATTAGGAACAGGTGACAGGCATGAACACATTAGGGAAAGGCGTGGCTAAAACAAACACATGACTAAATAAACAAAACCCCTGCTGAAGGCCCCCTAGTGGTCCATCGGGGGCACTTGCCGTAACACCCAGATGAGCGGAACTAATTATAACAGCAAAGAGAGAATAAATTTGTGTTAATGACCGTTTGAAATGGGCGCATATGAGTGTCCACATCCTTCTGTGTGGTAGTGTGGTAGTGAATTTTCCTGCCTGGACATGGCAATAAACAAATATTTAGGATTCTATATTTATTTGTTATTCATTGATATTCATTTATTTATTTATTTATTTATTTATTTATTTATTTATTTATTTATTTATTTATTTACTGACGGATTGCATTTTTTTTTTCAAAACTGAAAGGGAACAAAACAACAAGTTCGGTGTCACTAGATGGAGCCAGTGCAGAGTGACAAGACTCATAGAGTAAGACTCTGAGAAGCAAAAGGGTTAAAGAGTGTGAGAACTGAAGAGTTGAGTAAAAGAAGAGAAATAGAGAGGATGAGGAAGAATGCACTTCGAGAACCAGTACCTCATAAGAAGGGAAAAAGCAGGACAGCAGGAAAAAAAACAGTGTGAGAGCTTTTACCCACATAGACTTCATGATGTTGAGGAGAAATTAGAGGGTTTGGTATGAGGTTACAGGGCAGTGCTTTAAGTCACTTCAAGACCGGTTCTTTTCATGGCTGTTTTCAGTATTTCAGTAAGATAAATCTAGTGTTCTCTAGATAAAAATGAAATTGTTAAAAAAATAAATAAATAAAACGTTTAGGACAAAGAACTAACACAGCTCAGAGCAGTACACAGTGATAAAGCAGAGTAACTGTTACCACATTAAAGTAGGTGATTTTCCTCTAACAGCGCATTCTAAAGTGTTCTTGAGATCAGGAGAAATGAACACTGATGTTTGCTCTCCACAGTTCTCGGCAGTTGATGAGAGAAAATGTGAAAAGCTTTTTATCTGGTGAATTGTATGAAGCTCCGCCCACAAGCATCTTCTCAGGAAGTTCAGTGCAGGTTGTGTTGAGCTGCCACTGGATCTCGGCCTGACACGTGGACAAGAGTGAAGACTTTTAACAGCTGTTTATCACTTAAACATGAATAGATGTTTTGGACATATTGGCAGTGTATTTAATATTCACAGCAGTACAGCTGATTATGGCTGCTGGCTGGTGGGTGGAAATTTGCAGAAGAATGCAGTGAGTGCTAAAAAAATGAATAAATAAATAAATTAATTAATTAATTTACATAAAATACCTGATATAACCACCTTTTTTTTCTCTCTCTAAAAAGTTTTTAAGCCAGTTTTAATATTCTTTGCTGTGTTTTTCCTCTTATTTTTCTCCATGAATTGTTGTTCCGGTGTAGACTGAACCCACACTTCATTTTATATTTTTCATTTTGAATTTTAATAACAGTATAATTTTAAAACAGAGATACCTTTTTTCTTTTTTGATAGGATATATAGTCTTTTGTGCTCCTCTTTATGCAAAAGTCGGCTGTGTGATTTTTTTTTCTCACCTCCATTTTCTTTTCACAGCTCTCAGCCTCATAAGCAGCTTGTTAAGTATCACTGCTGCTCATCAGAAGCAGAATTCACACACAGGTCTGACCTGGAAAGTTAAAGCTAAAAGAGGTGTGGAACATTTCATTGTGGTTTTAGCTCACTGTACCTTCCTGTTTACCCAAGCAGAGGGCTTTATACTGCAGAGCAAACCGACAGAATTAGCAATGATTAAAAAAAAAGAAAACTATTGCCTACCACACACACACACACACACACACACACACACACACATACACACATACATACACACACATACATACACACACACACACACAAACTTTTAATATTTTGGTAAAATGTTTAAATGCACATGCATCATAAATAATTACACACGGTGCATTTAAAAACTAAATGCAACGCAATTTTTTAATAAAAATATGTCTATGTTGAGCATCCACCACACAAAGTAAATATATATAAACACAGAAATGATAATGTATTAAAACAAGCACATTAATATAAACCTGTGATTTATAGCTGAACTACTGTCAGAGCCACTGTTATAGAAAATGAATGAATTCTGACCAAATCTAGAAATTAATGCTGTTGTATAAATGTATGATTACTCTTACTTAATTAATCACACACTCACACACACAGACAACTGACTGTATAACCTCATATCTGACGGCTTACATAATCAAACCTGCAGTTGTATGTTTCAAGCAGATTAAAGTGCAGGGTAAAATCTGGTGCATTAGAAGAGAGCAGTTACAATATCACACATCTATATTATAAAGTCTGTAAATATATAGATAAGTATGTGTAGTGTGTGTGAAAAAGAAAAAAGCATCAGTGTGGCCTGAGACAAACAAGAATAGCCACACATCCTGTGGAAAATTTGAGAGGTGAGAAACTTCTGTGTAAATGCATCTTAGCGGTCAGAACGGTCTGCAGAGATGAAACACTCAGAGCTGCAGTGTGTAAAGGGGCAAAGAGACTAACAGATAGAAAACCACAAAACACACACACACACACACTTTGAATGTGGGGGGGGGGCGGAGAGGAGAGAGAGAGAGAGAGAGAGAGAGAGAGAGAGAGAGAGAGAGAGAGAAAGAATGTGATTGGTGAGTGTCACAGTGGTGAAGGAGGAGTCACATTAAGGCCAGAATAAAACTCCACCTACATCCACATCCTGTAAAGACAAAATAGATTTTCATAAAGCTTAAATCATTTATATTTACTTTATTTGTATAAGCAGATTATGATTATATTAATATAAATGAATAAATGTTACAGGAAATATAGAGGTACATAATTATTTTCACACTGGCTTAAAACAGAATGAAAAATTTAAAGTTTAAGAGGTGAGAAACTTCTGAGTAAAAGCGTCAAAGTGGTCTGCAGAGATGAAACATTCAAAGCTGCAATGTGTGAAGGGGCAAAGAGACAAACAGAAATCCAAAACCACAAAACACACACACACACACACACACACACACACTGTGACTGCACACCTACAAACTGAATTAAAGGCCATTTTGCTAATAATTGTAGGAAAATTTTAGAGAGAGAGAGAGAGAGAGAGAGAGAGAGAGAGAGAGAGAGAGAGAGAGAGAGAGAGAGAGAGAGAGAGAGAGAGAGAGAGAGAGACAGACAGACAGACAGACAGATAGAGAGACAGACAGACAGAAGAGAGAGAGAGAGAGAGAGAGAGAGAGAGAGAGATTGGTTAGTGTCACAGTGGTGAAGGAGGGGTCGCAATAAGGCCTGAATAATACTCCACCCACATCCACACAGACGTTTTATAAAGCTTAAATCATTTATGTTTACTTTATTTGTATATGCAGATTATGATTAAAATAGAAATGAGTAGAAATAATATTTCAAATAGAATAGAATAGAATACAAATAGAAATGAATATAGATTACAGGAAATCTATACTTAAGTCTGTATCTGTAGATATTTATTTTTACACTGGCTTAAAACCACAGAATGAAAAATGTATTTTTGTTCTGTAATCTATAACTACATCCTAAAAGCCCAAATGCCTGAAGTTGTTCAGTATCTTTATTAATGCCCCATTGATAGTCATAATGCTAATATTACCAAATAATGCCATAATGCCAAATTGTGCTTCTTTATAAAATCCACAATGACATTCGGTAAAAGTTCTTGCCCTGTCACCACTGCACTGGATTTCCACTGTATTCCCTTATTGTTGTACTGTTGGTTAAGGTGAAAGACTGGTCGTAGTCAGCAATCAGTCAAGGAAGATTTGTAAGGGCTTAAGGGGAATGTCTCTTATTTTCCTAAAAAGGGGTGCTAATAGGAAGCCATTCTAACAGAGAAATACTCACAGAGAAACAATATAGGAAAGGAGCACAAGCTTGTCCATGACAGGATGGCAGTTAAAGGATTTTGATGGGTGCAGAAGTTTACAGGCCTGAAGGTAATACACAATAAGCCCAAATGTTTGTAGACACTTGACCTTCACAACCATATGTTGGCCTTCCTCAAACTGTTGCCACAAATTTGAAAGAACACAATTGTATTGAATGGAATTAAGAGGCCCAAACCCTGTTCCAGCATGACAATGCCCCTGTGCACAAAGTACAGAGCTCCATGAAGACATGTTGTGAAGGTTAAGGTTGGAGTGTAACTCGAGTGTCCTGCACAGAGCCCTGATTCCGACTCCACCCCACTGAACACCTTTGGGATGAACTGGAACTGGAGCCTCCTCAACATCCTGACATCAGTGTCTGATCTCACTTACGCTCTTCTAGCTGAATGAACACAGTCATGCTCCAACATCTAGTGGAAAGCTTCTCAGAAGAGAAGAGTGGAGCTGATTGTAACAGCAAAGAAGGGAATAAATCTAGAATGGGATTTTCATGAAGTGCATATGTTCGGTGTCCATATGATTTCATTGTAATATTTACTTTATTGATCTCATTAATTATTTAGGCATTAATTTATAGAACCTCCCAGATCTAAGCTTCCACCAATGATCCAGAAACAAGTGTAAGACACCTAGTGAAATAAAGACTTAAAATTTACAAATACACCCATCAACAGAGCTATACACACCTACAAACAATCTAGTGATGCAAACACACACAGTCCCAGATTAACATGAGGGTTGACGTAAGCTCTGGGTTCTCATCAGTTCCCACTGGCTTGATATAGAGCATGGATCAAAATTATAAATTAAATTGTTTTAAACTTCTTATTAATATTATTGTAGTAATGAATAATAAAATAATTAAACTTATAAATAAAAACTTGATTTATTGATAATTTCATGATCTATAACTATAAATAAAAACTATATTATGATTCATAAATTAATAATGTGACCTGCTTATTCAAATTTATTTTTACTAAAATAATAAATTAATTAAATTAAATTTTTGCGCGCTCATATGTGTTGTGTGTGTGTGTGTGTGTGTACAAATTATTTATTCAGCTATATTATTGTCACATCCGGCTCAGCCCCCACCCTATGCGGGGCTCGAGCCCGGACCTCCGTGGTGCCGTGTGCTCCAGCACGCCGTGAGAGCGCAGACCCAAACGCAGGATTCAGTGAAGCACTGTTTTATTTACATAAACACGATACAGGGGAAAGACGAACATAACACTCGACTCGTGGTTACATCAAACCATAAACCATAAAGCCCAAAACCCAACATAACACCCACGGGACAGCTATACACAGAACATTGACCCACACCACACACGTACACCAGGATCCCTCTTATAGGGAAACACATCAGGGTAATCAGGGACAGGTGACACAATCAGGGTGGAGAACAAAGGGCAGGAAACCACACAGACATAAACAGGCTTCCAGGATTCTCCTGCCAGCGCCCTCCCCGGGCCTGGCAGGGAACTGTCCAGCTACTTCTGACAATTATTCACTTTTATTTAACAAAAACTAACTCATAATAATATTTATTTATTTAATTATTTATTTCTTTATTTAATCAGTTATTAAAACAAGATTATTGTCAATATATCATGAGGTGAGGAAAACAAAGCACAAAAAAATTTAAAAAGATTTTATGTGAAAAAAATGTAAAAAATGTAATAACATTTTCTTTTTTTATTGCAAAATTACTTTATTACAAAAGTTCAGGAAAACATAGATTTTTATAAATATGAAAAATATTAGTTCAATATTAGTTCAAACGTTTACAATTATGAAATTAACAAAAGTCAGATAATAACTTGCCCAATAACTTGCCATGAAGGAAAAAAAAACGTTGTGTACCTCATTTCCATTTTTCAAGTCAAGTCAAGAAGCTTTTATTGTTATTTCAACCACATATAGCTGACACAACGTTTTTCCAGGGCCCTGGTGCTACATAGACAACACAACATATAATTTTATATTACAAATCAGTCAACAACAACACTTGTTCTAGCTGCATAAAGTGCAACATATGCAACCAGGTGCAAACAGTGCAAAGACAAGACAGGAAGTTTTTTAAAGTCATCTTGAAGGGTTTTAATTCCTTTTTGAAGAAAAATTTAGAAATGTTGTGAGGCAGATCCATAGTCAGGTTTCTCACTGCTATCTTGCTCAGTTTATCCATCTGACAGTTTAACAAGAGGAGACATGCTATAGACCTCAGAGTGAAGATGATGACGTTGATGTGGATTACAGTGATGGTTTTGAATAAAATTGGTAAGTGTACATGGTTTTGATCCTTTCTAATCATATGGATGATTTTGTTGCATCAGAATTATTGACACACTTACATTAGGCACATCAGATTGATCATCAGGCATTGCTTAATTATACTTAGAAAGTTGTGATCTCAATCTCTGATAGAATAAATTTTTATGATACATTTTTGTGACATATACTCTTAACAGCAGATTAATCTAGCCATGGGGGTCACAGTCCAGTGACTTCTGTGCTGGTCCCAAGCCCGGATAAATAGAGAGGGTTGCGTCAGGAAGGGCATCCGGCGTAAAACATTGCCAAATTTAACCATGCGAATCGACAGTACTCTGAATTTCATACCGGATCGGTCGAGGCCCGGGTTAACAACGACCGCCATCGGCACTGTTGACCTACAGGGCGCCGGTGGAAATTGGGCTACTGTTGGTCGAAGAAGTAGAGGAGGGAGGAGAGTGCACAGACAGAGAGAGAAGAGGAAAGGTAAGAGTGTAGGACTGAGAATAGGAACTCTGAATGTTGGTACTATGACAGGGAAAGGTAGAGAGCTGGCTGATATGATGGAGAGAAGGAAGGTGGATATACAGGAGACCAGGTGGAAGGGAAGCAAGGCTCGTAGTATAGGAGCAGGATTCAAGCTGTTTTATTATGGTGTGGATAGTAAGAGAAATGGGGTAGGTGTGGTCCTGAAGGAGGAGTTTGTGAGGAATGTTCTGGAGGTGAAGAGAGTGTCAGACAGGGTGATGAGTCTGAAGTTAGAGATTGAAGGGGTGATGTTGAATGTTGTTAGTGGTTATGCCCCACAGGTAGGTTGTGAGTTAGGGGAGAAAGAGAAATTCTGGAGTGAATTAGATGAGGTGATGGAGAGTATTCCTACAGGTGAGAGAGTGGTGATAGGAGCGGATTTTAATGGACATGTTGGTGAGGGGAACACAGGTGATGAGGAGGTGATGGGCAAGTTTGGAGTTAAGGAAAGGAACCTTGAAGGACAGATGGTAGTGGACTTTGCTAAGAGGATGGACATGGCTGTGGTTAACACTTATTTTCAGAAGAGGGAGGAGCATAGAGTGACTTACAAGAGTGGAGGTAGGAGAACACAGGTAGACTACATCCTATGTAGAAGAGGCAATCTGAAAGAGATTAGTGACTGTAAAGTGGTAGTGGGAGAGAGTGTAGCCAGACAGCATAGGATGGTGGTGTGTAGGATGACTTTGTTGGTCTGTAAGATGAAGAGGTCAAAGATAGAGAAGAAAACCAAGTGGTGGAAGCTGAAAAAGGAGGAATGTTGTGAGGAATTTAGACAGAAGTTGAGGCAGGCTCTGGGTGGTCAGGTAGTGCTGCCAGATGACTGGGAAACTACAGCAGAAGTGGTTAGGGAGACAGGGAGAAAGGTACTGGGTGTGTCATCTGGAAGGAGGAAAGAAGATAAGGAGACTTGGTGGTGGAATGAGGAAGTTCAGGATAGTATCCAGAGGAAGAGGTTAGGAAGAGAATAGACAGGAATACAAGGAGTTACAGCGCAGAGTGAAGAGGGAGGTGTCTAAGGCCAAGCAGAAGGCATATGATGAGTTGTACACTAGGTTAGACACTAGAGAAGGAGAGAAGGACTTGTACAGGTTTAAAGCTAAGTGTACAGAGGAGATAGAAGGAGTACTTTGAGGAGCTGATGAATGAGGAAAATGAGAGGGAAAAAAGAGTAGAAGGGGTGAACTCTGTGGAACAGAAAGTAGATAAGATTAGAAAGGATGAAGTCGGGAAAAGGCTTTGAAGAGGATGAAAAGTGGAAAGGCAGTTGGTCCTGACGACATCCCGGTGGAGGTCTGGAAGTGTCTAGGAGAGGCAGCTGTGGAATTTTTGACTAGTTTGTTCAACAGGGTTTTAGAGAGTGAGAGGATGCCTGAGGAATGGAGAAGAAGTGTGTTAGTGCCGATCTTTAAGAATAAGGGTGACGTGCAAAGTTGCAGCAACAATAGGGGGATAAAGTTGATGAGCCATACAATGAAGCTATGGGAAAGAGTAGTGGAAGCTAGGTTAAGGAAGGTAGTGGAAATTTGTGAGCAGCAGTATGGCTTCATGCCCAGAAAGAGCACAACAGATGCAATTTTTGCTCTGAGGATTTTGATGGAGAAGTATAGGGATGGTCAGAGGGAGTTGCACTGTGTGTTTGTAGACTTGGAGAAAGCGTATGACAGGGTGCCAAGAGAAGAGCTGTGGTACTGTATGAGGAAGTCAGGAGTAGCAGATAAGTATGTCAGAGTGGTGCAGGACATGTATGAGAGTAGCAGGACAGTGGTGAGGTGTGCTGTAGGTCAGACAGAGGAGTTCAAAGTGGAGGTGGGACTGCATCAGGGATCGGCTCTGAGCCCCTTCCTGTTTGCTATAGTGATGGACCAGTTGTCAGAGGAGGTCAGACAGGAGTCTCCTTGAACAATAATGTTTGCAGATGACATTGTGATCTGTAGTGAGAGCAGGGAGCAGGTGGCAAACCTGGAGAGGAGGAAAACCTGGAGAGGTGGAGGTTTGCGCTGGAGAGAAGAGGAATGAAAGTCAGTCGTAGTAAGACTGAGTACATGTGTGTGAACGAAAGGGAGGGAAGTGGAACAGTAAGGTTGCAGGATAAAGAGATGAAGAAGGTACAGGAGTTTAAGTACTTGGGGTCAACAGTCCAGAGTAATGGAGAGTGTGGGAAAGAGGTAAAGAAGCAAGTGCAGGCAGGTTGGAATGGGTGGAGAAAGGTGTCGGGAGTTCTGTGTGATAGGAAAATATCAGCGAGAATCAAGGGGAAGGTGTACAGGACAGCAGTGAGACCAGCCATGCTGTATGGTTTAGAGACAGTGTCACTGAGGAAGAGACAGGAGTCAGAGCTAGAGGTAGAAGAACTGAAGATGTTGAGGTTCTCTCTGGGAGTGACAAGATTGGACAGGATTAGGAATGACTACATCAATGGGACAGCTCATGTTGGAAGTTTGGGGGACAAAGGTAGGGAGGTAGATTAAGATGGTTTGGACATGTTCAGAGGAGGGAGAGTGAGTATATTGGTAGGAGAATGTTGGACATGGAGCTGCCAGGCAGGAGGCAAAGAGGAAGGCCAAAGAGGAGGTATATGGATGGAATTAATGAGGATATGAAGCTAGTGGGTGCAAGGGTTGAGGATGCAGAAGATAGGGATAGGTGGAGAGAGATGATTCGCTGTGGCGACCCCTGAAGGGAAAAGCCGAAAGAAGAAGAAGAAGACTCTTAACAGCAGATTATACACAGCCAACGAGCAAGAATCAGCCGAATCTAATGATCACTGCTGATGTTGGTGATAATGTGACTCTGCACTGCTTTCAGATGCAAGACAGAACTTCGTTTGGTACAAGCAAAAAGTAGGACACAAGCCTTGTGTGATGGTCACAGTTCATGATGAACCCAATTACAAAAATGGGTTTACACCACCAAAATTCATCTTGAGAACGAAAAAACAAGCTTCCATTTAAAATTCGTTAATGTGGAACCATCAGATGGAGCCACTTATTTCTGTGGACTTCTAAAATTTGTTACAAGTTTTACAAAAGGAACATTTTTACCAGTAAAAGGTAAGAATTATAAAGTGAATATTAAGCTTCATTTTTTACTGATATAAAAAAGATGTTTGTTTAAAGAATGCTTTAGATATGGCTGATGTGTTAGCATTTTGAATTAAGTTAAAATATTTTAAACAAAAGTTAATCAACTCTTTTTATTGTTTTATTAGATTTCTAAGTAAGTAAATGTTGTACTAGGTAAGAATCATATGTTAAGTTCTCCATTTGTGAGACCTATTTGAGTTTACCTAATAAACCTATACCTAATAAATTCTGGATGTCATTCTCTGAATCTTTTTTGTTTGTTTGTTTTTTGAATGATTGCTATAGAGTGGCTGGTTGCAGTGAATAAATGCCTCTTTTTTCCATTACTGTTATCAATAAACTACAAAACACAACATTCTTAATCATGGATATTCCATATAAATTATAAAGGCCTACATCTAAAAAGGACAACCTAATACAAACCTAACACTGTCTATATCACACTGAACCGGTATTTCAGATTTCAGTGTCTCAGTGTGGCAGCACGGCATGTTGGACTCAGTTCCTGCAGGAGCCTCAGTGAATCTGCAGTGCTTGGTTCTCTCTGAGAGCAGATCAGCAGAACTCCAAGTGCTCTGGTTCAGAGCTGCTCCACCACAATCCCATCCTCAAATCATTACACTCATCACAACAGCAACCATCAGTGTGAGAGCGGCTCTTCTACACACACCTGTATGTATAACTTCACCAAGAACATCCAAAGCCTCAACGATGCTAGCACTTACTACTGTGCTGTGGTCCTGTGTGGCAAGATGGTATTTGGGAATGGGACACCAGTTATTGTAAGAACACAATAAATATATAACGGTGATATTCAAATTCAACACATATTTTGGTTAGTTGTCATTAATTTATATTTACACTGAATGTTGTAATATAACAGTAAACACACACACACACATACATATATATATATATATACATACAGTGGGGCAAAAATGTATTTAGTCAGCCACCAATTGTGCAAGTTCTCCCACTTAAAAAGATGAGAGAGGCCTGTAATTTTCATCATAGGTACACTTCAACTATGAGAGACAGAATAAGAAAAAAAAATCCAGAAAATCACATTGTCTGATTTTTAAAGAATTTATTTGCAAATTATGGTGGAAAATAAGTATTTGGTCACCCACAAAAAAGCAAGATTTCTGGCTCTCACAGACCTGTAACTATTTCTTTAAGAGGCTCCTCTGTCCTCCACTCGTACCTGTATTAATGGCACCTGTTTGAACTCGTTATCAGTATAAAAAAGACACCTGTCCACAACCTCAAACAGTCAGACTCCAAACTCCACTATGGCCAAGACCAAAGAGCTGTCAAAGGACACCAGAAACAAAATTGTAGACCTGCACCAGGCTGGGAAGACTGGCAATAGGTAAGCAGCTTGGTGTGAAGAAATCAACTGTGGGAGCAATTATTAGAAAATGGAAGACATACAAGACCACTGATAATCTCCCTCGATCTGGGGCTCCACGCAAGATCTCACCCCGTGGGGTCAAAATGATCACAAGAACGGTGAGCAAAAATCCCAGAACCACACGGGGGGACCTAGTGAATGACCTGCAGAAAGCTGGGACCAAAGTAACAAAGGCTACCATCAGTAACACACTATGCCGCCAGGGACTCAAATCCTGCAGTGCCAGACGTGTCCCCCTGCTTAAGCCAGTACATGTCCGGGCCCGTCTGAAGTTTGCTAGAGAGCATTTGGATGATCCAGAAGAGGATTAGGAGAATGTCATATAGTCAGATGAAACCAAAATAGAACTTTTTGGTAAAAACTCAACTTGTCGTGTTTGGAGGAGAAAGAATGCTGAGTTGCATCCAAAGAACACCATACCTACTGTGAAGCATGGGGGTGGAAACATCACGCTTTGGGGCTGTTTTTCTGCAAAGGGACCAGGACGACTGATCCATGTAAAGGAAAGAATGAATGGGGCCATGTATCGTGAGATTTTGAGTAAAAACCTCCTTCCATCAGCAAAGGCATTGAAGATGAAACATGGCTGGGTCTTTCAGCATGACAATGATCCCAAACACACCGCCCGGGCAACAAAGGAGTGGCTTCGTAAGAAGCATTTCAAGGTCCTGGAGTGGCCTAGCCAGTCTCCAGATCTCAACCCCATAGAAAATCTTTGGAGGGAGTTGAAAATCCGTGTTGCCCAGCGACAGCCCCAAAACATCACTGCTGTAGAGGAGATCTGCATGGAGGAATGGGCCAAACTACCAGCAACAGTGTGTAAAAACCTTGTGGCGACTTACAGAAAACGTTTGACCTCTGTCATTGCCAACAAAGGGTATATAACAAAGTATTGAGATGAACTTTTGTTATTGACCAAATACTTATTTTCCACCATAACTTGCAAATAAATTCTTTAAAAATCAGACAATGTGATTTTCTGGATTGTTTTTTCTCATTCTGTCTCTCATAGTTGAAGTGTACCTATGATGAAAATTACAGGCCTCTCTCATCTTTTTAAGTGGGAGAACTTGCACAATTGGTGGCTGACTAAATAGTTTTTTGACCCACTGTATATATATATATATATATATATATATATATATATATATATATAATGTGTGTGTGTGTGTGTTTTTACAGCTTCAGTAAAAAACTAAGGATCCTGTAGTGATATTCCTTGCTGTAGCTTTGGGAGTGTGTACGGTTGTGATCTTTGCTCATGTTTCGGAGGTCGTGAAAGGGCACAGCAAGCCAGAAGCAGAGCACCATTAGCCCAGTAAGACCCAGGACCCAGGAGTGGGGTCCAGGTCCGAGCTATAGAACCTTAAACCTTAGAGCCATAGACCAGAATGCTTTTGTTGTTTAAGGGCTAAGAACCTGAACTGTGCACAGCTGGTGCAGTCTGTATTGTTTGCTGACTCGTGGGGCAGATGGCAGAAGGCCTGCAGAAAGACTGGATGACTGGCTAATAGCAGAGCCTTTTCCAGGTTCAGAAATTTACAGAGGCTCTCTACATTAGCAAAAAGTGGACTTAAAGAAGCCCATCCAGGACTACTGAGAGCTCCCGTGAATTACACCACAGTCAAAAGTTTGACATAATCTCCACAACCTTGGTTGGGAGACCGGAGCTGGTCACCCTCAAGGGCCAGACCAAGGGGTTTCAAATCTCAGGGTGAGGGTGGAGAATTGCCCCCTGCACCTGAGAGATGAGGCTCCTCCTGAGAGGAATCTTCCAAGGAGCACCATACAGAAGGGAAATTATGTCTACAAGCCAGACTCAGGTGGGCCAATGAGGAGCCACTAGTATAAAGTGGACTTAGTCATGGCGTACCCTGGTTAGGTCAATAGCTCTATCAGGGAAAGCATACAGACAGAGCCTCAGATAGGTTTGCCCCATGGCATCAAGAAAGCCACAGGAGACACTGAGTCAACTCCTCAGAGGTGAACAAAGCCACTTTCACCTGCCCAAAAATTGCCATATGCATTCCACCACCTACAGGTGAAGATGCCATTCTTCAGGGCTTAGCAGGAAGCCTGCTTCCCAATCATGTGCTCTGGGCTGTAAATCGCTCTCTGTAAGAGAAATCTGGTCTCTACCTAGGGCTAGATCTGGTACACCAACCTGAACAGAAGGCGTAAACAGAGACCGCCCTAATACAGTGGGGCAAAAAAGTATTTAGTCAGCCACCAATTGTGCAAGTTCTCCTACTTAAAAAGATGAGAGAGGCCTGTAATTTTCATCATAGGTACACTTCAACTATGAGAGACAGAATGAGAAAAAAAACAATCCAGAAAATCACATTGTCTGATTTTTAAAGAATTTATTTGCAAGTTATGGTGGAAAATAAGTATTTGGTCAATAACAAAAGTTCATCTCAGTACTTTGTTATATACCCTTTGTTGGCAATGACAGAGGTCAAACGTTTTCTGTAAGTCGCCACAAGGTTTTTACACACTGTTGCTGGTAGTTTGGCCCATTCCTCCATGCAGATCTCCTCTAGAGCAATGATGTTTTGGGGCTGTCGCTGGACAACACAGATTTTCAACTCCCTCCAAAGATTTTCTATGGGGTTGAGATCTGGAGACTGGCTAGGCCACTCCAGGACCTTGAAATGCTTCTTACGAAGCCACTCCTTCGTTGCCCGGGCGGTGTTTGGGATCATTGTCATGCTGAAAGACCCAGCCATGTTTCATCTTCAATGCCCTTGCTGATGGAAGGAGGTTTTTACTCAAAATCTCACGATACATGGCCCCATTCATTCTTTCCTTTACACGGATCAGTCGTCCTGGTCCCTTTGAGAAAAACAGCCCCAAAGCATGATGTTTCCACCCCCATGCTTCACAGTAGGTATGGTGTTCTTTGAATGCAACTCAGCATTCTTTCTCTTCCAAACACGACAAGTTGAGTTTTTACCAAAAAGTTCTATGTTGGTTTCATCTGACCATATGATATTCTCCCAATCCTCTTCTGGATCATACAAATGCTCTCGAGCAAACTTCAGACGGGCCCGGACATGTACTGGCTTAAGCAGGGGGACACGTCTGGCACTGCAGGATTTGAGTCCCTGGCGGCGTAGTGTGTTACTGATGGTAGCCTTTGTTACTTTGGTCCCAGCTTTCTGCAGGTCATTCACTAGGTCCCCCCATGTGGTTCTGGGATTTTTGCTCACCGTCCTTGTGATCATTTTGACCCCACGGGGTGAGATCTTGCGTGGAGCCCCAGATCGAGGGAGATTATCAGTGGTCTTGTATGTCTTCCATTTTCTAATAATTGCTCCCACAGTTGATTTCTTCACACCAAGCTGCTTACCTATTGCAGATTCAGTCTTCCCAGCCTGGTGCAGGTCTACAATTTTGTTTCTGGTGTCCTTTGACAGCTCTTTGGTCTTGGCCATAGTGGAGTTTGGAGTCTGACTGTTTGAGGTTGTGGACAGGTGTCTTTTATACTGATAATGAGTTCAAACAGGTGCCATTAATACAGGTAACGAGTGGAGGACAGAGGAGCCTCTTAAAGAAGAAGTTACAGGTCTGTGAGAGCCAGAAATCTTGCTTTTTTGTAGGTGACCAAATACTTATTTTCCACCATAATTTGCAAATAAATTCTTTAAAAATCAGACAATGTGATTTTCTGGATTTTTTTTTTCTCATTCTGTCTCTCATAGTTGAAGTGTCCCTATGATGAAAATTACAGGCCTCTCTCATCTTTTTAAGTGGGAGAACTTGCACAATTGGTGGCTGACTAAATACTTTTTTGCCCCACTGTAATTGATGAAGGACACCACCAATGGTAGCCTCTGACTTTCGGGAGCAAGTGTTTCAGCACTAGAAACACAACCCCCATCTTCAGGCAATCTGTGTTCCATGAGAGACAAGAGCCCTCCCAAATGCCATGGGTAGGAGGCAGTCTAGGACCACTCTCCAACCATGGATTGGGGCATCCGTCAAGCTTGTGACATGAAACTCTTGTGACTCTGAAGATGATGTCTGCAGGGGGTGAAAAACCCCTGCTCCTAAGCCAGAGTTGAAACATTCTCATGTGTAGCAGACACAAAGGAATAGCTTTGGCTGCCACTGGTGTGAGCCAAGCACCCTCTGCATCTGGGCAGCAAAGAGGCATTGGCCTAGCCAGATATCTTTAACAGCAGAAAGGATAGAAGCCCCCGAGTGGAAGACAGATGTGTCCGCAAAGGTGGGTCTCTGAGAGGGAACAAGCACATGGCCTAGGGACCTCATGTGGGTAAGCACAGCATCTCAGTACCCAGCTGCCCTGTCTTTTGTCTGTGCCAGATGAACCAGTCCTCTGGGTAATTGAGTACATGGAGGTCCTGGGGTGCAGTTATGCCAGAGCGGCCTCATTGCATTTTGTGAGAGTGAGCAATAAGACTAGGCCAAAAGGGAGAACACGGCACTGGTATGCTTCACCCCGAAAGCGACCCTAGAGGGGTCTTCTGTCATGATGTGTATGTAAAGATATGCAACTTACAAGATTATCATTGAAAAACCAGTTCTCAGACATGGTCTGCAACACAATGACCTTGAGCGTTAACGTCTCAAACTTGTACATGTCAGCATACAATCCAGAGCATGCAGATACAAAATTGGGCATATTCTCTGCCCTTCATGGTTACCAAGGCATGGTGGCTGTAAAGGTTCTATGGCACCTTTGTCAGATGCTAGATAAATTCCTCCTGGAGGAATGAAGTTTGGTCTGTGCCAGCAAAAGTGGGCAGCACACCTGAGGCAAACTTGAATCTGTAGCCTTTTCCCCACAGTATCTAGAACCCACTATGACACACCTGGCAGAAGCTTCCACGCTACCTGGGGGTCTGAGAGAGGTGTTAGCCTCTTGCGTTTCTCATATAGCTTGTTGCAGGAGCAGGGGTGGGCATGGCTGATCCCCGAAGCACTGGAGGTGGTGGGTTTGGCAGCATTGGAGATGGCCATGTTGGGGCCGGTTTCTACCAGTTGATAGCCCTATTTACTCACTTCTGTGAGTGAAGAACAGGCCCTTGGGAGAAATCAGGGCATCCAAAAGAAAGGATTTGTTCTTTTCTTTTTTCTTGGCGCAGTTCAGACCTCATTGGTGAGCCCCTTACTACAGACAAACTCATTCAGCAGGCCAGCCTCATACACCCACAAAATTGCCATTTTGTGCAGTGCCACACCAGCCTGATCTGCAGCCATGTAGGCTTTTCCAATAACGGCACCCATTGCTTGACAGGGCTTCAGTGGGAGTGCAGAATTTGTCTCTCTGGCCAATGAAGGGGAGAAATTGCTCGCAAGCATCTCTTTATCCCTTTGCATTGCCACATACCCATGTTTTGAGAGAGTGCATCTCGACTCTTTGAACATCACACATTTTAATGCCTGTTCACTGAACAATAAGACTTCACTACTTTACAATATCTTGGACCAAAAAACTTAATTTCTTCTGTATTTGTGAAACTTGGCATCAGCAAAATGACTTTCTAAATCTTAATTTGACTACTCCATCTGATTATATGTACATCAATAGACCATGACTAACCGGGAAAGGAGGAGACCTTGCTGTTATCTTTATATCTGATATATCTGTGACTGAAATTGCCACTCCTAGTGTAACATGATTTGAGTATATTACTTTCAGAGTTAATTGTGCCTCCCCTGTTCTTATTCTGTTTATTTATCGTCCACCTAAATCAAATCCTCTGTTTATTGATTAACTTACTGAACTCCTTGCATTGGTTAGTTCTGTTTGTTCAGCTATGATTCTTGTTGGTGACATTAATATTCATGTGGATAATTCAACTTGTTATCAAACTGTACATTTTCTGGAGACACCTGATTTTTTTAACTTGACCCAGCATGTTAATTTTCCTACCCATAACAAAGGTCACATACTTGATCTGGTGTGTTCTGTTGGTGTTGACATCAACCAGCTTGATAGCCATGAAATTTGTATTAGTGACCATAAGCTTCTTACTTTTAATATATTTGTCCCTTCTACAAGATCATTTTCCCAGAAGAGAGTAATTAGGTTGAGGAAAGTTAAGAATATTGATCCTGATAGTTTCTCACATCTGATTTCTGAGCATCAAACAAGTTATATTGTTGATGATTATATTTCCATTTTATCATCTACCTTGGATATCCTTGCTCCTATGAAGGAACGTGTTGTCTCCTTGTTATACAAATGAGCTTAGGGCAATCAAGGTTAAAAATAGGTAACTTGAGCTGCAATACAAAAAATCAAGCTTAACAGTTCACAAGCTTATATATGATGAACATTTAATTCAGTACGGTGAGGCCCTTAAGATGACAAGAGCTGAATACTATTCATGTATTATAGGTGATGATGCTGCAAATCCAAACAAGTTTAAAACCAGACAAGTCACCCACATGTTCTTCTGTTCAGCAGTGTAACAAGTTTCTTAATTTTTTTTGGGGGGTAAAATTGAATCTATCTATAAGTCTATTGGTTCTCCCCCCAGCTATGTACTCCCTGAGGTTCTTCCACCAAGTATTCCTATGTTTTTTTTTCTCTAGTTTTGCAAAATTTACCATTGATGACAACTTAAAATTAATGTTGACAATGAACTTAACCACTTGTATCCTTGACCCTGTTCCAACTATTGTTCTTAAGGGGTGTCTGTCAACGATCAGTCCCCTCATGTGACACGTCTGATCTAACAAATTACAGGCCCATTTCAAATCATCCTTCTCTCGCTAAAGTCCTGGAACATGTTGTTATGGCACAATTACATTCTCATTTGTCATTAAACAACCTTTTAAAGCCTTTCGAATCTGGGTTTAGGTCGGGGCACAGTTCTGAGACTGCTTTGGTTCGTGTTATGAATGACCTCCTGGTCTCAGCTGACTCTGGTGCATCTACCATTTTGGCTTTGTTAGACCTGAGTGCAGCATTTGACACAATATGTCACACTGTATTACTTGATAGACTAAACAGTTCGGTATCTCTAGCACTGTGTTTGAATGTTTCAGATCCTACCTTACAAATAGATCCCACTTTGTTGTTCTGGGAAATAACAAATCAAACATTAGTCAGGTCCAATATAGTGTCCCTCAGGATTCTGTTTTGGGGCCCATAGTATTTAGCATTTATATGCTTCCTCTGGAGCAAATCATTAAGAAACACAGTCTTGGGTATAATTTTTATGCTGACAAAACCCAAATATGCATCAGTTCAAAGTCTGATATTACAGTTAGTTCAGCAATCCTTTCTGAATCTTTGCAGGACATAAATGTATGGATACTTCACAACTTTCTAAAATTAAATAGCTCTTATACTGAGGTTCTTCTTATTGGCACACCAGCAGCCATCCACAAATGTAGCAGTTTTAATCTGACACTGGATAACAGCTCTGTACTGCTGTCTATACAAGCTTGTAACCTTGGTGTAATATTCGATGATCATTTGACATTGAAGGCTCACATTAGGAGTGTTACTAAATCATCATTTTATCAACTCAGAAATATTGATAGGATTAGGCCTTGCTTTTCTACACCTGATGCTGAAAGGCTCATCCATGCTTTTATTATTTCAAAACTTGATTACTGCAATTTTCTCTACATTTGTCTACCAGCAAAATCTATCAATTGGTTACAATATATTAAGAACTCAGCAGTATGTGTTCTCACTCATACAGCCTCATGGCAGCACATCAGTGGTGTCCTCTGTAATTTGCACTGGTTTCCAGTTCAATCTTGTACTGAGTTTAAAATGCTTGTTTTAACTTTTGAAACTGTGCATTAATTGGCTCCTTTTTAGGTTTGTGATTTAGTTACCCCTTATATGCCTTTTCATTCTCTCCGCTCTGCTGATTTTCGTCTTTTTTCATCAGCCCCACTCCAGATTAAAAACTATGGGACATAGAGCCTTCTCTCGTGCCTTTCTTTGAATGTTCTTTTGAAAGTACTTTTAAGAAACTGTTGAAAACCCACCTCTTTAAAATTGCTTATCATGATTATGCTGTTGATTAGGGTTTTAATTTGATTTATTTTGCTGTTTTATTGTCTATCATTGTATTTTATATTTTAATTGTTTTTTACATTGTTGTAGCGCTTTGGGTGTGAGAAAAGCAAATTATAAATAAAATGTATTATTATTATTATTATTATTATTATTATTATTATTATTCATCCATTCATTGTCTACCACTTATCTGATCTACTAGGTTGATTGGCATCTCTAAATTATCCGTAGTGTGTGAATGAGAGTGTGTGTGTGTGCCCTGCGATGGGTTGGCACTCCGTCCAGGGTGTATCCTGCCTTGATGCCCTATGACGCCTGAGATAGGCACAGGCTCCCCGTGACCCGAGTGTAGTTCGGATAAGCGGCAGACAATGAATAAGTATTCATGGACAAAAAATAATTAACATCAGTTTGTGATTCAGATATTTTTTTAGGCCAGCAGAGAAGGCCTTGCAGGCCCTGACGGTCCACCACTGATAGATATATATATATATATATATATATATATATATATATATATATATATATATATATATATATATATATATATATATTGGCGGCACGGTGGCTTGGTGGTTAGCCTTGGTGGTCAAATAAAATGAAAAAAGAAAACACAAGGCATATTTCTTAAGAGTCATCTTTAATTTCTAGGTCTATGAATATATTTACCTATTTAAAAAAAGAGACTAAATTTCTTAAACAACAGCAAAAGCTGGTGAAGTCATGTGAGCAAATCGAACAGATACTGTATATGTGTTGAATCTACAATTTTTCTGCAAACTTTTATACATATTTTTATTTAGTCCCGATTTTTTTTCTCTTTGGGCCCCCAGACCTATCACATACTTTTTTTTTTCCTGTGATGTAACAGCTGACTTCAAGCATCCAATGAGATGAAAGACTGAGGAACAAAGCATTCAGTGCTTTCATCATTTGATCACTTTTCAGCAGCTCAACCTGAGTGTTCATCTCTGAAAATGACTCCATTGTGGATACTTGCCGTAACTCTATACATGATGTGTAAGTTTGAATTTTTTAAAATCACTCTTATTTATGACATGATTATGTAGTATAATTTATGAAATATTACTTTTACTATTATTTTTTCTTTTTTGCATTGGTTCAAATTTTAACAATAAAAATACCTTCTTTTTAAAAAAAATTCTAGGTCCAGCACGATCAGTGGAGCTTTTCCGTCCATCACTTCTTTCAGTGAAACCTGGAGAATGTATTAGCTTTAACTGCCCATATGGATACAATCATAGGACTGAAAGTGTGATTTGGTACAAACAAAGTGTTGGAGAGATGCCTCAAAAAATTGGAGAAAAAATTGCGTATAAAAAGGTCAGATTTTCCACAGAATTCAAGAATTCAGGATTTATTATGGAGGTGACTGATAACGGCATTTCTCTGACAGTTCCAAATATAGCAAAAGATCATGAAGGACTTTATTACTGCGTGAAATCATTTACCTTGGAGAATGTTACACTGTCTAATGGAACATTCTTGGCTGTGACAGGTAACTCACTTACATTCAATTAAAAACCCCAAAACCCAAATTATAAATTGATTAATTTTTAAAAAAAAATATTTTTCTTAACTCAAATTGTGTGGATATTGTACTTGAAGTACAATAAGTTCTGAGTACATGACAATATTTAATGTCTATATCACACTGACCAGATGACAGAGATGTAAAAGTGTCGGTGTGGCAGCGCGGCGTGTTTGACTCGGTTCCTGCAGGAGACTCAGTGACTCTACAGTGCTTGGTTCTCTCTGAGAGCAGAACAGCAGAACTCCAAGTGCTCTGGTTCAGAGCTGCTCCACCACAATCCCATCCTCAAATCATTTACACTCATCACAACAGCAGCCATCAGTGTGAGAGCGGCTTTTCTACACACACCTGTGTGTACAACTTCACCAAGAGCATCCTCAGTCTCAGTGATACTGGCATTTACTACTGCGCTGTGGCCCTGTGTGGGAAGATCGTATTTGGGAACGGGACACCAGTACAGCTGGAGAACTCTGGTTAGAGATCAATTTCTGTATATTATTTTTGGGGTTGTACAGATACAAATTTAGATTTATTATTGTTAGGTTATGTGACATGTTGTATTTTAAGTCTTATGATTATATTATATGTTCATATGCAGACAGTAACTCAATTTTTTGCCTCTTAAAGCAATGCAGCATAATCCTGTAGTGATCGGTTTGGCAACAGCGTTGGCAATGTGTGGGATTCTGATTTCTGTTCAAACTGTTTTACTATGTAAAGGGGAAAACTGTCAGCAATGCAAAGGTGAGTGTTTAATATGAGAGTGAAAATTTATGTTCAATACACAAAAATATCCTCAGCAGTTATTTACCATTCAGATTCAGTTAATATTATTACATCCTTTGGGTCCAACATATTAAAATATAATAAGGAAAATGTTAGCAGTGTCAGATCTTTGTGCAAAATGGGCCAGACTCTTTATAGGAGAAAATCTTCCTTATGTTTTTTTTTCCAGAGAGAGGTCAGCATGGTCCTGTGATAAACACAGAGAAGACAAACACTCAGGTACTTGTTCACTTGCTACAAAAATGTAATTTTAATTGAATTTAATTTCAGAAAAAACAAGCACATTTATCTTAATTTTTTTTTTTTTTACATTTTGTTAAATACATGAACTATAATTAAATATAATTTGTTTATTCAGCAATTTGAACAATGTGTCTTATCATAGTTTATTTTAATTGTGCTAGATAATAAAGAATACTAATTCATATTTTTATAATTTAGTTCTTTTTATAATTTAGTTATTTTATGTTCATTTTAACAGGATCATATTGGCATAGAGTTGAATTACGCTGCCTTACATTTTAATGAAAGGAAAACTAAAAGAGTGAGAGGAAACCGAGGTCGATCTCAAGACACTGTGTACTCTGAAGTGAAATCTTCCACCATTACTCACTAAGAAAATCTTTAACATTATTGTGTCTGAAATTGTTTGTATTTTTGATCTGCTTTATTGTTTGTGTTAATAAGTGGTCTGTAAACAAGCATTTATTTGCTTGTCTGGAATGGTTTGGCTCCATTTATCTCAATACAAAGTTCTTCTTGCCCATGACCTTTTAACCTATACTGGAAGGTTTCTGACTTGGTGGGTGTGGCCTCTTTCTGGGTAACTCCACCTCTGTCCATATGCACAGAGGTTCATTGAATAGCTTGATGAGGATGAAAGTGCTCTAAAGTCATATGTTATGGCCTTCACACTCACCACATCTTAACCTAAAAGAGTGATGCGTTAGTCAGCATTCTCCATCATCATCATCATCATCATCATCATCATCATCAAATAATCTGAGGGAAACCTTTTAGAAGAATGGCATTCCTCACTCTAGTCCAGATCTATTCTGGAAACTTGTGTTGGCTTAACACCTTAGCAATCTAATTTTATTTACTTGGTCAGCCAGTATTTTTTTTATTGGTCAGCCATTTGTAGGTTTGATTACCTGTATTCTGAAATCCACCGATCAGACATAACATTCTGAGCAGTGCCAGGTGAAGTGAATAACACTGATGATCTCCTCATCATGGCACCTGTTAATGGGTGGGATATATTAGGCAGCAAATGACCATTGTCCAGACCATTGTTTCTCTCAGTGAAATCTGGAGGACCTGTTACTCTTAAATGCCCATTTGGAGACAATCCTAAGACTGAACATGTGGTTTGGTTCAAACAAATATTTGGAGAAATGCCTCAAAAAGTGGGAGTAAGATCGATCTATAATGATTTGAAAATGTTTCCCAATTTTAAGAAGACAGAATTTCAACTGGAAGAGACTGATAACAGCATTTCTCTGACAACTCCACATATAACTTTACTACTTTACTACTGTGGAAAATTTAGCTGGGAGAATTTTTAAAATTTAACAGGGATACATATTTATAACAAATTTATGCTCATTTTCTAAATGTCTAAAGTGTTGTTTTGCAATTTGAACATACATTACATTTAACTGACAAACGGTATTGCTTTTAGAAATAAGTAATATTACTGGATATTACTGGAGAAAAAATACACATTTATGGAAGTCTGGATTTCTTTTTAGTAAAAAAGATAATATTAATATTGTTAATATTTATACTGTTGTTTTAAAATGTTAAACTTTTTTTGTTAAATTTCTAAACTAAATTTAGGGTAAAAATAAATAAATAGATTATGGAGCAACTTTGCATTCTGCTTTTTGATTTCTTTCATTATTAGAAATGGTTTTTTTAAAATAAAATATTTGTAAGTGATACATTAATTCAAGGTCAGTTTTTATGCAGTTTATTATGTTTTACATTTCGCTTGTGATTTGTTTCATATTTTCCATTATTATTCAAATGTTCACATTTCACTTGTAGGTCATGTACTGTAGCTTTCCACATAATGTTCTCATGAAGTCCCATGTATATATTTGGATTCATGTTTAATTGCAGGGCATCACATGGTGAAATGCAACGTTTGCTTTTCAAATGTGATCAATCACAAAAACATAAGATTACAAGTGAAATGTATGTAATTAACAGAAATAACAGAATCTTGCCATGGTTAGGATAAATTAACTGAAATTATGATCAATTTTAACAATATCAAAATATTTTACCAAATAACAAACGTAGTTGTTTGATGAACGCATTTAGTGCTTAGAGAGCCTTGTACTGATAAACTGTATTCTCCTAAATGCTAACTAGTGAAAATATATGTAAAGCGAGCTAAGATCTCACTGTGTGTATCACACTGAACATATAACAGATATGTAAATGTCACTGTGTGGCAGCGCAGCATGTTGAACTCGGTTCCTGCAGGAGCCTCAGTGACTCTGCAGTGCTCGGTTCTCTCTGAGATCAGATCAGCAGAACTCCAAGTGCTCTGGTTCAGAGCTGCTCTACCACAATCCCATCCTCAAATCATTTACACTCATCACAACAACAGCCATCAGTGTGAGAGCGGCTCTTCTACACACACCTGTGTGTACAACTTCACCAAGAACATCCTCAGCCTCAATGATACTGGCACTTACTACTGCACTGTTGCCCTGTGTGGGAAGATCATATTTGGGAACGGGACACAGATACAGCTGGGTAACTCTGGTTTGTGAAAAAAATCCTTTTATTGCATTTTCTAATTTTATTTTTAAAACTTAAAATGTTCAGCAGTTTTAAATGTTTAGACTCTTATTCACAATATCATATTTTATGTCTCCATTAATAGCCGTTATATCACTTGTACTGAACATATTCATTATTATGATGTTTTTTGAACTGCAGTAAGATCTTTAGGTCCTGAAGTCATCTACCTCACAGTAGCTGTGGCCATGTGTGTGGTTGTGATCTTCACTCAAGCTTTTATAATCTGTAAAATGAGAAACTGTTACCAATCCAGAGGTGAGTCTATAAAATATTTAAATAAGATACGGAAATATTTTTTTCTATTAACTTCACTACTAAGGGGGGCACGGTGGCTTGGTGGTTAGCACGTTTGCCTCACACCTTCAGGCTTGGGGTTTCGATTCCCACCTCCGCCGTGTGTGTGGAGTTTGCATGTTCTCCCCGTGCCTTGGGGGTTTCCTCCGGGTACTCCGGTTTCCTCCCCTGATCCAAAGACATGCGTGGTAGGTTGATTGGCATCTCTAAATTGTCCGTAGTGTGTGAGTGAATGAGAGAGTGTGTGTGCCCTGCGATGGGTTGGCACTCCGTCCAGGGTGTATCCTGCTTTGATGCCCAATGACGCCTGAGATAGGCACAGGCTCCCCGTGACCCGAGAATAGATCGGATAAGCGGTAGACAATGAATGAATGAACTTCACTACTATTAGTTTACTGTTTGTTCATATTCATAACAAATAATTTGCACAATAAATGTGAGGTGAATATTTATGCAAGGCACTATACCAGTAGTTCTTTTTTAATATATTTTTTTATTAGTTTTTGATGGACTATAATCTATCAAATGTTCAAAACTGTAGCAAAAGTGACATAAAAGTGGCATAAATGTGGTACCTTTCCATTAAAGCAATACTTGCTCTAGGAGAAGCCTGCAGTTCTTGATCTTTTCTCTCTATCTCTGAACATTATACATTAAATTTGCTGAGACACCCACTCCTGGGATGATTGGTATCTGTCCTAAAGGCTCTTCAATTGTAAACAATCCTTCTTACTGCAAAATCCTTATTATTTCTACCCACACCTCCAGAACACCAAACTGCCAGAGGTTCTGTGTTTATGGAGGTAGTCACACATCCTGGTGATTAATCTTGTGCATCTTTTAGTAAAACCTGGCTGCTAATTATTCTCTTAATAATTGTAGAGGGAGGAAATGTGTACTTATTTTTTCCTAACTGGCTTCTAAAGCTGATCTAGGTTTTTTGTTTGTTTTTTTGGTGTGTGTGGGGTTAATTGTCAACATATTGAAATCTGTTGTGTTTTTTATGTGTATGCTGTTGTGATTGTGGACCAGATTTAAAGGACAGTGCAATAAAACATAAAATATAAATCATATAAAAAATTAAATATTATTAAAATAGCTTTGTTTTCATCTACAGTATTTATCAGTTGCCCTTATCCAGGGCAACTCACAATTTATCTCATTTTATACTGAGCAATTGAGGGTTAAGGGACTTGTTCAAGGGTCCAGCAGTGGCAGCTTGGTGGACCTAGGATTTGAACTCACAACCTGCCAATCAGTAGGCCAACATCTTAATCACTAAGCTTTAACCCCCACGTCAGGTTCGCAGACATGGAGGCAAGTGAATACTGAAAGGTTTTTAATCTTTTCTATCAAATTAAAGATGATATTTAAAAGGGCATGGTCAAGATGCAGGCAAAGGTCAGGAGAACAACAAACAGCATAAACCAGGTAAGGCAAGATCAAGTCAAGGAAAAAAAAAATCAGAAAACAAAAAATATGTATAATAACTAAAAATTTATATACCATGGCTTAATAATACATGGTGGAAACAAACACAGAGCATATGCCTAATGTGTGAGTGTGAACTAAAAGTCATTTTTATTCTGTGAGTGTGGCTGTGATGTAATTGAGTCCAGGTGATCAGTAATCAAGGGGAATGTGACCATGAGAAAGTCTGTAATGGATGTGCGCTGTAGTCCTTTGCGGCCATATCTGTAGTTCGTGCTGTACTCTGGGATCTGTAGTTTGACCATTATTCCAGCATTGACATGACAGACTGTAAAATTTATACATTTATTTTTAAATTCAGAGAATAAAAGAGTGATGAAAATGTTTCCCAAAGACAAAAAGTATATATATTTCTCTCTCTACAGTGAGACCTCAATGAGAATGTGTAGTAGAAAAACCCAGCAATCTGGTAATTAATTGTAAAATGTTCCTCCATCCTCTTATTATTTAAGCAAACCCTAATCTTCTTTCTCATAATTCAGATGAATTGAAAATGAAGCTTTTATGTTTGTTCCCACAGGGTGGTGATGCAGAGGAGCTGAATTACACTTCTTTATATTTCAGTAAGAAGAATACCAAAAGAGTGACCCGAAAGAGATAAAAACCTGAAGAGTGTGTTTATTCTGAAGTCTTGACTGCCCCCTAGATTATATTTCAAATTTGATCTATTCAATAGGTTCATTTTTCAAAAGTAAAGTTTGTGTGTGATTATTTCTGTGTAATCCTATGTGTAAAATTCTCTTTATGTGGTGTCTATGTGCCAAAACACCTACACACTTGTACTTGCAGCACACTGTTTATGCACACTGGATCATTTTCAAGGTCACATATTTAGGCATTAATATTAAAATTAGCATAATACTTATGCATATAATAATAATAATAATAATAATAATAACAATAATAATAATAATAATGATAATAATAATAATAATAATAATAATAGTAATAATAATAATAATAATAATAATAATAATAATAATAATAATAATAATAAGCAATAATTCCAGCTTAACTGATTTTCAGACGTTTCTGTAAAATAGTCAGTATCTTTACACTTACAAAGTTACTATGCGGTAGATGCACTGATAAAATGGCCTGATGATAATGAGTAAGTAGAATGAGGGTGAACATGTGGTGTAGGGACAAAAGTTTCATTTCCTGATCTTGTGGCTAACTGCTCTGACGATGCACAAAGCACATTAACATGTAGCTTTGTGCACAAATAGATTTACATATTTAAAAAAAAATATTTTAAGCATTTATAGAAAACTGTAAAAACAGTTCCAAGAATAAAAAATTTCAAGAAATGAACTTCTAGAATTATAAGTAAAAGTGAACTGAGAAATGTTTTTGACTTTTAATTTTACTATAAATTAAAGTCTGACAGTAAATGCGTCACTAGAGACATGCACTCACTTTTAATGAAGTACACATTTAAACTCTCATTACACCCTGCAAAAATACAAAAAAAGAAACTTGTTTAAAAACTTGCTATATCTTTTTGCTTATTTTATCATAATTTAAATCATAGTAGGTAAACATTCTTAGAAAATGACTTATTCAGTTTTTATATCCCCATTGTTATGTAAACCTCTCTATTACTGTAATAATACAGGCCACTGGACACAACACAGCATTTTAATCATCCAGTATAGTCACATATAGTATTAGATTTATTATGAGATTCATCTAAGCTGTCTGGAAAAACATGTAAACAAATAATAATAATATTAATAAAAAAAAAACTAGTTCAATGCAGATGCTAGGGGAGAACATGACACACTAAAAAAGTGGTTTAACATTTAATGTTACACAGAAACATACAGTTTTATTTCAGACTAGAGTACAGGTTTTCTTTTTTCAGCTTTTGCTTTCTTCTTGTTGAACTGTACATCTGCATAAATCACTGTTACAGCTTCAGATTCCTGAATCTGAAATTAAATAAAATTTAAATAAAAATAAATAAATAAATAAATAAATAAATAAATAAATGGCCATTATACTGTAAATTCATGATATACATACAAATAATTGATTAAATTACAGAATATAAAATACAGATTATATACTATACTTTCTTGCACACGTACCTGCCTCATTCCTGAATAATCTTCTGTAGACGTGTTAACTATTAAAATAGAAACACTACTGAGTTATTTTAAGAAAACTTAACTAAAGTATTTTTTCTGATTAAAAAACACTTACTTTCATCAGATTTACTTTTCCTCAGTATGAAGTAAGTGAGACAGAAAATCAGAAGTGCGCACAAACCCAAAGACGTTCCCAAAGTGAGCACTGTTAAATTTGCACATAATTCAACTTAATATCCATGTTACTGTTAGTAAATTATTGCTTTTAATTTAATTTAACAAAAGATATATTAGTTAATCATTCAACATCTCACCTGTTTTGTCCTGTGTGTTAGTGTTTCCATGCAATGTTGGTTTACACACCTCTGAATTATCACACAGAGATGATTGAGATGTTTCTGATACAATAGTAACATACTCACCTATAAACATTTATCATGATTTACTTAGTAAAAGTCTGTAACTCAGTGCTTTTGAAGAAAACACAGTTAGCATTTCATTACTTCACTGTGCTATTTCAGATTTCATTGTGTTTCATTCCAAGATGAACATGTTAATGGTAATAAGGGAAAATATCACTACATTAAAACAGTAGCTTAAGAAATTTTAGTGGAAATCCTACCTTTAATTTTTAAATAAGTTCCGTCTCCAAATACAAGGTAGGGTTTTGTCAGTGCACAGTAGTACATGGCTTCATCAGACTGAGTGGTGTTTGAGATGGTCAAATTGAAACAGTTTGAAGATCTTTCTATTCCAAAACGGACCTTTTGTAATTCATTGTAATAGGTTTCTCCAGAGGTTTTATAGAACATGACAATAATCTGAGGTTTTTTTCGTGTTGGTTGCTTAAACCAAGCCATCATCCCATATTTGTTTTCCAAAACACAACACTGCAGAGTAGCCAAGTCTCCGATATCCAGACTGATCTCTTTATGAGCCTGATAAATTGGTGGCTCTGTGGGGGATTGTGCAGTAACCCAGCGTCTACCAGGTTGGACTGTATGTAGCAAAACAATCACATCAATAGGTTAATTATATGTATCAGATAATATTAAACACACAGGATTATTAAAAATAACATTAAACAAATAAAAATGTAAAGTTGCTTCTTATTTCTCCTTGTGTTAAATTGTAAAAGCACTTAATACTTACACATACAGCCAAAGATCAAAACTAAATTCCAGAATACAGACATTTTGAAAATAATTTCTCAGAAATACTACAGTGTTGATATCTGATCTATGGACAGAATATGAATCTGCTCAAAGCTTTGTCTGAATTTATATTTACACTACAGGCGGCCAGTACTGAGCACACCCCAGAAAATAACATGATTGAAATGTGATTGGTTGTTATAAAAAGACATGATAAACAATCACGTGGTATTCTGATCAACCTACATCTACACCACGTTTTATTTTCCGTATTCGTGTTTTCGTTTTGCACCAAACAAAGACAGCAGATCAGAATGGAAAATGTGGTTTACTTATACACTTACATGTGCCTACATTAACATCTCACAGTTATTTATTTAATTGCTTTGATTTGTCTTGCCTACAAAGTAATACACATCTAGGCCAGTGGGATGTGTAATAGATTTGAATTTCAGAAGTTTAACATGTGCATTGTTTTATTATTGGTGGCCTGACTGCAGTGTTCAAATTACAGCATTTACAGCATCACTTACATTTATCGCATTTAGAAGACAACATTATGCAGAGTGATTTTCATTTATCTCATTTATACAACTGAGCAATTGAGGGTTGGGCCTTGCTCAGGGGCCCAGCAGTGGTAACTTGGTGGTCCTGGAATTTGGACTCTTTTGATCTGATCTCTGAAAAGATCTATAGGCCTGATTGCACTGTTTAATTAGTTTTAATTATCTGCTTTGGTGGACTCATTATCTTGCCTCAGCATCTGTTCGATATCATGTAATTCTAACAACTGATCTCATCATTTGAATAATGAAATACAAACAGCTAAGTAAAAGTTTTCATTATCATCATAAAAGTACACCTCAGGAGACAGGAAACAGAACACGTTCCATGAACCATCAGCAGATCCTCTGACCTTTAATCCTGACTATAACTCCTGGTCATGCACATTGCTGAAGGCCTTAAATGAACAACCAACACATCTTTCCTTGTCAAGAAAGTTCAGCAATGCCTATACTGACTCCAGCATGCAGAATAACCAAGTTACTATTCATTGTGATAGTGGACTTCAGGAGGAACACCCCTGCACTCCCCCCACTCACCATCATGAACAGCACTGTACCAACAGTGGCGTCATTCAGGTTCCTGGGCACCACCATCTCTCAAGACCTGAAGTGGGACACTCACATAGACGCCACTATCAAAAAGGCCCAACAAAGACTGTACTTCCTTCGGCAGCTGAGGAAGTTCAACCTGCCACAGGAGCTGCTAATACATTTCTACTCAGCCGTCATCGAGTCTGTTCTGTGCACGTCTATAACTGTTTGGTTTGGCTCAGCTACAAAATCAGACATGAGAAGACTACAGAGAACGGTTCGAACTGCTGAAAGGATTATTGGTGCTCCCCTGCCCACCCTTCAGGAACTGTATACATCCAGAGTGAGGAAAAGGGCTCTGAAAATCACTCTGGACCCCTCACATCCAGGCCATATCCTTTTTGACCTTTTGCCATCTGGCCGACGCTACAGAGCAGCAAATACCAGGACAGCCAGGCACAAGAACAGTTTCTTCCCCCAAGCAATCTATCTTTTGAACAGTTGAATGTTCCCAGCATTGGGCAATAATAAAAATAAAAATTAAAAGTGCAATAACCTCATATTTATTACCACACCCACATCCCTACATCTCAATTCATTCTATTCTATTCTGTATATACAAATACTTTATTTTCTTATTTAAATATGTGTATTTTTTATTTTTTATTTTTTATTTCTCATTCTATTTTCTGTTGTTATTTGTACTGTTATTGTTATCTCTGTGCACTGGAGCCTGTTACACTAAAACAAATTCCTTGTATGTGCAAACATACTTGGCAATAAAGCTCTTTCTGATTCTGATTCTGATTCTGATTCTGATTCTGATTCTGATAGCAACCACAGTCTCTTTTGCCTACTAGCATCTGGTAAGAGGTACTGCAGCATTTGAACAGACACCAGCAGATTCTAACAGCTTCTTTAACCAGTATTTACAGCCCCACTGGAGGGAGCCCTTGCCTGAATATTGAGCTGCACTCAGGTCAAAGTTAACGTCCGGCTTATTGGACATTTACACAGATCAGGCATAACATTCTGAGCAATGACAGGTAAAGTAATTAACATTGATTATCTCCTCATCATGGCACCTGTTAGTGGGTGGGATATATTAGGCAGCAAGTGAACATTATGTCCTCAAAGTTGACCTTTTAAAAAAAAAGGATTTGAGTTTGACAAGGGCCATATAGTGATGGTTAGACGACTGGATCAGAGCATCTCCAAAACTGCAGCTCTCGTGGGGTGTTCCCTGCAGTGGTCAGTATCTATAAAAAGTGGTCTAAGGAAGGAACAGTGGTGAACCGGTGACAGGGTCATGGGTGGCCAAGGCTCATTGATGGACATGGGTAGTGAAGGCTGGACTCTGTTTTCCGATCTAACAGATGAGCTACTGTTGCTCAATTTACTGAAGAAGTTAATGCTTTGCTTTTTGGATTGTATTTTTTAGATAGTTGGCTATGCTGATTACTGTTTCTGGTTTCCTGATCTTGTGCCTGTTTTTTTGACTACAATTTTAAAATAAACTCTTCTAATGGATTCTGCACTTTCCACTTCTGAGGCTTCATTACAGAATACTTTGTTGAAGTTGAATCCAGTGGAGATTTTGCTCTTCACACAATTTTTAGAGAGCGCCTAAATCCTGTACTAGAAGCAGAAATAGCGTGCAAGGAGTGGGATAAGTTGCTACCACAGTACATCATGCTGCCCATCTGCCTGGACAACCTCTGATGCAACCACACCCCAGCCTCTGATCCCAGCCATTTCCTTGCTATGGAGAAAGTATTCAGCCAGTTCCCACTGTAGGAGCAGAGCCCATGCAGCTCGGCAAGACCTGGATCTCCACACCTTTGACTGCAGTAGTGCTTCTACTGCGGCCAATCTGGATATTGCGGTGCTGCCTGCCCTGAGAAGCCCAGACAACACACCGCTAAGGTGCTCCTGAACTCCTGTGCACACAGCTTGTTGTTATCAGTGCTATTGCGCTATACTTACAGCCTTAATTGACTCTGGGTTGGCCATCATCAATCATCACCTGGAAGACGACCTCCATCCATAGTTTCATGTAAACCATTGAATGATCAAACCACTGGGGAGGGCAACATCACCCACCTGACAATTCCCATCTTGCTCCAAATTGGATTATTTCATATAGAGGAACTGGTACTGTTTGTGATATCTTCTCCTTCCGACCACATCATTTTAGGGTTCACATGGCTCCACATTCATGACTCACAAGTTTCATGGAGGTGCAAAGAACTAAATGTTCTCCTCATTGTCTACACCTTTCCATCCTGTCCCATCTCCGGAGAAAGCCCGGAACCTACCACCACTACACACATCCTCCGAAAATACCTTGACCAACAGGTAACAATAACATGCTACATAACTCCCACCACACTGTGGTGACCCTAGGTTTCTGATCCAAGATGGCGGTGCGGCAGTAGCATGCAGCGGCCACTCCAGATACAAAATGGTGCTATTTGTGTGTTTTAGCCCGAATCTCAAGGTGAATGGACACCAAATACAGTAGTGTTCACGTAAACAACTGCCAGATGCTACTATGGTAAAGAAGTCATGCAATTACCAACCTGCATGATTATGTAATCGGAAAACTTTGTGACCTCGGCTTGCTGCGAAGACTAGGCCTTCAGTCCTCTGCATCGCCTGACATGGTGGTGCTCAAGGAAGGAGAAGCACAGAAAGTGGGCGGGTGTCCATGCTAGGCTATCCATTATTTTGTCCAACTTTTGATCACAGGACAATAAACTGGACTACATCCAAGTCCAGCGAACCCCACCACGAGAGTTCAGAGATTGCTTCATCTTTGTTTTCACAGAGACGTGGCTCAGCAGCAGAGTTCCAGATGCCACCATTCAGCTAGAAGAGCTCACCTTGTTTTGTGCTGACAGAAATGCAGCTCTGTGCAGTAAGATTCACAGTGGCATTGTGTGTGTTTACATCAACACAGAATGGTGCATAAACTGCACCATAGATGCAGACAAGTTTGTTTACCACGTGAATTCACCACTGTTTTCATTTTTGGAGTGTACATTCCCCCCAGCGCTAATGCTAAGAAGGCCCTATGTGAACTCTATGGGGCTATTAATGATCTGCAGAATGCTCACCCCGACGGTCTGTTTTTTGTCGCCGGAGATTTTAACCATGCAAGTCTCAAAACAGTGCTCCTTAAATTCCATCCACATGTGGACTTTGCAATGACAGGGGCAAATACCCTGGATCTTGTTTACACTAACATCCCAGGCATGTACTGTGTGGAGCCCCGTCCCCACCTCGACTACTCAGAACACATCTCTGTTATGCTAATTCCAGCATACAGACCGCTCATCAGATGCTCTAAACCGGTTCTGGAACAGGTGAAAACCTGGCCAACAGGAGCCACCTCTGCTCTTCAGGCCTGTTTTGAGTGCACTAACTGGCATATGTACAGGGAGGCTTCAACAATTTAGCAACTCTATAAGCTTGGAGTAGTACACAGCATCAGTGACCAGCTATATTGGCAAGTGCATTGATGATGTGACCGTCTCCAAGACCATCACCATGCACCCCAACCAGAAGCCATGGATGACCGCAAAAGTGCGTGTGCTGTTGAAGTCTAGAGACTCCACCTTGAGAGCAGGGGACAAGATGGCCTTAAAAACATCAGCCAAACTGTCTTGAGCTATCAGAGAGGCACACACATGCCCAGAGAATCCATAGACACTTTCAGGACATCAGAGACTCCCGGCGCATGTGGCAGGGCATATACGCGAAGACAACATAACCTGCCTGTAACAATGATGCCTCCTTCCCAGATGCGCTGAATGACTTCTATGCTCGGTTCGATGTAGAGAACAACATAGCATCAAAGAACATCCCACTGACTAGGTGCTCTGCCTATCCATGGTTGAAGAGAACTCTATGCAGAGTTAACCCACAGAAGTATGCTGGACCAAACAACATTCCTGGCAGAGTGCTCAGGGAATGTGCAGAACAGCTAGTGGATGTCTTTACTGACACATTCAACATTTCCTTGAGCAGCGCCATTGTTCCTACATGCCTCAAGACAATGACCATCGTCCCTGTGCCGAAGAAGTCTACGGTTTCCTGCCTCGATGACTATCATCCCATTGCACTCACACCCATAGTGATGAAGTCCTTCCAGACCCAGCTACTACCTTCACTGGACCCTTTGCAGTTTGTGTATCATCCTACCCACTCCACAGAAGATGCCATCACCATAATCCTCTATCTCCCTCTGCAACTGGATCCTCGACCTCCGGACTGGGAGACCTCAGTCAGTCTGGATTGTGAACAGCATCTCCAACACCAACACACTGAGCACTAGGGCCCCTCAGGGTTTTGTACTCAGCCAACTGCTGTTCACTCTGCTGACTCACAATTGTGCAGCAATGCACAGCTCGAACCATATCATCAAGTTCACTGATGTCACGGCCGTGGTGGGTATCATCAGCAAGAATGATGAGTCAGCATACAGAGAAGAGGTGTAACAGCTAGCAGCCTGGTGTAAAGCCAACAACGTGTCTGAATGTCGACAATCTAAAGAGAAGGTTGTTGAATTTAGGAGAGCACAAAGTGGCCATTCTCCATTGTACATTGACGGATCCTCTGTGGAGCTCATCAAGAGCACCAAATTCCTTGGTGTTCATCTGGTGGAGAACTTCACCTGGTCACTCAACACCAGCTCCATCACCAAGAAAGCCCAACAATGTCTTTACTTCCTACAGAGGCTGAGGAGAGCCCATCTTTCTCCCCCCATCCTGACCATGTATTACAGCGGGACCATCAAGAGCATCCTGAGCAGCTGCATCACTGCCTGGTTTGGGAATTGCACCGTCTTGGATCGCAAGACTCTGCAGCGGATAGTGAGGACAGCTGAGAAGATCATTGGAGTCTCTCTCCCCTCTATCACAGACATTTACACCACATGCTGCATCTGCCAATCAGGCTCCTCAAAAGCGATGGTTAACACTTATTTTCAGAAGAGGGAGGAGCATAGAGTGACTTACAAGAGTGGAGGTAGGAGCACACAGGTAGACTACATTCTATGTAGAAGAGGCAATCTGAAAGAGATTAGTGACTGTAAAGTTGTAGTGGGAGAGAGTGTAGCCAGACAGCATAGGATGGTGGTGTGTAGGATGACTTTGATGGTCTGTAAGAAGAAGAGGTCAAAGATAGAGATAGAGAAGACAACCAAGTGGTGGAAGCTGAAAAAGGAGGAATGTTGTGAAGAATTTAGACAGAAGTTGAGGCAGGCTCTGGGTGGTCAGGTAGTGCTGCCAGATGACTGGGAAACTACAGCAGAAGTGATCAGGGTGACAAGAAGAAAGGTGCTGGGTGTATCATCTGGAAGGAGGAAAGAAGATAAGGAGACTTAGTGGTGGAATGAGGAAGTTCAGGATAGTACCCAGAGGAAGAGGTTAGCCAAGAAGAAGTGGGACAAGGACAGGACTGAAGAGAATAGACAGGAATACAAGGAGTTACAGTGCAGAGTGAAGAGGGAGGTGTCTAAGGCCAAGCAGAAGGCATATGATGAGTTGTACACTAGGTTAGACACTAGAGAAGGAGAGAAGGACTTGTACAGGTTAGCTAGGCAGAGGGATCGAGATGGGAAGGATGTGCAGCAAATTAGAGTTATTAAGGACAAAGATGGAAGGGTGCTCACAAGTGAGGAAAGTGTACAGAGGAGATGGAAGGAGTAATTTGAGGAGCTGATGAATGAGGAAAATGAGAGGGAAAAAAGAGTAGAAGGGGTGGACTCTGTGGAACAGAAAGTAGATAAGATTAGAAAGGATGAAATCAGGAAGGCTTTGAAGAGGATGTAAAGTGGAAAGGCAGTTGGTCCTGATGACAGCCCAGTGGAGGTCTGGAAGTGTCTAGGAGAGGCAGCTGTGGACTTTTTAACTAGTTTGTTTAACAGGGTTTTAAAGAGTGAGAAGATGCCTGAGGAATGGAGAAGTAATATATTAGTAAGAATAAGGGTGACGTAAGAGTTGCAGCAACTATAGGGGGATAAAGTTGATGAGCCATACAATGAAGCTATGGGAAAGAGTAGTGGAAGCTAGGTTAAGGAAGGTAGTGGAAATTTGTGAGCAGCAGTATGTCTTCATGGTTGGATCGAAAACCCGCACCCACATAGGTCCTTTGTGGATAAGATTGCACACCCCCAGCCTAGTGTTATTGCTCACTCTCACAAACTATACGGAGCCTGCTATGGTATCATTGCAACATAGGGCATCCATCTAGTCAATTATCCAGACAACTTATTTTGGTTCAGTTGAGTGATGTGGCAACCAGGCATTGAGATGTCATGCTTGCCTACATGAGTTCCCTAGGCCTAAGGCTCAACCCAGGGAAATGTGTGCTTTCTTCACTTTGGAGAACCACCTTTTTGGGGATAGTCTGGGATTCAGCCATGATGCAAGCACGTCTGTCTTCCTCTTGGGGGGATTCAATCCTTTCTGCTGTTAAGTACATCTGGATAGGCCAATGCCTCTCTCCCCTTCATACCCTTCTTATGTGAACAAACCCAGGTTTCTCAGCTTGTGTTCCACTCTTAGGGCATGTCAACATTGCAAAACTCTTTCGACCTATGCCTCCCTCTCAGCTTGTGAGCTGTCCTAGACAGCTGCTCCGCCCATGACATTTGGGAGGGTACCTGTCTCTCATGGCACACAGATTGCCAAAAGATGAGGGCTGTGTTTCTAGTGCTAAAAACATTTCTACCCAAAACTCAGGTGCTACCTTTGCTGGTAATTTCATTAATCAATAGTGTGGTCTCTGTTTGTGCCCTCTGTTCAGGTTGGAGCGCCAGATTTGCCCTACGCAGACACCAGATTTCTTTTGCTGAGAGTGATTTACACTCCATAGCACAAGATTGGAAATGAGGCATTGGTGGCTCAGTGGTAGGCTTCTCGCCTATCATGCAGAAGGCCCGGGTTTGATTCCCAGCCAATGCCTCAACCCCAGCCACTGGACACAGTGCTGGTCCCAAGCCTGGAAAAATGGGAGGGTTGCAGCAGAAAGGACATCCGGCGTAAAACCTGTGCCAAGTTGTTGTGCGGACCAGCCGGTCCGCTGTGGCGACCCTGAACAGGGAGCAGTCGAAAGTAACTTCAGCACATGATTGGAAATCAGGCTTCCTTCTGAAGAAGGGGCTGTGGCCTGGGAAATAGCGTCTCCACCCATAGGCAGTGCAATGCATTTGGCAACTTTTGGCTGGGTGGAAGTGGCTTTGTTCACCTCTGAGTAGTCAACCCACTGTCCCCTGTGGAAGTGTACATGGCAGCCATTGCTGTAAGTCACGTGCCTGTTTTCTCGTCTCTCACTTTCTGCGTGGTGTCAGGCTTTCCTGCAGACTGTATCTCCCCTCCTGGTACCTATGAGTGGCCCTGGAGGGGCTTCTCTAAGCCCCATTTGAGTCAGTGGAGTCATCTTTGGAATTTATGGCCATGGATTAGCTTTTCTTAGCAATTAGCTTTGGCCTCCCTGAGAATGTTAGGAGTTCTGCAGGCCCTGCCAGTCACCCCCTCCTGCCTAGAGTCATGGTCAAGTCTGACCTGTATCTCAGGGTGGGATACATTCCATACATATATACTGGCAGAGCAGGAGGGACTGCCTCCATGGCCTATGAGGCAAACTGTGTGACTTTGTAAACCTCGAGGGATTAGGGCCCACTTGATTGTAGGCTCTGGCTAGGTGCATTCCCCTCCAGGATATTTTTGTGCTGCGGTGGGGTTGGTCCTATCCACACACCCATATCAGGTTCTATAACCTGCACCTTGAACCCGCTCCTGGGTCCTGGGTCTTACAAGGATAATAGTGCTCAGCTTCCGGCTCATTCATGCCCTTTCATGACCTCTGGGATAGAGATGACCAGGCGTGTTGCGACGTTGGTATTGGTGTTTCTATAGCATCAGCATCAAATTCCTTCAAAAGAGAACTATGTATATAACCCAGTTCCCTAAGAAGGGAATGAGAAGCTGTGTCACTTTCCACACTCCTGCCATCCACTTGCTCTTTCTTCAGACAAGTAAAAGCAGGAGTAATGTGACATAGATGCCCTTTTATGGTCTGGCTGTCATGCTCCACTTTGTCACATCTTCAGACACAACTTCTGCAAAGAAGTTTTTCTATAGCATCAGCCATAACGCAGCATCTCGTCCCCTTCTCAGGAAACCACGTTACATACGTAAGCATTATACCTAGTGCCCCAGGTCCTTTAAAGTCATAGAAAGTAAGCAAAAATGAAAAAAACCTCTGGCCTGCATGACAAATAATTACGGCTCCATTTCTGTAACGATATATCTTCCTTCTTTGATACTTCACTCTGTTTTATGAAAAAATATGTTTCAAGAACTTATAATCAAAACCCAACACTCTGGGTTCTGAGCCACACATACTGTACATACTGTGTGATTGATTGATTGACTGATTGATTGATTGATTGATTGATTGATTGATTGATTGATTGATTGATGAGGCATATGCAAATGCGAAGTAGGTCAGAGATCTTTAATCAAAACTGCTCACAGGGCAGGTGATCAGCAATTTGGCAGAGGCAAAACACAGGTAAACTGTGATTAAAATTTATTCATTCATTCATTGTCTGCCACTTATCCGATCTATTCTCGGGTCACAGGGAACCTGTACCTAACTCAGGTGTCATTGGGCATCAAGGCAGGATACACTCTGGACGGAGTGCCAACCCATCGCAGGGCACACACACACACACACACTCTCACTCACACACTATGGACAATCTAGAGATGTGATTAAAATTTATATTATATTTATTTAATTTAATTTATATATAACTCAGATATCTTTATATTTATTGTGTCTTCAACAAGAATCACAGTCATATGAAGGAGGACAAGACCTCACTGTAGCCACACTTTAGTAGTAAAAATGTTTGAATTGTTACTTGTTACTTTAATAGTTACTTAAAAAATGACAGTTAAAAAACAGAGGTGTGAAAAATTATTTAATATTTTATTATTTTTATTAGATAAGTTCAACAGAAATAAGATTATTTCTAGGCTTTTACTGTTTTTGGTATACAATTTTTCATTTAAAAATAAATGTCTATCTATCAGCAACATAAGACACGTTCAAGCTCAAAATACAGGAATACATTTTCCTAGAATCAGGATAGACTTGATGGAATTGCTGAAATATTTTCACTGTATCTGTGAAATAGAACCCTGTGTAAACAATTATTTATTACATCTTACAGATTTCTTCACATCGGAATACACACACTTATCTGATGAGCCAGGTTTCCTTTTTTCTTCAGCTTTGGCTTTCCTTTTTGAGAACTGCAAAGCTGCATAATTCAGCTGTGTTTCAGCTTCATATTCCTATAAAAATTGGGGAAAAAAAGAAACCCACATCAAAGAAGTAACCTTACAGTATATTTAACTGCACTATATACACTAACTACACAGAACAAGAGGAGCATCCAAATAATGGCTTTTGATTGTTGCATAAATCTTCACTCAGATGTTTAAATATTATCTAGACTACTGTAATGCAAATTTCATTTAAACATTTCACATATATACTCTATGTAGGGAAATTAGTAGAGAGATTTAGGTGTAACAAAAACATAAAAAAAAATAAAACATTACCTATACCATACAATTGTGTGGTATAAATAGTATGTAAATAAATAAACAATATAAATTTATGCACACGTACCTGCCTCGTTTCTGGAGAATCTCTAAAGTTGTTCACTATTATTACAGAAATTCACATATTCATAATTTTATTAGAAATAAAATTATCTGAAATTATTGATATATCTGATAACAAAAAAACTTACATTTATCACATTTTCTTCTCCTCAGTATGAAATAAGTGAGACAGAAAATCAGAAGTGCGCACAAACCCAAAGCCGTTCCCAAACCGAGCACTGTTCAATGTAAAGGGATGATTTTTTATTCAGATTATGATTAATGATTTAGAAATAATTATTACATTGTGAATTACCCTTTACCTGTTTTGTCTTGTGTGTTCATGTTAGTGTTGTTTCTATGTAGCGTTGGTTCACACACTACTGAATTATCACACAGAGCTGGTTTAGATGTTTCTGATGAAATAACATAACAAGAATGAAATATCATGCTCACTGATAAACATTTAACATGATTCAATTACTAGTGTCTGTGTCACTTTTAGCATTTTACTAATTTACTATTTTTATTGTCCAGCTTGAACATTCATTCATTCATTGTCTACCGCTTATCCAATCTACACTCGGGTCACGGGGAGCCTGTGCCTATCTCAGGCATCATTGGGCATCAAGGCAGGATACACCCTGGACGGAGTGCCAACCCATCGCAGGGCACACACACACTCTCATTCACTCACACAATCACACACTACGGACAATTTTAGAGATGCCAATCAACCTACAATGCATGTCTTTGGACTGGGGGAGGAAACTGGAGTACCGGAGGAAACCCCCGAGGCACGGGGAGAACATGCAAACTACACACACACACACACACACACACACACACACACACACACGGCGGAGGCAGGAATCGAACCCCCAACCCTGGAAGTGTGAGGCAAACGTGCTAACCACTAAGCCACTGTGCCCCCCAGCTTGAACATGTTAATGGTAATAAAGGAAAATATCACTGCATTAAACAAGCAGCTTAATCAGTTGTATTGAAAATCCTACCGTTAATGTTTAAGCAAGTTCCATCTCCAAACACAGGGTTGTGTGTTATAAGTACTGCACAGTAGTACATGGCTTCGTCAGACTGAATGATGCTTGAAATGGTCATATTGAAGCAGTTAGAAGTTCTTTCTACTTTAATACGAGACTTTTCGATTCCATTATAAAACATTTCTTCAGACATCATAAAGAACTTGATCATAAGTTGAGGCGGTTTTCTGTCTTTTTGCTTAAACCAGGCTGCCATCCCAAATTCATCTCCAGAAATACAACACCGCAGAGTAGCCAAGTTTCCGATATTCACATTGAGCTCTTTATCAGGCTGAGAAACTAGTGGCTCGGTGAGGGATTGTGCAGTAACCCAGTGTCTACCAGGTTGGACTGTAAATTTAAAAAAAAAATAGTAAATTGAATATATTTCAAAAATTCAAAATTACCTAAAAGTTTTAATAAAGGATTTTGTTTTGTATTGGAGTTTGCTCCACAATCAGCTAACACATAGTTTAGAACAATATGATTTTTAGTAACACATTAAACAAGAAATTATTTGCTCAGATTACTTACACATAGTACTGAAGATCAAAATTAAAATCCTGAAAACAGTCATTGTTCATTTCTTATAAATTCTACAGTGTCTTATTTATGAACAGAATATGGACGCACCTGAAGCATGGTTTGAATTTATACATCTACTACAGGCGGTCTGTACTGAGCACGCCCAGAATATGATGTAATAAGCATACATACTGTTTTCTGACCTACATCTAGACCACATTTTCCATATTTGCACAGAAAGACGAAAAGGACATTATGACAGAATGGAAAATGAAATTCTCATGTGTGTACCTGTGTTTATTTTTACTCAATTAGATTTGTTCAGGTATGCAAATTACTGATATTTTATTGTGTTGTGTTGTGTCGTGTTGTGTTCTACTTAGACATGACTGACCATCATGGTGATTCATTAAAGTGTGATTTATCTATCCATTGACACGGTATTGTATTGTGTTATATTGGCTTGTGTTGTACATTAAACACTACAATTGCTGAACTAATCGTTTTTATATTTAAATATCTGCAGTTCTTTTAACAAATACAGGAACACCATTATATACACAAAACCTTACCCCTGTGCATTCAAACACCTTGAGGTTCAAAAGGCTGCATCACATTCCACTCCTGAAGTACACATCATGGCACCCACAGACCCAAACTGGACAAATTGGAGATAACATTTTTTTTTTAAAGTTAGATGTAAATTCTTGACTTGAATTTGCACAATTTGTCTCAATGTGATTGGCTGATAAAATAACTGCATGAAAATGCAGGAGTTCCTAATTTAGTGGACAGTGAGTGTACCTACACATAATATCCATAATGCACATCATTGTATTTGTCAAGAATATGACAGTCAACACCTAACAAAACACAGTACAAGGCAAATTACCACCAGGTAAAAAGTAAAGCGGTCACTGTGGTCAAAAATAAATGTGAAAATGATGCAACTTTTAATTTATTATAAAATAAATGAAAGTTTCAGAATGACCTCAGAATGTTACAATGACACTGGAGACTCCTTCCTTTAATATTGAATCAAATCTGAGTGTCTGTCTTTCTGTAATAAAGTCAAGGTGTGTTCTCTGACCTGATACAAATCATTCACTAAAGAGTCTGAAGACTGATGTTATATTATAAAGCCAATAAATGAGGTGTAAATATTTTAAAATATATAATAGATATTATTAAATATGTAGGACTGTATTACTTGCACTGTTTAAGTATACTGACTTAAATAAATACATAAAATTCTTCAGTTGTCTGATGGAATTGAATTTCACTATCAAAGCTGGACACTGTCACCTAGTGGTTAAAACTGTTTTTTGTTTTTTTTGTTTAATTTTGCAAACAGTTGTGTTTGTAGCTGTTGGTACAGGAAGTTGTATAACGTAACTTAATCCAAAATTCCGTACAAAGTATAGGATTGCATTGTCCGAGAAGGCCAATGAACGCTGCCTTCAAACCTCTTAGAAGTGTCCAAATGTCACTTAAAAGAATGTTTACATAGATATCTACTATTCATTCAGTTATTCATCACATAAAGTTACTGATGTGATTGACACTGCATTCATAGTTTATATGTTCTGTCATTGCTGTTGCCATTGCAAGCAAATGGTATGGTTACATCACAAGAGTTCCAACACCACGGACAGCGACAAACTGTCGTTCCTTATTGTGCTTCTCTCTGATCTGAAACTCGGAATAAATTATTTAAAAAAAGAGGAAAAAAATCCCATATCCTAAAATAGCAGGGTGTAGTCTTTATATCTGTGTATTCATTCATTAATTTACTCAGTTATTTATCAAAAAGGTTACTGAGGTCAATAACACTGCATTTGTTGTTGACTTCTATATGATCTGTATGTTCATTGTTTCATCACAACACTTTCAACACCATGGACAGCGACACCATTATACCCCTTAAAGCAATTCTTCTCTACAAAATTACAAAATCATATATCTAATATGTATATATATATGTATATATATTTTAAAGGAATATATATAATTTTAAATCTGATAAAAGTCTTTATATCTATCTATCTATCTATCTATCTATCTATCTATCTATCTATCTATCTATCTATCTATCTATCTATCTATCTATCTATCCTTAATAAATACCTATGGATTACATTTAATACATAGCTATAGTAATACACATTATTAACATAATAATAATAATAATAATAATAATAATAATAATAAGAATAAGAAGAAGAAGAAGAAGAAGAAGAAGAAGAAGAAGAAGAACAGTAAAATGTAGTGGTATTGTTTTATTTTTTTTATTATTTCTCAGTCAAATATTGTTTAAATGTTTACAGTGAGCAGACTTACAGCATTTATCTGTTATAATAATGAGATAATAAAAAGAAAAAAATGATTTACGTAACAGGAATATGTAGCACTTGAGAATAAACAGGATTTTGTAGTTCTGCTCTTTTGGCTCTTCCACTTTTGTTTTTCTTTTCACTGAAATTTATAGCAGCATAATTCACCTCCACTGTTTCACAGTCCTGAATGAAGGCATATAAAGGATTAATCACAAAAATGATGATTGTGGTCATTTTTTGGGTTTATGTGTATACACAGTGCCTGACTTGTTACCTGAAAGTGTGTTTTGTCTTGAGAATGTTTCACTGTAGAGGATAGAAAAGATTTCAAAATGTGTTCTAAGATCCTAATAATAACAATTATGTTGATTTTTACTCCTCAACTAAAATAAATCTTTATTCTTGTTATGGTCAATGTTTTGTTTACTACAGCTTAAAATAACTTGAACAAAGATAACCAAAATACATTATTATAAATATATAAATACTTCATTGAAAAAGGATGTATATGTTAGATTAGATATTTAATGTTTCAGGTCAATTTTTACTCGAGAGCTTAATGAAAACTTACCTGTACATCGTTTTTTATAGTATAAAACAGCTTGAGCGCAATTTATTACCACACACACTGCCAACGCTACAGCAAGGCAGATCACTACAGATCCCTCTGAAGATAAATAAATGTACACTGTAAATTCACAGCAATATTCTAAATATTTATACCTCAAACCAAGAAAACTGATACAAATTGCAATTTGTTCTTACTGAAGCACTGATCTGTGAGTGTCTTCACATCCAGCTGTACTTGTGTCCCATTTCCAAATGTGACCTTCCCACACAGGGCCACAGCGCAGTAGTAAGTGCCAGTATCGCTGAGACTGTGGATGTTCTTGGTGAAGTTGTACACACAGGTGTGTGTAGAAGAGCCGCTCTCACACTGATGGCTGCTGTTGTGATGAGTGTAAATGATTTGAGGATGGGATTGTGGTGGAGCAGCTCTGAACCAGAGCACTTGGAGTTCTGCTGTTCTTCTCTCAGAGAGAACCGAGCACTGTAGAGTCACTGAGGCTCCTGCAGGAACTGTGTCTGACACGTCGCTCTGCCACACCGACACTTTTACATCTTCATTACCTTTTCAGTGTAATACAGACAGTGAAGTAACTGCATGTACTGAGAAACAATAACTGACAGAGGAACATGTCCAATATGGCACTTAAAGTATGCAATACATATTTTCAAAAACCTTGTGACTTTATTAACACATACTGCAAATATATCTGCTGTTTTTCACGGGTAATCAAATGTACATCGATGCAATTTATATTGCTAAACATATCATATTTAATTATCATAAATAATACTATTTATGCTAATATTCCCACCTTTTACTGTTAAAAATGTTCCTTTTCCATAGACCGGTGAAAATTTCATGAGGCTGCAATAATACATGGCTTCATCTGATGGTTCTATGTTAGCAATATTTAAATGGAAGCCCCTTTCTTCTTTCTTGATGCTGAATCGTGGTGACTTGAACTGATTGTCCCAAATGGGTTCATAATCAACTGTGGCCATAGTACAAGGCTCATGTCCTATTTTTTGCTTGTACCAAATGATGGAGCCACTGGTTTCCTCTTCTGGTCGAAAACAGCGCAGAGTCACACTATCACCAACATCGGCAACAACCATTGAGTCTGGCTGATTAATAAATTTGCTTTCTTGTGCAGAATCTAATGTAAAGGGTTAAACAATGCAATGTTAAACCCAAAACTTTACAACTGGTTTAATAGAAATATTTTCACCACACATAATATTGATTGTCATAAATAACACTAATCATAACAACCTGTTTATTATCAGAAACATAAATGACCATCCACACTTACCAATTTTATAAATATTCAACGCTGTAATCCACATCAGCATCAGCATCTTCAGTCTGGCTGAACTTTGGTAAAAGAAGTGAAAAATTTATCGATTCTGCGTAGCACATGGGTTAAGTAATTTATCTGTAGCTGACGGATCAGAAAAAAAAAGGAAAAACAACAAATATTGCTTTACCTTTTCAGGCCTAGTAGAATTTACAGTTTGACTCGCTGAATTATCTTCAGTGTGTAGCAGTGCAAAGCACTAGAACACACTCCGTCTGTGTACTCTCTGTGTGTGTGGAGTTTGTTGTGGTTCCTTCTTTATGTGGGTGTGAAATAATTTGTGATTTTTTGCAGGTGTGCATCCGTGCATGTGTGTGTGTGTTTGTGTGTATGTGTGTGAGTGTTTTACTGCTTTTGTCTAATCCGTTAGAGGAAGCTTAGTGCTCCAGTGATGAAAAGTGACCTTTTATTCGTTCCATTATCAAAAAAACTGCAAATCAGTTTATTCATTTATTATACATTGCATAAATAAATTCAAATGATTAAGAAACTCATTATATACTCTTATTTTTCATAAAACATTTCTGTCATTATGTTCAGGAGAAAAACCTGTTTACTGATAGAATAGAAGTGTTAATACCTGAAGACTGTGCTCCTGAAGTGCTTTAGATCGTCACATATGTCCCAACTTTATTAGTAGCACCTTGAATTTGGTTTATTTTTCATTTTTATTTTCTTTCGTTCTTTCATTCTTTCTTTCTTTCTTTCTTTCTTTCTTTCTTTCTTTCTTTCTTTCTTTCTTTCTTTCTTTCTTTTTTTCTTGTCAAGTAAATTACTTCATACTAATTGTACACATTTTATTGACATGACACTGAGGTCATCATAAGACCTACAAGCATTCTGTCCTGCAATTTTTGTTGTTTTTCTTTCGTTTTTTTTTTGGCCACACTTGTTACCCTTGTGAAATTCCCAAAACGATAACATTCTATTGCATCAAGCATAAACAATTAGTTCTGCAGTCTGAAAAGTAAGCCATAAAGACAAAAATTAGCAGAAAAAAAATCGAAGCCCACGTTGAAAATGCGGGATTTGATTCCATAAATTTAAAATTGGAAATGAAATTTAGAATTTAAATAAAAAAAAATCAAAACAAAAAAGGAAAAGATGGTAGAAATAGAATAGGGCTGTCAGGTTTATTCATACAAAACCATGGTCAAAAAACATTGTAGATCAAACACAGAATTCAAAAGACATAGGGCAATAATCTAGATAATCAGAGACAGTGCTGAAGATGTTGGACTACTGACAGAATGGTCATGAGTTCAAATCTCAGACTGTCAAGCTGCCACTGTTGGGCCCTTAACATCAAAGTTGCTCTGGATAAAAGGTGTCTGCTAAATGTAAATGCTACGGATGAACTTCAGATGATTAAACAAAGACATGACAATTCAAGGCAGGATCATTCACAGAATAACTGTCCAGAATAAACGGCTCAGCAATGCCAACCAACTGCTGCAAATCAATTCACTAGATAAGTGAAAATACCTAACCAGCAGACACTTGTCACTGTTAAACATGCTATACAAATAAAATTGAACTGAGCTGAACTGAATTGAATTAAATAATCAATCAACACTTGAAGATGGCAGAGGATGACATAACTGGATCTTGTAAGTAATCAGGCTGTAATGTAGCTCCTCCTTCACCAACGTGTGACACTAACGAATCTCTCTCTCTCTCTCTCACTCTCTCTCCCTCTCTCTCTCTCTCTCTCTCTCTCTCTCTCTCTCTCTCTCTCTCTCTCTCACTCTGATATGCCACCACCCACACCCACACACAAACACACCCACACACACATACACACCGTAATGTTCATTACATTCATCATCATGAGATGATTTTTGGGGTCATGATCAAGGTCATTTACAATGGACAATATTTGTTTTTTCTTCTACACAAATATTATAAGTTGAAAAAATTATACACACTGAACTATTAACTATATTTTAAAAGTGTATTTTTTTTTCCATCAAATTCTGTTGAAAGAATTATTGTGTATCATGTGTGTGTGTGTGCATGTGCATGTGTGTGTGTGTGTGAGTGTGTGTGTGTGTGTGTGTGTGTGTGTGTTTGGTGGTTTTGAATCTTTGTTTGTCTCTTTGCCTCTTCACACACTGCAGCTCTGAGAGTTTCATCTCTGCAGGTCGCTCTGACCACCGAGCTGCTTTTCTTACAAAACATCAGTCAGTCAGTTTCTCACTCCTCAAACGTTCCACAGGATGTGACTAATTTTGTTTGTCTCAGGGCATATTGTCATTGTTGTTGTTGCCATCTCCAGACTTCAAAAATGTGTAATATTGCTTTATATTCCTTTGCTGAAGCAGGTTCGTTTAAACTGTACATTTATACCACAGCACACCCTGATGCATACAGCTGAATGCAAAAGTTTACACGCCCCTTTGTTTATTGTATGAGGAAAAAATACGTTGTACCATTTTTTATACAACAAAAAAATTGAATAAATAAAATTAAAATATATAAACAAACAAACAAACAAACAAACAAACAAATAAATAAATAAATTAATTAATTAATTAATTAATTAAAATCCAAACATAAATAACAAGTAAGAACACTGATTCAGAGCAACTGTTTAGAATATGTTTAAGAGGTTATAGATGCAAAAGGTGGCCATATTATAACATTCTCTTTTTTATTCTTTTTTTCCCCACTTTTTTATATTTTATTTTCCACAATTTGGTCACTAAGCAATTATCACCCACTAGCCAGCAGAAATAAATATTTGTAGTGCCAAGAGGCAGTTCCAATATTAAATACACTGCTGATGTCTAATGCCTGTTCATTTGTAAGTGTATTTCATCAATCTTCAAGTACCATTTCTCAGGCCAGATGTTTTTTTTTTCCCCCACAGGCTTGCTCTTGAGTTTAAGATAGAGATGAACATAAGGCATCTTTAATGAGCAATCAACAACAAATCCAAAATGGCAGGCGAGGTCATGGTGAAGACACAGGCACAGGTCAGGTGAATAGCAAACAACCTGCTGTGAGACAGAAGAAGGTCAAACCAGGTAATCAAACAATCGTAACGACTCATGAACTGAGTGTATACTTTGTGGTGAACTGTGTGTGTGGGAGTCTTTTAAAGAACTGTGTGTGGCTGACCACTAGCTGAGTGACTGTAATAGTGGAAGTGAGTGAGTGTCCTGGGGAGCGTAGTCCAAAGCGGCCATGTTTGTAGGCTGTGATGTGTTCTGTGAAATGGAGTTTGTGTTTTTTTAATGTATCCTTCCATAACAGTAGATTAAAGCAACAGTACCAACTTTCAACCACAAGCAAAATCCAAAGACCATGAGTTTTTTCTTTTAAATTATTGCTAGACAAGGCCTGCTAGACAAGGCACCAGTGTCTCTTATGTCATTCACTCTAGCAGTTCTCAGTTACATTAACTCATTGCAGGTCAAGAGTTTCTCTCAAAATCACTGCCACACAGCACTGGCTCCATCTACTGACTTCTAGTGTGATATTTCCTGCCAAAAGTCAAGGACACATTTAGTTTACTTGCACACAGATTCTTGCTAATTCACCCTCAAAAGCTAACAGTACTAGATTTAGTGAGCACTTACTGTTAACAGGACATATAGGTCAGTTTCAGATTTTGAAACTGTCTAAGTCTGAGAAAAACTGACACTTTTCCCAGTCAGCACAGGACGATGTTCTGTCATACTACCAAGCATTGTAAGGTAGTTATGTTATAAGATTGTCCTTCACTTGGTTTATGCTACAAAATGAACAAAAAATGAGGAAAGCAAATCCCGTTTCATTATTGTTCCATTATGGTAAAGAAATATGTAACACTGTAATCATTTAATATGTTTTTTTTATTATTGTGAATGCAGCTTGATATGCACAAGAAAACATTTCAATATTTTTAATCAGTTTGCTTCACAAATACATTCTACTTTTCCAAAAGTGAAGCCAAATGATATCTCTACATGAAGCCTTAGCAAGACATCAGAGAAGAGACATGTTGTACTTCTACTCTAGGTCTGGAAAATCCAAACAGATCACTGTTGAAAACAGCCGGGATGATATTCCTTTTAATCAACCAAAATTGCTGCCCTGATGCTTCATAAATGTCTACCAGACCTGTCCTGGATATATGACAATGTACATTGGAAGACTGACAGATATGTGGGAATATGTCTGATCACTCTCACAGAGATCAGGCATATTCCCACATATTCTGTCAGTCTTCCAGTGTACATTGTCATATATCCAGGACAGGGGTTTTAGGGGTTTTAGAAAAGGAGGTTTTAGATTATGCCTTTAGATTCTACCACAATCAGTATGGTGGTCTAACCATTTAACTATGGAAAGTCAGTAAGCAATGAAACCCCCTGAGAGGAGAGCACAGGACCATTGGACTACTGAAAGTTGTTTGTGGTTAAATCATGGTCACATCAAAGAGTATAAGTAGGTACTGACAGCATCCTTGAGAAATAAACAATGGGTCATAGTGGTAAAACACAACAGCTGCTCCTACCCTGGCATCTGGCTCTCCAATCAAGGGCAGGGATGGGCCTGGATGATGCTATATTGGTGCACTGGTGCTTGATGGAGGCAAGTTAATCTACCACAGTTGGTCACTAGGTGAGTCAAAGTAGAACATGCTTGAGGAGGAAGGTGAAAGGTGAGACCACAGTGCTGACATTCCTGATGAATCTCTGGAGCACTTGGATTGGCAAAAGATGCAGCAATTCCAGCAGATATGTCTCAAAGAGGTGGAGTTGACACTTCCTTGATTTAAAGCTTGTGTTCCAAAAGTTGAAATACAGTAGTCATATAAACTGCATGGTCTTCGAGGCTGCAGGACTACGCCAACATGTCATCAATGCAAATCACAACATCCATGTCACATAAAACCTTGTTAATATGTGACTGGAACACAGCAAACAATTCAGCCTCAACTCTTAGTTACAGCTAATAAAAATGTTCTAGTGGTGTTCTACACCTAAAGCAAAATATATAGTAACTTCACTTAAGTTAACTGCATTATCAAATCATATGATATCATGGTAGCTACGAATATCATGTTGTATAAGATGTTATTCTCCATACATATTTTGCTTCGTATGTTTAGATTTGAAGTGATATATAAAATTTTAATGTGGCTACAGTTACTGAAGCCTTGTAATCAGAAAAAAAAACAATTTAAAAGCAGTTTTCAGCTTTTTGCAATATTTTGTAAAGTTAATCAACATTGATCATGTACATAAAACAGGTTTATAATCAAACTGTTTAATAAAAAGTCCAAGAAATAGTATTCACGTATACTAGGAAAGCATCAACAACATGAAGAATCAAACCAACCCCACACAAGTTCATGCTTAAGGACACAAATCAACATTCGTTGAGATGACTTATTTATTTATTTTTAATTTCTTTAGCTATTAAAAACATTATTTTGTTTAAACTCAAATTTTCTGAATACATGTTAAGATTAGGTTTTTGTTATATATTTAATAAAATGACTGCATAATTTGGTCAAACAGCACACTAAAAGTGCTCATCATTATTGCAAGAGACATTACCGGGAACATAATCTTTCTTTCACAAATTTTAGCAGTTCTAAAAAATAGTTATGTCCAATCAGGACTTAGAAGTACTGATTGGACATAGGACACTGTAGTAACACACAGAACAAGGCATGTTGCCATCAGTCATGTGACTTCTGAGGGAAACATTGTGGTCAAACAGTAGGTGTGGAAATGTATCCAGCTTTCAATGAACTATAACCTGTTGAGTAGTGTGATATTTAGTGTGGTGTGTTTTGACAAAAGGGGCAAAAGTACTAGAGACAAACAAAAAAATATATTTATTGTAAGAAAAAAACTTTTTAAAGTTATTTTTTATTAATTTATAAAAAGAAATGAATGAAAGAATGTATTAAAGGTTTTATGTCTCTCAGTGTGAGTTTAAGCTAATTACCCACAAAGATATCTTTTACTGCCCCCATTCCCCTTCATAACCAAGGGTGCCATTAATTCCAGAGCTGACTGTATTTCTGTCAGTCAATCTCTTCCACTATCTCTTCAGTGTGTGAGTTGTTTGACATTTTATTTTCAAATTTATTTCATTTATTACAAGGTAAATATTTATATTCACTGTTAGTAGAACAACAACAACAACAACAACAATAATAATAATAATAATAATAATAATAATAATAATAATAATAATAATAATAATAATAATAATGCACACTTGACAAGAATCCATCACTAACATGTCTACAGCATTAAAGCATCTATCATCCCAGCAGTTTAGCTGTTAATAATTTGATTCTGAGTGATTTGGTCACATTCTGTTTTGCTATATATTACAGTTTCATATACATTACATCAGTGTACATGAAACCATCCTTTCCTTCAGGTTGGACTTTTCCCTTGAAGAACTGCAAAGCTTCATAAGGCAATCTGTTGACATGAGATTCGTGAGGGAAAAATAAATAAATAAAAAAAATAAATAAAAAATAATAATAATAATAATAATTATATAAAAAAAATACTTACACATGGTGCTAAAGAACAAAGTTACAATCCCAAATCCAACCATTTTAACAATTTTTTTATGTCGCTTTTATCATCAGATTATGAATCTGCCTGAAGCAAAGATTTCATTTATACTATAGCTGGTGTATGGGTGGTTTATGTGTCCTCTCACGTATAATGGAAAATGTATTTTTAAGGGCTTGCTAATGACCTGGTTTAAAAAAGAAAAATCTTGTGTGAATAGTCCAGTATTGTTTACAATTTCACTACAGTGGGCTATATACCATTGTTCTCTGATTGATGCATTACTGACAATGGAAAAGTCTTTTAAACAATAGATATGTACAGTGACATCCAAAAATCTGAGACAACACTAAAAATCTTTTTTTTTTTTTTAAATGGAGGAAAAACTCCATTTAAATGGAGAAAAAAAATGCTCAGTATCTTGAAAATGTAATATTTAATGTTGTGCACTATTTCTAGCTCCTTATTTAACTGTAAGCAAATATCTGATGTGATCTGATGACACTAAAATGGATCATAATTTTATACACACTTTTGTAGTCCATACCAGCTTAAGACTATGCTGTCATTAAGCTAAATAAATAAACAGATAGATAGCTAGATAGATAGATAGATAGATAGATAGATAGATAGATAGATAGATAGATAGATAGATAGATAGATAGATAGATAGATAGATAGATAGATAGATAGATAGATAAATAAATGAATGGGGGGCATGGTGGCTAGCACATTTGCCTCACACCTCCAGGGTTGGGGGTTCGATTCCCGCCTCCACCATGTGTATGTGGAGTTTGCATGTTCTCCCCATGCCTCAGGGGTTTCCTCCAGGTACTCCGGTTTCCTCCCCCAGTCCAAAGACATGCATTGTAGGTTGATTGGCATCTCTAAATTGTCTGTAGTGTGTGATTGTGTGAGTGAATGAGAGTGTGTGTGTGCCCTGCGATGGGTTGGCACTCCATCCAGGGTGTATCCTGCCTTGATGCCCAATGACGTCTGAGATAGGCACAGGCTCCCCGTGACCTGAGAATAGATCGGATAAGCGGTAGACAATGAATGAATAATTTTCAATCACGTTGCTGTCATTACATCAATTTATAACGAAAAACATTGTTTCATAAATTAATACAACATAGAAAATAATACACAATTAAAGCACGAGTCCTCTCTGATTTGGGGAGTGAACTGTAAATATGATTAAAAATAAAGTTAAAGTACTGACACTGTTGACTCCTTTCATATGCACTGGTCAGACATAACATTCTGTGCAGTGGCAGGTGAAGTGAATAAGACTGATGATCTCCTCATCATGGCACCTGTTAGTGGGTGGGATATATTAGGCAGCAAGTGAATATTTTGTCCTCAAAGTTGATGTGTTAGAAGCAGGAAAAATGGACAAGTGTAAGGATTTGAGTGAGTTTGACGAAGGGCCGAATTGTGATGGCTAGACCACTGGATCAGAGCATCTCCAAAACTGCAGCTCTTGTGGGGTGTTCCTGGTCTGCAGTGGTCAGTATCTATCAAAAGTGGTCCAAGGAAGGAGCAGTCATGAACTGGAGACATGGTCAGGGGGTTGTAATGTTATGCCTGATTCGTGTATGTTACATAAACCCAAATACATCCCAGAAACAGGGCAACGTCTGAACATCTCAGTGAACTACAGCTACAACTCAATGAACGTCTCACTGAGTTGTAAATGAAAAAGAAAAGTAGACAATGAAGTCAAGGCCTGCTCTGTGACAGGAACAGATCAGTTATTAAAGGCTCACTCTGTATATGAACACCAATTTTACTACCAGCACTGACTGCTGCCACCTTCTGGTTAAAACCGGTTGTTTTGGTAGCTGTGGTAAGTGTAGGCTGAAGATATAATAATTTGCATGTCTTTGATAACTAAAACCCTCATTTACTAGATCATCTCTGTCACAAAATATTAGCATTAAAAGCTGCAGAATTAGTTTTTACTTTTTAGTGACATTCCATGGTGGATGGTCATGTGAATTTCAACACCATGGACAGCGACAAAATCCTAACCAGGTCCTAAAAGAGACACTAAAGTCTTAATCCCAGACCTCTTTGGAAATAGTGTACTATGTAGTGTGGGAGAAACGACACCCTCTTTAACATAAGCCATAATTGTAAAGAAGATTATAAATAAATAAATAAATAAATATGCAAACATTATTATTATTATTATTATTATTATTATGCATGTGAGTGTCCTGAGTCACTCACATGCACACTATTACAATGACGGACGGAGGCACAGATGCGCTTAGAATGGAGTTTTATTGACACAACCAGGGGAGAGGAAAGAGGGCGGGGAGAGGAAAGAGGGCGGAGAGCGGTGCGCGTGCACGGGTGAAACTGCAGGTAAGCGGGGAGGCTGGAGGTGATCTGAGGCGGGATGGATATCAGGAACGGGAAGCGTGAGCGTTGCAGAGCGCGGGGGAAACTCCGGGGTATGATCGGGAGGCACGGCGCGGCTAGATGCGGCAGTAAGCTTCTAGAAGCTGTGAACAGAGTCCAAGAGTTAAGCATGCACATGACATGTGTTTAATGAGATCGGACGGGTGTGCAGTGCTCAGGTGGTGATATATAGTGCCGTGAGAGTGGAGTGTAATCGTGCTCAGGTGTAGCTGATTAAAACTCTGGAGAGGGCGTGCGTTGTGCGCATGTGCGTGGTGAGCCTGGCGTGTCTGTAACACACACACACACACACACACATACCCCGACACACACAAGCATGCAATGACACACACACATGCATAGAATCACACTCACACTCACACGCACACGCACACACACAAACACGCACACACACACAGGCTGCAGAACCACAAAACGTTTAATTCTGCAGAATTTTAATGCACTAGTGTAATATCCTAATGTAAAATGGCAGTATAACTATACACAATTTGCATGCAAAAATAATGTTGTGGGTCATTTTGACCAGTACACTTTCAAGCACAAAGAGAGCTCCACAGACCCAAAATAATGTATTATTAATAATTTATGTTTTGACTAATTTCTTTGTTTTAATAAAGATTTACAGACAGAAACGCTCATCAGTTAGAACTCTAATAAATCCATCCATCACAAATTCTGGTTACTTATTTTCAATGAAACACAAAGGGTTCAATTAGAAACTGTCACGTTCTTTTGTGGTCAGGCGTCTGTTATGAGCTATTGTTAGTCTTCCTGTATAAGGGTGAAAACAGAAGTTGAGCAAAATGCAGACACAAAGACAGGAAGTAATAATACAGATCAAAGTTGATGTTTAAGTCCCCGGTGGGCAAGTTCACTTAAAGTGAAGCTCTGGATTTTTTTTTCAATGTTCGTGAAACTCTTAGGGTCCCAGTTAAAAACACTCGAGACAGACAGAGCTAGTGACTTGCTAAAAAAATTTCAACATAGAAGGAAAGTGATATACGAATGTCAAAAATACATTCATAAGTGGAGTATATATATATATATAGTATTTATATTTATATAAATAGATAAATTTAAATTAATGTTTAAATAGATTGCTACTGAAAATGTACCAAGAAATATATGTATAAAATGATGTATAAATATCAAAATATTTATTTATACATGCATTTCTTATTTATATTTATACATACATTCATTCATTCATTGTCTACCGCTTATCTGATCTATTCTCGGGTCACGGGGAGCCTGTGCCTATCTCAGGAGTCATTGGGCATCAAGGCAGGATACACCCTGGACAGAGTGCCAACCTATCGCAGGGCACACACACACTCACTCACTCACACAATCACACATTATGGACAATTTAGAGATGCCAATCAACCTACCATGCATGACTTTGGATTGGGGGAGGAAACCGGAGTGCCCAAAGGAAACCCCCGAGGCACGGGTAGAACATGCAAACTCCACACACACATGGCGGAAATTATATAGTGATGTGGTTACTGATATATATAACGTGAGAAAGAACCCCAGCACAGCATTTGTACCATAACACATCAGTCCCACCTCCACTTGTTAGCTGCAACAGTGAGTACCAATTCTCTCATTATTATTATTATTATTATTATTATTATTATTATTATTATTATTATTATTACAGTGACTTTATGTTTAGGTCCTAGAAAAGATGTTTTGAATCTCTGATGTGTTTAAAGTTCCCTGGAGAACTTATTCTTATATGCAAGATATTTAAATTTTAAATAAAAATTTAATTGACAATTAATGCTAATATCACAGATAGAGACACTGATGAGGACTGGAGTGAAAGTGACTTGTGTGCAAATAACCATATTCCAAAAGATATTCAGCAAAAAATAAAAACAGAACATAGAAGTGAAAAAGGGTTTATTTTTGAAGGGTAGAAAGAAATAATAGAAAATATTTTGCATCAAGCAGTAGAGTGAGTGCATAATACATATAAACATTGAGCCATGAACATATTATTATTAATATTAATATTTAATATGAAAAATCACAATATTTATATAAGATTAAATAAAGAACTTTTTTTTTCCTCATCTGGAGCAGCCACGGTATTCAGTGGAATGGACGACAAATGCAAATATGCTCCTATTATCATCATCATCTGTCTTTCTCAAGCTTTATTAATGTCCATGATTTGTAATATCTATCTGATATGTATGAAGAGACACAGAGTGGCTGCTCAACGGTTTTACAGTAAGTACTTTCTACTTATTTTACAGTTTGTTCAATGGAAAGTTGATTATTTTCCAATGACAGCATGCTGTGGAGTGTTTTGTTCCTCTTACAGCAATTTACCAACAAGATACAATTATTGTTGTGGAATGTCTGCAGAGCAGGTTATTTCCTGTTAATTGTTAAAAATTAATTAACTGGAAAAGGAAATTTCACCAGCCGTTACTTTTTACTGTCGGAAACTTAAAGTCACAGCTTTATCGCTGAGTCTTACAAAACAGCGGCACTGTAGACTCCTTCCATAAATGTTAAATAAACATCTCATTAGAGAAAATTTCATTATAATTTCATTATATTTCATTACCAGTGTTAATGATTTTCTTTTTAAATTTTTTTTCCTTTGGAAAAAAAAACAAAAAAAAGCTTTTTTTTTTTTCAAATATATCTTGGATTACACAGACTTTCCAACATATAATTTCCCATAAATTAACTTTTACTACAAAAACAATATCTTATTACAACTAATGCAAGAATATAAAGCTATGATTTGTGAAAAGCACGCCTATCAAGTCTGCTGTTATCGTAAATTAAACAACACTTCTGAGCAATCAGACTCAAGAAGGCAAAACCAAAATGTTCTTGTCTCAAAATCAGCTTTATTTTATTAAATGATGTGTGTGTGTGTGTGTATGTGTAGTATCTGATTTGATACTTTGCTGAATATTACACCTCTGCTTGGTTTCTACATTTAATCCAGATTTGGTGACTGAAGTTAATTGTTGTAACAAGCAGAGTGCTACAGAGCAGGAGGATGGACAAACACAAGAGCAGGTAAAATCCTGTAAAATCTCTCAGTTTTCTGCACTGGTCTTTGTAAAAACAGCTTTCTGCTTTCATTGTTAGTAAAAATACAATACAGTATACAGTACGTTAGTAAATCTGTATAGTTAATTGTCTATAAGAGAAGCTTTGTCTGCTGTGTAGCCGTAAATGATATATAAGGTTTATATTAATTCGCTTATTATAGTATATATTAACGGCTTACACAGGGACATGTATGCTAGATGTTAGATATACTGTTTATTGATTTTTTTTTTAAAAGTGTAGTTTTTGAGGAATTGATTATTTAACATTAATGATTCTCAGTGTACGTGCCTCTATAAGCGTTTTTTTTTTTCATCATGGGAAAGTCTGATATTGTAAAACATTACAACTACAAATTATCAATTTTATGAAGGTTTCAGGGTGAAACCTGTGTTTATGTCATAAACACATCTATAGTCTTTATCTTGTGTCAATGTTTAATAGTAATATGTTAATTTTAATAAGGCAATTAATCAGATATTTGATCATTTTAGCATTGTATCATGCATTGCAAAAAGGGTCTGTTTCTTTGAAGGCTAATGGTGAAGACATTTTGCAAATAACAATTTAGACAAATCTGTTTCATTTGTTGTTAAATAAATAAATAAATAACAGAAATTAATCTGCCTATCTGTCTATTTATAATATTTATTTTTAGACTGAGGCTGAAAATATTCAGTATGCTGCAGTTCAGTTCTCTAACCGGACAAGAGAAACAGGAATGCAGAAGAAAGAAGGTGAGAGAAATAACACCATTTTTTTTTATTATTTGTTTTATTATTTTTGAGTGAGACTGATGAGTTCCTGTCGTTATGAAAACGCTCTGATGTATAATGAATATCACTGTCAGGAGTAGCTGGACAGTTCCCTGCCAGGCCCGGGGAGGGCGCTGGCAGGAGAATCCTGGAAGCCTGTTTGTCTGTGTGATTCCCTGCCGATTGTTCTCCTTCCTGTGTGTGTCACCTGTTCCCCATTACCCTAATGTGTTTCCCTATAAAAGGGAACCTGGTGTAGTTGTGTGGTGTGGGTCAATGTTTCTTGTATAGCTGTCCCGTGGGTGTTATGTTAGTTGTGGGATTTGTTGTATGCTGTAACCACGAGTCTATTGTAATGTTCATCTTTCCCCTGTCTCGTGTTTATATAAATAAAACAGTGCTTCACTGTATCCTGCGCTTGGGTCCGCTCTTTCACGGCGTGCTGCGGCACGCCACACCACGGAGGTCCGGGTTCGAGCCCCGCATAGGGCGAGTGGCGACCGGACGTGACAATCACAGTGTGTTGACAAAGACAAGAATTATTTTCTCGTACCTACAGCCGGTTTTGTTTTAAAGTTATGAATTTTAACTTCAATAGGAAAAAAAACATCTGATTTAAAAATTCAGATAAATTAACTGTTACTACACAAACAATAAGAATCAACAATCCCATACTAATGTAATATAAATCAGCTTTAGTGTATTTCATTTAATGACATTTGTATACGTTATTTTCGGTCTCATCTGATACTTACCTCTTCTGATATCTGATACGCTGACTATTACACCTCTGTTTTGTATCCATATTTAATCCAGATTTGGTTCATTGTGGTGACACACGAGCTGCCACAGGGCAGGACGGACAAACACAAGACCGGGTAATAACCTGAAATCTCTCAGTTTGCTGCACTTTTCTTGGCTGAAAACACCTTTCAGCTTTCAGTAATAGTAAATATATAATATTGCTTGACAGTAAACAGTATGTTATACAATCTATATTGTTATTTATTTATTTATTTGTTTGTTTATAAGAGCACTCTGACAGTAATGCCGCTGTAAATGACAGGTTTATATTAATGCGCTTGTTTTAATAATAATAATAGTGTTTTAATAAACACGTTATTGTTTCTGTAGTAATGCATTACATAGTAGGACTTGGATGCTAGATGTTAGATATACTGTTTGATTTAAAAAAAAGTAATTTCTGATAGAGTTTTCTGTGAGGAGACGTTTATAACAGTCAGAGTTAAAGCAATGCAATGGTAAAATCTGATTCTTTAAAACATTACCACTCTAATCGATTTTATTAAAGCTTCAAGATGTTAGCTCCTCTGGCACACATGTTGGGATCAGTGGCACATAAAATATGCCTGTTATGGCTCCTGTGCACCATAAACACTTCAGTCTTTATCTTATAGCATGCTTTTGTGTGTGTGTGTGTTTAAGGCTAACAGTGAACAACTACAGATAAATATGTTTTACTTGTCGTTAAGCAAATTAAATAAATTTGTCTGTCTGTCTGTCTGTCTGTCTGTCTGTCTGTCTGTCATCAACCTTCTATCTCTCTCTCTCTCTCTCTCTCTCTCTCTCTCTCTCTCTGTCTGTCTCTGTCTGTCTGTCTGTCGTTCTCTCTATCTATCATCAACCTTCTATCTCTCTCTCTCTCTCTCTCTCTATCTATCTATCTATCTATCTATCTATCTATCTATCTATCTATCTGTTCGCAGACTGAGGCTGAAAATGATCAGTATGCTGCAGTGAATTTCTCTAACTGGAAAAAAATTGAGAAAAAAGACACTCTGTACTCTGATGTGGCAAATTTCGGCTGGAACCGATGAGCTCCTGTCTTTATGAAAGTATTCTGATGTGCAGTGAATATCACATTGTGTTTACAAAGACAAGAAATAGTTAACAGGCTAATTCACTTATAATAATTAATTTTATATAATTAATTATTGGTATGACCTGACTTTATATTTATATTTATATTATATACTCCCTGAGTATAATGTAGTCTACTGTATATTCTAATAACATAAAACAGACACCAACTGTATATAAATAAATGTAAATGTATGTAAAATATCATTTTGAATACCTTTTTCTGTCTTGCTTTGTTTTGGAATAATCCCTGTATATTATTCTGTACACATGTTTTAAAGCTGTATAGAGAAATTATTAGGAAATGATGAGTCACAGTAATACTAAATACACATAGTGTATTTACTAAAGATGGAGAATGTGGTAAGGACAGGATATCACAATACATCTCTAAACAGGAAATCAGACCAACTCTTTTTTTCATGTATAGTGTTCACACTTATTTTGAGTCAGTTTAAAGCTGGCTGTAATCAAGATGTAAGATAATTCTCATCGCTACTTGAAATCCTTACACTAATTAAACAAAATGCATAATCCTGTTTTTTTTTTTTAACATAGGCCTATAGAACAAAGTGCAGTAAGCACATGGTACATGGTGTAACTGTTTTTGGGCTTATTATTAATCAGAAACATCAGATTGATCCACTGAGCTGTTAAGAAGGAAGGATGTCAGGATATGTCCATATCCTGTCTGGCTGGAATCATGTTGTTTTTAATAATGGACATTGTCTGAAAGCAGCTTTACAGAAGTAAAGAAACATAGAAAAAATGATAAAGTTTTAAGTTACTATTTACCCCTAACATTTATCCCTAACATTTATCCCTAACGGTGGTGAGCAAAAACTCCCTGAGATGATATGAGAAAGAAATCTTAAGAGAAACCAAGCTCAGAAGGGAACCCATTCTCATTTGGGTGTCATTGGACAAAATAATGTAAAGGAATGAGGAGATCTGAAAATTATTTCCAATCAGGAAGCTCATAGAGTCATGTGGTAATTAAAGGCAGATGCTAATTTATGCTCGATTTAACAGAGCAAAATTAAATACTACTACTAATAATAATAAACTACTAATTAGAAAACTATGGAAAAACAAAGCAAAATAAACCAGAGTCAGGTATACACAATAACTGGATAGAGGCTGGGTACAACAAACAATACAAGTATCCAACAGAAGCTAGACAAATACATAGTGAAGCATAGGGGTTTAAATCTGGTGGCTAATTACACAACACAACACAGGTGAGCATAATAAACAGAGGAACTGAAACATACAATCAAATAACTCGATTGAATAACAATTGAATAACTAAAATGTGCGGCGTTACCTTCTGGGGGTCTGGCGGTGAAATGCTCAAGGTAACCATGACATAGCATGGCTCCATGTGAGATATCAAGCTACACAATTCCACATGCTAAACAAACAAGCATGTCTTGTTATCTACCATAATAAACAGCTTCACTTTGGTGTCTCTGGTCATATAAATAATAAATAAATACATAAAAAAATCAGCTGATAACATATTAGGTACACTACATATACAAGGGGTCAAATTTTACAACCCTACAGGGGGCAGTGCTGGGATTTAACCTCACAACCTTCTACCAGTTACACCATACACCACTTTTAACCACAAGGGGGCAAGAATTTCTCATCCAGCCAGATATGAAATCTATCTGTACTCAGAATCTGATTTACGAATAAGAACCGCAACTAATACAATTCATAAGTACATCAAACTTGTTTATATAATGGTTGTCAGCTATTATCAGTTATACGTAATAAATACAAATACGTTAATTAATCATACAAGCAGCAACTCAGGTCTTATGCAGGTTTTATATTTGAAGGCGTCTGTTTAAGCTCCATTATACTTAAGTCTTTACTTAACACTGACCCAATCCAGGGTGTGTGATCATTCTTGCTTTGATGATCCACAAGCTACATAAAAGTCCTTGAGTTGAGAAGCACAAAAATCATTCAGCTTATCAGGTGGGACAGATAGCATATTCTGTCTCCATCAGTCACAGCGACGTTAGACAATAGTTGGTGTCTGTGTGCTATGTGGAAGAAGGCAACTATTGCTTTTTTCTTAAGTGTGTTATTCTACCCTGTTATGCAAATTAGTTTAAAAAGACGTCACAAAATAAGCATGTGTTAGCCTTCACCTTCCCTGTTAAGTAGCTGGTGTATGGTAGGGGAGGACTGACTGGTGGGTGGGAATTGCTGGGTGACCAAATTCTGAAGAAATGTAGAATAAAAATCTTTGCTTGCAAAGATAAACTAACAAGACTGAAATATGACAACAGTTATTTTCTAATGCTTTAAAATTTATAAACAGTTAATGGCTAAAAATAAGACATTTTAAAGCAGCTGTGTGTTTTAAAGTGCCTGAGAGCAATATCACCTTTTGCTAGAACCACAGACTTATTTACATTTGACCCAGAGAGAATAAACACAGTCCATTTCTCTTTCATTTGTGTTTGTATCTTTTTCTACTCTATTAGCACCTACTCTGTCTCTTAGCTGTTTATAGACTCATTTTTTCCCATCACAACAGCAATGTTGTGATATTTTGCACTGACAAAACAACAAATATGGAAATGTGGTTGTGAAGTAGGTGGATGACAATACTGTATGGGGCTGCTATTTTTTTCCTTTCTTTAATAGAACCAATCACATGTCTTAGTTTAGGGCATGCTCAGGAAAAACCCGCCTATAATATAAATGCAAACCGCTCTTCTGGTTCTGTTTAGTGTGAATACATAAGATGTCTGGTTTCTCCGTTTTCATTTTAATCTTCAGCACTATATGTAAGTATTATACATTTTTATTTCATAATTTTAACATATTTAATATACTTCTACTATGTAATAATTTTGAATTATCAGACCATTATATATGTTTAAAAAATCTTTAAAATTCATTGTGAATCTTTTATAAAACCTTGATGGATAAGGATTAAATTTAACTAATTCATGCATTAGCTTTTCTAGATACAGTCGAACTTCGCAGGAATTTTTCAGGTTCCGTCACAGAGCCAAAATTTTATCAGGCTGATAAAGTTCTCTGTGCGAATATTGGTGACTCGGCTACTCTACACTGCTGTATTTTTGAAGATGTTGGGGTAGTTATTTGGTATAAGCAACCAAACAGGAAACAACCCCGGATTATGAGCAGAGGGACGAAATCTGCTGGTGTCACATTTTTCAATGAATTCCAAAATCTTCGTTTTCAAGTACAAAGCTCTTCAGAATGCTTCAATATGACCATTTCTAACATCATCCAGTCTGATGAAGCCATGTACTACTGTGCCATCACGAAACCATACACTGTGTTTGCAAGTGGAACTTATTTAAAAATTAAAGGTAGAATTTGCACTAAATTTAATTAATCTACTGTAGTCTACTTAATGTAGTGAAATGCTAGCTGTATTTTCTTCAACACCACTTTAAGCAAATCATGATAAATATTTAAAAGTGAGCATGTTATTCTTGCATCTAAACCAGCTCTGTGGAATAATTCAATTGTGTGCGAACCAACACTGCATGAAAACAACAACATGAACGCACAAGAGAACACAGGTAAGATGCCTCATAATTCAGTATTAATTAATCATCCTTAATTCATAAAGCATAATTTGGCTAATAATTTGTACTAAGATAAATATAATGTAGTAAATTTACAGAATCAGAAATGATCAGATTTCTACATTGGACAGTGTTTGGTTTGGGAACGGCTTTGGGTTTGTCCGCACTTCTGATGTCCTCTCTCACTTATTTCATACTGAGGAAAAGAAAATTTGATAAAAGTATGTGCTGTTATCATCTGATAATTATTCTTTCACTACAATTATATTTCTGAAAAACAACAACAAAAAAGCTAATAAGTGTGTTTCTGTATTAATAGTGAATGCTTCAAAAGAAGATTCTCCAGGAACGAGGCAGGTACGTGTGCAGATACTTGAACATTTTGTACTGTTGACTGTATGAATTAAGTAAAGCAGGTATAGTGTACTGCATTATTAAATGTGCTGTTACCTTTACATACATCTGATGTATAGTTTGTTTAGTTTTGCAGAATAATGTTAGATTTTGTTTTTCTCCAGGAATCTGAAGCTGAAACTCTGAATTATGCAGCTTTGCAATTCTCCAAAATGAAAGCCAAAGGTGAAAAAAGCACAAAAGTAGATCAATGTGTGTACTCCACTGTGAAAACTACATCATGCTAATTGTTTAGAACACAGTGATATGAACTGAGCTACGTCATGCCAGAACTCTTACTTTTGTTTAGCTGTTCTTTTTACATATATCATATAATAAATAAATAAATTATATATATATATATATAAAAGAATCTTTTTTAACATAGGCTTAAAGAACAAATTGTCATAAGCACATGGTGTAATTATTTTTGGACTTATTATTAATAATAATAAGGGGTTTCCTCCGGGTGCTCTGGTTTCCTCCCCCAGTCCAAAGACATGCATTGTAGGTTGATTGGCATCTCTAAATTGTCTGTAGTGTGTGATTGCGTGAGTGAATGAGAGTGTGTGTGTGCCCTGCAATGGGATGGCACTCCGTCCAGGGTGTATCCTGCCTTGATGCCCAATGACGCCTGAGATAGGCTCAGCACAGGCTCCCCATGACCCGAGTATAGATCGGATAAGCGGTAGACAATGAATGAATGAATTTCAACTGGCTGTGTGTTTTGAAATGGCTGGGAGAAATACCACCTTTTACTAGAACCATAGACACTGAACAAATGATAGTTCTGATAAAGAGAAAATAAACACAAACGTCTCTGTTAATTTGTCTTTCATTTGTGTTTGTATCTTTCTCCACTCCACTTATCTCTTAGTTTTTTATAGACTCATAAAAAACACACTCAACAGAACACACACAAATATGGAAATGTGGGTGGATGACAATAACCCTGGATTATGAGCAGAGTGTATGAAAGTGCTGCCCACACATTTTTCAATGAATTCCAAAATCTCTCGTTTCAAGTAGAAAACTTTGCAAACTGCTCCAGTATGACCATTTCAAACATCATCCAGTCTGATGAAGCCATGATGAAGCCATCATGAAACCATACACTGTGTTTGGAAGTGGGACTTATGTAAAAATTAAAGGAAGAATTTGTCCTAAACTTGATTAATCTACTGATGTACTCTGGTTTCCTCCCCCGGTCCAAAGACATGCATTGTAGGTTGATTGGCATCTCTAAATTGTCCGTAGTGTGTGATTGTGTGAGTGAATGAGAGTGTGTGTGTGCCCTGCGATGGGTTGGCACTCCGTCCAGGGTGTATCCTGCCTTGATGCCCAATGACGCCTGAGATAGGCACAGGCTCCCCGTGACCCGAGAATAGATCGGATAAGCGGTAGACAATGAATGAATGAATGAATTTTAACATATTTAAAATACTGCTACTATGTAATCATTTCTAATTATGAGACCATTATATTTTAAAATAAATTCAATGTAAACTTTTTTGTTAACTTTTGATAGATAAGGATTAAATTTAACTAACTCATGCATTGGCTTTTCTAGATACAGTTGAATTTCACAGGAATTATTCAGGTTCCATCACAGAGCCAAAAGTTTATCAGGTTGATAAAGTTCTCTGTGTGAATATCGGTGACTCGGTCTAGTTATTTGGTATAAGCAACCAAACAGGAAACAACCCCGGATTATGAGCAGAGTGTATAAACCTGATGAAGTCACATACTGTGCCATCATATTACCATACACTGTGTTTGCAAGTGGGACTTATTTAAAAATTGAAGTTAAAACTTGCACTAAATTTAATTAATCTACTGTAGTCTACTTAATGCAGTGAAATGATAGCTATGTTTTCTTCAATAAGACTTTTACTATGTGAATCATGATAAATATTTCTAAGTGGGCATGTTATTATTGCATCAGAAACATCTAAACCAGCTTATAATTCAGTGGTGTGTGCATGAAACACTGCATGAAAACAACACTAACATGAACGTACAAGACAAAACAGGTAAGATGGTTTAATTCATAAAGCATAATTTGCCTAAAAATCATTTGTTTTAAAATAAAATTAATGTGGTGAAGTAACAGAATGAAAAATTTTCAGATCTCTGCATTGGACAGTGCTCGGTTTGGGAACAGCTTTGGGTTTGTGCGTACTTCTGATATTCTGTCTCACTTATTTCTTACTGAGGAGAAAAAAGTTTGATAAAAGTAAGTACTTTTATCATCAGATAATAACTTCTTCATTTCAATTATATTTCCGAAGAACAACAACAACAAAAAAGCTAATAAGTGTGTTTCTGTATTAATAGTGAACACTTCTATAGAAGATTCTCCAGGAACGATGCAGGTACATGTGCAAATACTTCAACAATTTGTTCTGTTGACTGTATGAATTAAGTAAAGCATGTATAGTGTACTGTATTATTAAATCTGTAGTCAGGAGTAATGAAACTGATCTTTATGTGCTGTTACATTTACATACATCTGATGTATACAGTCAGTTTGTTTAGTTCAGTTAGAATAATGTCAGATTTTGTTTTTCTCCAGGAATCTGGGGCTGAAACGAGGAATTTTGCAGCTTTGCAATTCTCCGAAAGGAAAGCTAAAGCTGAAAAAAGCACAACTTACACAACAGATGAATTTGTGTACTCCACTGTGGTATACACCTGTGATATGTAAGGTTAATTGTCTAGGAGACATAGTGTTATAAGCTGAGATGCATCATACCAGAGCTTTTACCTCTGTTTAAAACACTTATCTGTTCTTCTTACATGAGAAATCCATCCTTTTTTAATTTGTATATATTTAACTGAATACAGACAAGAAATGCAATGAATCTGCACTTTGTTCATGGCCCTATTTGTATTTATTTTATTTTGTTTGTTTGTTTCTTTCTTTCTTTCTTTCTTTCTTTCTTTCTTTCTTTCTTTCTTTCTTTCTTTCTTTCTTTCCTTGAAATAGCAGACACATTGTCTGTATTTCATATGTAGGTCACAAAATATGCTAAGAGTATGCAAACTAAATGAACTAAAGCACTGACAGAATTGAATAATGCCACACATCATCATTTACTTCAGTCATATGCTACAAGAGCAGGAAATGTAACCTTCCACATATTTACCCATGACTTACAAGTATACTCATTAAGAAGAATGGTATCTTCTTCTACTACATAATAGTCTAACACGAGTAAAATTATACAGGTTTTGTTTAGTATGAATGGAAATTCTTCAGAACCAAACAAACTTGTTGACGTTTTATATATAGACCTTTTAGGCATTTACAGTTATGTTTTGGCAGAAATAAATAAGGAATCAAAGTTAGGGGTAACAACATGGATGGTGTTACCCCTCAACACTAGTTTGTTTATTGATACATATAAAATAAATCTATAAAAATATATTTTATGTCATATGCAAGTCCACTATGACACAGAGACTCTAGCAGAGACTCTGGACTGAACTATTACAATGTGCTTATGGAAACCTTCAGCTTGAAGTTTGTATAAACAAAAAAAAAAACAGTTATACGAGCTCATAAATAAAACCGACAACTACTTTACCAGTAACTTTATAATTACACATAGGGTAAAAATGTACATTCAGCATCATTATGCAATTATAGCAGCATCATTCACAATGATGCATCTTTTGATTTGTAATTGCTAATTCCTTCAAAAGATTTTCTTCAAAACTTTTCAATAAAGCACTTTTCTCAGCCCTTGAGAGAATAGATTGTCAGTGAATTGTCAGTTTTTACATTGATTTGGCTTGAACGTTAAGCAGTAGCTGGCGTGTTTATCACTTCAGAATAAAGAGTATCTTGAGGTTGTTCTCTTTTTAATCTTCCACTTTTAGTTTTCTTCTCAGTGAAACTCAGTGCAGCGTAATTCAGCTCCACAGCATCACGGCCCTGCTGGAGCCGAGAGAAAGAGTTAATCGCTAACAAGACGACGAGTGTACAATTGCTATGTGTATACACAGTTCCTGATTTGTTACCTGAGTGTGTGTTTTCTCTATCAGTGCACCTTGTGGAAGTTTCACTGTAGGAGAAAAAACAACTTGTAAAATGTACATGTATTTGCATTTATTTTTACAACTTATCTTTCACTAGCTTATATACAACAAAAATGTACTGAATCGAAGAGCTTCTATTTCCTTTAGCTGATGGGTGTTTCAGGCATATATTTTATATATATTTTAGATCAATTTTTACTCCAGATCTTAATGAAAACTTACCTGCGTGTTGTTTTTTACAGTATAAAACAGCTTGAGCACAATTCATTACCAGACACACTGCCAACGCTACAGCAAGGCAGATCACTACAGATCCCTCTGAAGATAAGTAAACATCACAATGATGAATATTGTACTCGTTGTAGAACCATGGTGAGATTTAAACCAAGCAAAATACCGTTACATACTTACTGAAATTTTGCTCAGTCAACGTATTGTTAGTCAGCTGTACTGGTGTCCCGTTCCCAAATATGATCTTCCCACACAGGGACACAGCGCAGTAGTAAGTGCCAGTGTCATTGAGGCTGAGGATGTTCTTGGTGAAGTTGTACACACAGGTGTGTGTGGAAGAACCGCTATCACACTGATGGCTGCTGTTGTGATGAGTGTAAATGATTTGAGGATGGGATTGTGGTGGAGCAGCTCTGAACCAGAGCACTTGGAGTTCTGCTGCTCTGCTCTCAGAGAGAACCGAGCACTGCAGAGTCACTGAGTCTCCTGCAGGAACCGGGTCCAACATGCCGTGCTGCCACACCGACACTTTTACAACTCTGTCATCTGGTCAGTGTGATACAGACAGTTTAAAAATCTGAGTTACAGATATTTTTTATTATACAATGGATAAAATATGTATTGAACACGTCACTATTTTTCTCAGTAAATATATTTCTAAAGGTGCTATTGATATGAAATTTTCATAACATGTTAATAACAGCCCATGCAATCCATGCATGCATGCAAAGAAATCAAACCATAGATGTCCTTGAATTATGTGTAATAATGTAAAATGGCACAGGGAAAAAGTATTGAACACATGAAGAAAGGGAGGCACAAAAAGGTATGGAAAGCAAATATACCAGCTGAAATCAATCAGTAATTAGAAAGCAATCCTGCCCCTGATCAGTGCAAATTAATATCAGTTGATTCAGTCCCAACTGATAGCCTATAAAAAAGATCTCATTACCAAGGTGTCACACAAGAAACATCTCATGATGGGTAAAAGCAAAGAGTTCTCTAAAGACCTTCACAACCTTATTGTTGCAAATCATACTGACAGCACTGGTTACAGAAGGATTTCAAAATTACGGAATGTTCCAGTGATCACTGTTGGCGCCATAAGCCGGAAATGGAAAGAACATCATTTCACCCTAAACGGGCACACAAATAGGTGCTCCTCGCAAGATTTCTGACAGAGGAGTGAAAAGAATTATCAGAAGAGTTGTCAGGGCCAAGGAGCACTTGTGGAGAGCTTCGGAAACTCCTGGAATTAGCAGATACAAAGAAAACAATAAGTACTGCACTCAACCACCATGACATATATGCACACTCACCACATAAGACTTCATTGCTGAAGAACAAGCATGTTTCAGCTCGTTTAAAGTTTGCTGCACAACATTTGGACAAGCCTGTGAAATACTGAGAGAAAATAGTCTGGTCAGATGAGACTAAAATTAAACTCTTTGGATTGTGTAATACACACCATGTTTGGAGGACAAATGGCACTGCACATTACAACATACCAAGTCTGGAGGTGGGAACATCATGGTGTGGGGCTGTTTTTCGGCATACGGTACTGGCAGGCGTCATATAATTGAAGGCAGGATGAATGGAAAAATGTACCGAGACGGTCTTGATAGAAAATCTGCTGCCATCTACCAGGATGATGAAGATGAAATGAGGATTCACATTTCAGCAAGATGATGATCCCAAACACACAGCCAAGAAAACTCTCAGCTGGTTTCAGAGAAAGAAACTCAAGCTGCTAGAATGCGAATCAGCCAAACACCTGACTTGAATCCACTTGAAAATTTATGGAAAGAACTAAAGATCAGAGTTCATAGAAGAGGCCCATGGAGTCTTCAAGATTTGAAGACTGTTTATTTGGAAAATTGGCCAAAATCACACCTGAGCAATTCAGGCAACTAGTTTCTCCATACAGGAGGCATCTTGAAGCTGTCATTGCCAACAAAGGCTTTTGTACAAAGTATTAAATAAATTTCAGTAAGCGTGTACAATACAATTTCTCATTATTACACATGCCTTAATTTATGGACATCTATGTTTGATTTTTTTTTGCATGTGTGGATTGCATGGGTTGTTACCAACATCTGGTGATAATTTCATGTCAATAGCACCTTTAGAAACCTTTAGAAATATACTTACTGAGAAGAATGGTGATGTGTTCAATACATATTTTACCCGCTGTGTATATAAGACAAATAAACAATAATGAATCAAGTAAAACAGGGAATTGCTATTGGTAGGGAATATAAAAAATAATAATATTTCGTTATAAATAATTACTTTGAATAAAAGTCATGCAAAGTATTATTAAATATTATAGAGATGTATTTTAGATTTGTAACTGCAGATTTTTGATGTTTGTCTTGTGGGATGGAATATAGAGAATAAAGTGTATGTAGTCAAATTCAAGTAGTAATTCAATTAAAGAATATTCAGTAGAATTACCGGCATTAATACCAAATACTACTTTGAATGTCTGCTGGATTATCAATCAGTTTTAGCCTCAGAAGCATTTTGCAGAGTTTATGAAGGACATTAATATAAAGCGTCTTGTTCCTCTGAAAAACTTACACTTAATATTTATCTCAATATGCCATCTGTACTGAAGAACACTGCAGTTGTTTCCTGTATTAAATGTATACAGTATAAACCAGTGTGTGTGTGTGTGTGAGAGAGAGAGAGAGAGAGAGAGAGAGAGAGAGAGAGAGAGAGAGAAGGAGAGAGAGAGAGAGATTACCTGTTACAGCTACAAATGTCCCACTGCAAAATTCAGATTTGCCCCAGGTATATAATCCACAGAAATACAGTCCTTCATCAGATTTTGTTGTGTTTACAATTGTCAAAGAAAATTTATTCATGTTGGTCTCTGTGTTAAACCTTAAGGAGTCGAACTCAGCTGAAGTTTTTCTGTCCTTAATTGCTACATTTCTACCCACTTCCTGAGGCATCTCTCCAAAGGTTTGCTTGTACCAAACCACAAGTTCTTTACTGTATGTATCTTGAAATGTGCAGTTCAGAGTAAGACGTTCTCCAGACTTCACCGAGACGAACGATGGTCGGTCAAAATCCACAGCATGAGCTAGAACTAGAAAATCAATCCAAGTCAGATCCAGTGCAACAAAAAAAAGAAAAAAAAAAAAGAAGTCTTAGCCAGTTAAAAACTTAACCAATAATAACATTTTTAAATTAAAACACTTACAGATTATGTCAAGAAATAAAACAATAATCCACAGTGGAACCATCTTCATGAATGACATGATCTTTGGGCCGAGGTGTTTGAAAGAATTTAGAGACCAAACCACTGAGAATTTTATACTGGAGACTTTCATCTTATTGGCTGGAATAAGTCACATGATCACTTTAAATTTCCATTCGACCTACATGTGTGTTTGTAACTCAGTTTTGTCAGCAAAAGGGAAGTTAGTGGTGAAAAGTTTACCAAGAAACGTATTCAGAGAAAAGTGTTGAAATTGTCTAATCCTTAACTTTGAGTTTTACTTTAATTGCTGAAAAAAATGAATCAGTTTTCAGTGTAATACTCATTATCACAAATTTACACCTTGTTTTATGCAGCAGTAATGGCACAGTTAGTACTTAAGGCTTTCTGGAAACTTCCAAGTATGCTTAAGTATAACAATATAATTAAAAAAATTATCATCATTAATTCAATCAGCTTGGGTTAATCTATATGTGGAGTTTTACACGCTGTCCTCATGTCCATGTAGGTTTCCTCTTTGTTCCTCTGGTTTTCTCCTTTCTCCTAAACCCATGCTGTTAGGATGCTATAGATCCAGCTTATATTCCCAGCTCATGTCCAGTGTTCCTGGAATAGAATCCAGATCCACCATGACTCTAAGTCATGGATAAAGATAAAGTGCTTACTAATATGAATTAATAAATGCAGGAAGTGGTCTTGGACCGTCTATTTATATATACACCGATCAGCCATAACATTCTGAGTAGTGCCAGGTGAAGTGAATAACACTGACTATCTCATCGTCATGGCACCTGTTAGTGGGTGGGATATATTTGGCAGCAAGTGAACATTTTGTCCTCAAAGTTGACAAAATGGCAGGAAAATGGGCAAGCGTAAGGATTTGAGTGAGTTTGACGAAGGGCCAAATTGTGATGGCTAGACCACTGGATCAGAACATCTCCAAAACTGCAGCTCTTGTGGGGTGTTCCCGGTCTGCAGTGGTCAATATCTATCTAAAGTGGTCCAATGAAGGAACAGTGGTGAACTGGTGACAGGGTACTCTTAGCCAGGCATACACGTAATACATCCCATAACCTTGTACTCCAGTACATCTGATTAAATGCACATTATCATCTAGTGCCTCCTAATATTATGAATAGCAGCTACGCTAATCCCTTTCCATTTGTTTCCCTTCTTCTACCCACCCCCGAGTCACACAGAGATTGTGCCAGCTCCAGTGGCATCCAGAGATGGACCAGCTCCAGCCGAGTTCTGCTTTCTGAGGACTGGAGTAATCAAAGCAGCACTGCCAACCCTATGTGGACATTTTACACATAACACATGCTGTATCTGCATCACACAACTAATGCAGAAAGGACATTGTTTATATCACACTCTCCGTGTGTCACCCAGATGAGGATGGGTTCCCTTTTGAGTCTGGTTCCTCTCAAGGTTTCTTTCTAATTCCATCTGAGGGAGTTTTTCCTTGCCACAGTCGCCTGAGTCACCTCAGGCTCGCTCACTAGGGAAAATTTTGTCTAACATCTAGGACTGTTTGTTTGTATGTTTATTGTTTCTTATGTTCTGTAAAGCTGCTTTGAGACAATGCTCTTTGTTAAAAGCGCTATACAAATAAAATTGAATTGAATTGAATTGAAATACTGGGAAGCCAAGGCTCATTGATTCACAGAGTGAAGGCTGGCCCATGTGCTCCGATCCAACAGATGAGCTACTGTTGTTTAAATTGCTGAAGAAGTTAATGCTGGTTCTGATGGAAAGGTGTCAGAATACACAGTGCACCGCAGTTTGTCGTGTAGGAGGCTGCATAGCCGCAGACCAGTCCTAGGTAGGTGGGTGCCGAGGTAGTCTTAATATTATGCCTGGTCAGTGTATATGGCAGGTTTTGACTGAAGTATGGATATCCCCTGGCTTGGTGGATGCAGTTTAGAAGACGTTGAATCTGAACATACACAAAGTAATATCTGGGATATGTACCAACCTGTTAGAGCTTGATTGCTGGGTTGAATATGTGTGGAAAACTGGCTTGTACAGAACTATGAGTATTATGCCACACCATTTGGTTTTACCAACACCCCTGTGTTTTCTCCAACATGCTGCTTCTTGGACAGTGTTTCCACTTTTAAAGTGCAGTCTACAGTTACACAAAAACTTGGTCTGGCTTCTAGATATATGCTTCTGTGACTATACACCTACACACCCCTGTTCAACTCTTCATCTCCATACTATATACAACAATCCATCACATATTCTTCTGCTGTTCTGAGTACTTACCCTAAATAGAGACAATCAAACCTATTATTTTAATTTTCTATTAATTACAGAGAGTGGCAGCTTGACCAGAATAATTTATGATATATATTTGTGATTTATGAGATGTTACGTACATAGTAGAAAACAATACAAGTTATCTGAGTAAAGATATACACGGATGATTACAATAAAAAAAATGAACAAGAATAATAATGAACATCTAAATACCAGCAAGTGTTAGCACTTCAGACTAAATTGGACCTTTTTCTCTTAAAGTTTCTTTCAGTATCTTTGCTCTTCCATGGTCAGTTTTTTTCTGTTTTTTTATATATATATATATATATATATATATATATATATATATATATATATATATATATATATATATATGTGTGATGATGATATGAAAACACTTTTACATTCATTTGACTGAAACGTTGCTACTAAACAGACATGCTGTAAATAATAATTAGCAATAAAATGTAACAGCAATCTAAGTAGCAGGAGTGTATTGCACTTCAGAATAAACAGTATCTTGATTATGTCTTTTTTTGGCTCTTCCACTGTGAAGTTTCCTCTCACTGAAATTTAGAGCAGCGTAATTCAGCTCCACAGCATCACGGCCCTGCAGTAAGACAAACAAAGAGTTCAGAAATAAAACATGCCTTTTTGGGGCTACATTTTATTCTGTATATACACAGCGCCTCATTAGTTACCTGATTGTTTGTTTGCTCCATCAATGAACCTTGTAGATGTCTCACTGTAGGAGAAAGGGTAGCTTTTATGACCAGGTGTATGCTTGATGTACTTGTATTTGTATACATTTTTGGAATTTTTTTATCTTAAAGTAGCTTATCAACAACAGAAATGCACCAAGAGCTTGACCCATGTATAGGTATAGGATTATTATTATTTTTTTTTTTTATATTTTAAATGCTGTTCGATTGCGGTGGCTTAGTGGTTAGCACGTTTGCCTCACCCCTCCAGGATTGGGGGTTCGATTCCCACCTCCGCCATGTGTGTGTGGAGTTTGCATGTTCTCCCCGTGCCTCGGGGGTTTCCTCTGGGTGCTCTGGTTTCCTCCCCCAGTCCAAAGTCATGCATGGTAGGTTGATTGGCATCTCTAAATTGTCCGTAGTGTGTGATTGTGTGAGTGAATGAGAGTGTGTGTGTGTGCCCTGCGATGGGTTGGCACTCCATCCAGGGTGTATCCTGCCTTGATGCCCTATGACGCCTGAGATAGGCACAGGCTCCCCGTGACCCGAGTGTAGTTCGGATAAGCGGCAGACAATGAATGAATGCTGTTCGATTGGATATAATATGCCTCAGCTCAATTTTTATTTGACAATAGAATAAAAGCCTACCTGTGTTTTGTTTCTTACAGTATAAAACAACTTGAGCACAATTTGCTACCACACACACTGCCAATACTACAGCAAGGCAGATCACTACAGAATCAGATCCCTCTGTAGATAAATAAACATCACAATGATGAATATTGTACTCGTTGTAGAACCATGGTGAAATGTTAAATATTTACAACTTAAACCAAATAAACAGATACAAAGTACAGTTACACACTTACTGAAACGTTGCTCATTGAATGTATTCACGCCTATATGTACTGGTGTCCCGTTCCCAAATACGATCTTCCCACACAGGGCCACAGCGCAGTAGTAAGTTCCAGTATCGTTGAGACTGGGGATGTTCTTGGTGAAGTTGTACACACAGGTGTGTGTAGAAGAGCCGCTCTCACATTGATGGCTGCTGTTGTGATGAGTGTAAATGATTTGAGGATGGGATTGTGGTGGAGCAGCTCTGAACCAGAGCACTTGGAGTTCTGCTGTTCTGATCTCAGAGAGAACCGAGCACTGCAGAGTCACTGAGGCTCCTGCAGGAACCGGGTCCAACATGCCGTGCCGACACTTTTATGTCTCTGTCATCTGTACAGTGTGACATAGACATTGTAGATTTGGGTTGTAATTATTTATACACTGAGATTTTAAATTATTTACTAAATACTCTTAAATTTATAAAATCCATATGAAAATATGTACAGTATGACATAAGACAAAAAGCATTAGCAAAATAAGCAATGTATATATATATATAAATATATAAAAATCTATATATAAATTCATTCATTGTCTACCGCTTATCCGAACTATCCTCGGGTCACGGGGAGCCTGTGCCTATCTCAGGCGTCATTGGGCATCAAGGCAGGATACACCCTGGCCAACCCATCGCAGGGCACACACACATTCATTCACTCACTACAGACAATTTAGATGCCGATCAACCTACAATGCATGTCTTTGGACCAGGGGAGGAAACTGGAGTACCCAGAGGAAACCCCCAAGGGACGGGGAGAACATGCAAACTCCACGCACACATGGCGGAGGCAGGAATCGAACCCCCAACCCTGGAGGTGTGAGGCAAACTTGCTAACCACTAAGCCACCGTGCCCCCCCACTATATATAAGTTATAAAATATAATATAATAATATATACATTATAATTTCTACTATTACTGCTACCACTACTGAAGGAATGTTCAGTAATTAAAATAAAATCTTAAGAAGAAATCAAGTGGAAAAAAATGTCAGAAATTGAACATTAAAAATGTAATTAATTATTTAGCCCTTTTTACCAGTTCAGGGGTAAATGGATTACGGACATCAATTTTAATCAGATTTCAACAAAGGAATGATGTTCAGGCTGTGAGTCTGATATAAAATGAGTCAGGACTTTCAGTGTGTTTTAGATGTGTGTTTTTCCCTCTGTTGGATAACCTTACACAGAATTTTACTGGTAGAAGATCATTTTTTAGCTGCTTTTTTAAAGAACAAGCACTTGGAGCATCTCAGGAGCAGAAATTGTTTTGCTATCAACATTTACTTTGAAGATACAAACATTTGTGTGGAGAAAAATAACCATTTTTGGTTTTTGAGAACATTTCTAGTAATATATGGCCCCTAGTTGGCTAGAGAAAAACAGAAATACTTAAAAAACACTATAGATTCTTAAATTCCTGAGTGTCTACTTTTATGTGAGCTTTCTATTAGCCACCATTGAGGTGTGGGACATGAAATACATTCAGTGATGAACATGGACACAACAAGACGGGAGGAATTAATTAATTTGGCCTTCATTCATAAAAATTCAATAAAGTCAATTCAATAAAAATTATTATATATTTAATTATTAAAAAAATATACAAGAAAAAAAATGATTACACTATAATACCATTCATTCATTCATTGTCTACCGCTTATCCGATCTATACTCGGGTCACGGGGAGCCTGTGCCTATCTCAGGCGTCATTGGGCATCAAGGCAGGATACACCCTGGCCGGAGTGCCAACCCATTGCAGGGCACACACACACAATCACACACTACGGACAATTTAGAGATGCCAATCAACCTACCATGCATGTCTTTGGACTGGGGGAGGAAACCGGAGTACCCGGAGGAAACCCCCGAGGCACGGGGAGAACATGCAAACTCCACACACACGGCGGAGGTGTGAGGCAAACGTGCTAACCACCAAGCCACCGTGCCCCCCTACACTATAATACCAAACTATAAAAATAATTAACAAACAGAATTTGGCAGTAAGTATATTTAGACACACAAAAAGTGCTTTTTTCTTAAAAATTTCTTTTTTAACATTTAACATAATATTTCTTATTTCAGTATTACGTATTATTGATAATATGAGCACCATTCATTTTGTCAAGCAAACTGTAACACATCCACAACCATGTTTTTAATAAAGGCAGCGATTCTTGCCTTCAGATTATATAATAAAGTCAGAATTTGGTATTCAGAAAAATTTTGTGTTCATTTTTTTTTTCTAAAATGGAACAATCCCAGTATTTCTGCACAACTGACTATCTATATTGAAAAAAAAATGTCTAAAGATCATCTTAAACACTCTGTATATACATTTATATTATATCTGTGCGTGTGTGTGTGTGTGTGTGTGTGTGTGTGTGTGTGATTTACCTGTCACAGCTACAAATGTTCCATTGGAAAATTTAAATTTGCCCCAATTATATATTCCACAGAAATACAGTCCTTCATCACCTTTCTTTGTCTGAAGAATTGTTAAAGAAATGCCATTCGTGATCTCATCTACTTTAAATCCTGAGCTGAATTTAGGTGACATTTGGGTGTCTTTAAGTGCTGTTGTTGTCCCCACTTCCTGAGGCATCTGTCCGAATTTTTGCTTGTACCAAACCATAAGTTCTTTAATGTGTTTATCTTCAAATGTGCAGTTCAGAGTAAGACGTTCTCCAGACTTCACCGAGACAAATGATGATGGGTTAAAATCCTCAGCATGGGCTGGAACTTGAACATCAATTAAAATCAGTTCCAATACGACTGATGATACATGGATGAACTTTTCAAATAAATTTTTAATAAAAAAAAACATTTAAAACTTACATGTTTCAAGAAATAACACAATCCAGAGTGGAGCCATTCTCTTAAATGACATGATCTTTGGGTCGAGATGTTTGAAAGTGTTTAGGAACCAAACCTCTGAGAATTTTATACTGGAGACTTTCATCTCATTGGCTGGAACAAGTCACATGTTCACTTTAGATTTCCATTCCACCTACATATGTGTTTGTAACTCAGTTTGGCCAGTGAAGGTGCACCAAGAAACGTATTCACATAGAAGTGTTTAGACTTTACATTGAGTTTTAGTTTAATTAATAAAACAAAGGTAAAAACACATTTTTTAGTATTTTATTGGCCAGCAATACATCTATAGTTTATCATTTAACAGTAAAAGTACACAATCCTGACTCAGGTCTGTATATACTGACACCAGTTGATTGGGTTCCAGTCTTGGTAATGTCTGACGCACTGTTTCAATCTTACCAGTGTAAAATCATAGCTCACTAATTTCCATAATTTACTCAGTGAGGTACCTTCATACAGCATATTTTATCATTTGTGAGGCTGGATTTCAGGTTTCACCCCCATGAAATAATATATTCTATGCAGAAACACACACAGTCTGTCTTATTACATACATGTAATAGAATTAATATTGTTTTGCTCATTACTTGTTCCACAAAGTCCACATTAGCATATTTAACCATCCAAGATGTCAAACAAACACATTCTTTAATTTGTTTCATCATATTTTATTGGCTACCTGCTGCTATAATGAGAAACAGGATTAACCAATCAGGATTGTGCATTTTCCTCCTTCTCTATAACAGCTACTAGACATGTAGCTACACTCTGAGCTCAGAGATATCAAGTTGACAGTAGAAAGGAAGTCTATATTCATGGGTGGGAGTGTAAATAAGAGATGGTGGAAATCTGAGTGAATGTTCTGTAAAATCACCTTTTTGGGTCATTTTTAGAAAAAGTAGGCCTTACCTATAAGGGCCGTTGTCGCTCAACTGGGCTTCAATTGGAGCGCAGACTTTCTCTATGCAGCCAATGAAGTGAAGAGATTGCTTGCAATTGTCCCTTTAACCCTAGGTATCACCGCATACCGTGTTCATCTAGGCTGATTAGTAAGCAGTGACCCGATGAGAACAAACGGGCAGAATGACCTCGAGACCTCAGTGTGGAGGTTTGGAAAAATGGAAGACGCATGAATGAATGGAGGTGGAAAGTGGCATGAAGTTAGCAGTCATCCAGCTTAGGGCGGACAATGCTAACCTTTTCATAAGGCCAACCTAAACAACATTGCATGTAATCGCCACCAGGAGCTCTTTGAACACCACAGAACATGGTGGCATCAACATTTATGGGATTTGGCAGACACCCTTATCCAGAGCGACTTGTTACCACAATGTTATACAACATGCTACTGTTGCTCAAATTGCTGAAGAAGTTCATGCTGGTTCTGATAGTAAGGTGTCAGAATACACAGTGCATGACGGGTCAGGGCTGTTTTGGCAGCAAAAGGGGAATGCAGGTGGTCATAATGTTATGCCCTGTCAGTTTATTTTTGCTTTGAGACAATGTCCGTTGTCTAAGTGTTATACAAATTAAATTGAATTGAATAATCATATGAATAACTAACACAGGAATACAAAATATCACAATATGCGTATAAGAAAGTGTTGAAAGGAACCTTCTGTTACTGTATTATACAGAACATGTTTTAATTTTTATTCATGTTTTTTTTTTTTAAACTGTAATCTGACTGTTGATTTACCTGAAAAAGCAGGAAGGTGGAGCTTTTTTAGGTGTCTCCAGTGTCACCGTAGCAAAGGAGTTAAAATTCGTAAATGCTAAAGCCACATCTGTTCAAGGGATCTGAAAGTGGGTGGTTTAAAGTGGGGACTGTTCCTACTCTCTCAGCCATCTTCTCAACCTCAAACCACAAACATCTTCCACTTACAGGATCAGAGAAGACAACAACACTTATGTACTCTTCATTTATTACTGATGAACGTGTATAGACTTTAAGCAAAAAGCAGGAAAGAGGTATAGACAAGGTATTACTTTGTTCTGGAAAACAAAATATCAATCTTTTCTGAGATACTCAGTACTGAAAACAAGTCAAGACATTTTTTTTAACTCAAGTGTTTCATGACAAGCCGATCTTATAAAAGTTCTGACGTGGCGAAAAATCCAGATCATTTGAGATCATCATCATTATCATTATTATTATTAGCAGAGAATTAAAGCAATATTATTCATGAACAGGAAAAAAAAATTAAACAAAAAAGATACATGTAGAAAATATTTTAATTAATTGTGGAAGATTTCAGTTCAGAGTACACACTTTTATGAACTTGTCCTTGATTTTCTCTCACTCTTTTACTTTTTCTTTCTGTGAAGTTTAAAGCAGCATAATTCAGCTCCACAGTGCCACAGTCCTACAAACAACAAACAAATAAATAAATGCAGTAGTTATAACAAATCTAATTACTATATATATATACTGTATATAATATTTTGCTGTATTAAAATTACTACAACTATAATCACTAATGAATAATTAGAATTATTGAATTATTAATGATTATTATTACATATAATGAAATGCTACAGTATATCTAGCAAGAATAATAACCCATTAACTATGAAAAGAAAAGTTGAAAGTATGAAAATTTAAGTACAAGTATTAAATTGTAAAAGGAAACCATCACCACAATCGTCATGGTTATAATCCTGAGTCATTTCCTGTAGCAAGTGAGCAAAGTACCTGAGTGTTCATTTTTGTAGTGTTTGTCACAGCACCATGCTGACTTCTCTCTGGAAAATAGTACAACAGATCACGGAACAGAGATTTTCTTTTCTAAAGAACCTTGACTCATTCTGCACAAAGATCTGACACTGCTGACATTTTCCTTTTGCAAAGCATTATATTAAATACTCACCTGTGTTGTGTTCTTGACTGGTTTTCCTTTTACAGAGTAAAACAGACTGAACAGAAATCAGAATCCCGCACATTACCAACGCTGTTCCCAGACAGATCACTACAGTATTATGAGCTGTCGTTTTAAGAGACAAACAAACAAAAAAAAGTTACTGTCTGCATATGAACATATAATATGATCACCAAGAAATAAAACATAGCATGACACATAACATAATATTAACAAATCTAGATCTATAAAACTCAAATAATAGTCACAAATTGTTCACCAACCAGAGTTCTCCAGCTGTATCCTTGTCCCGTTCCCAAATATGATCTTCCCACACAGGGCCACAGCGCAGTAGTAAGTGCCAATATCATTGAGGTTAAGGATGTTCTTGGTGAAGTTGTACACACAGGTGTGTGTAGAAAAGCCGTTCTCACACTGATGGCTGCTGTTGTGATGAGTGTAAATGATTTGAGGATGGGATTGTGGTGGAGCAGCTCTGAACCAGAGCACTTGGAGTTCTGCTGCTCTGCTCTCAGAGAGAACCGAGCACTGCAGAGTCACTGAGGCTCCTGCAGGAACCGAGTTCGACACACCGCGCTGCCACACCGACACTTTTACATCTCTGTGATCTGGTCAGTGTGATACAGACAGAGTGAGAGCTTAGTTTATGGTGTTTGGTGGCAGGATACTGTGGTACTAAAAAGAAATCAACACAGACACAGGGCAAACATAATAAACAGTATTAACATAATAAATACTACGTTTATCTCAATCAATAGCAAAATACTATACATAACAAATCACATACACACTAACCCTTGACTGGAAATCATTCTGATTGCAGATTAGTCTGCAATTTAAAGCATTTAATCTCACCTTAATCTGACAGGTGATAATGAGAACCCAAACATTCATGAGTCTATCCTAGAGAAACTGTCCACTAGGCTTGAATACACCTTGGATACACCATGGAACTTGAAGATTCATCACAGAGCGCCATGCACATATATACACTCCTTCACTAGTACGGCTGATTTATCCTCACTCATTGAGCTACTGGAATATTTTTAAGAGGTGAGAGAAAACTGGGGAACCCAGAAGAAATCCACAGCTGAGAACGTGCCCTGGAGCCTTAACAGATCAACCACTGAGGTTGTATTGAAGTTTTTGAGAAATCTAAGATTTCTTTGGAAAAATGAGCCAAGTGAAAATGTACCAATAAATTCAAATAAAATATGAAAAGTTCATAATGTTGTGAAAAGAACATAAAGGATATAACATAAATAAATGATATAACAAATTTACAATTAACTAATTAATTAAATAGTTAATTAGTCTAAAATAACTATACTACTATACCTACCTATCTATCTATCTATCTATCTATCTATCTATCTATCTGTATCTGAGATATTTTAGATAGCTAGCTAACTATCTAAAATATCTCAGATACAGTATAACACTATATTTGATACATGTTTTCAGCCTATTTCAACCATTTGGACATTTTTATGGAGAACGATTTCCATATTGCCCTTTTTTAACAGTATAAGAGGTAAAAATGCTGTATCTACACTCTTTAGATTTTTTTCTTTAGATTTGAGAACAATCTGACTCAAAGCACATATATGGTGCACAAATTTCTGCACATCTTCATAACAGTCAAATTGTACAGAAAAGATTTAGTTCATTACCTGGTACAGCCAGGAAAGTTCCATTAGAAAGTGTAAAATTCACCCAGCTTAATATCCCACAGAAGTAAAGTCCTCCATCTTCTCTTTTTATATGTGGAATTGTCAGAGAAACTGCATTATCGATTGTCTCTATTAAAAATCCCGACGTCTCGAACTCTGGGGAAATTTTGATTTCTTTATATGTTGCTCTTTCTCCCACTTTCTGAGGCATCGCTCCAATCATTTGTTTAAACCAAAGCACTCGATCTACACTATTAGCCTTCACTAATGGGCAGTTAAGAGAAACGCTTTCTCCAAACTTCACAGTGAGAATTGATATTCCGGAAAGATCCATAGATTGTGCTGGGGCTAGAAAACAAGTACAATTTCATTTAATACAACAAACTGGATTACATTTCAAAATAATTGGAAATAAGAAGAGTTTATCAGCTATAACACTTTTTGTTTCTGAAATCCTTAAAAAACTTACACATTAAGCAAAGAGATAAGACAAGACTCCAGAGTGCAGACATCTTCAGCGATGAAATGACACGCAGGTTGAGCATGTCAATGTAGCCAAATGTCAAAAGGGCCAAGTATTTTATACTGGATACTTTCATCTGATTGGCTGCTCATCACAGGTTCTCTATGTGGATGGAAAGAGATTTCCATTCCATTTACTGGTTTCTATTTTAGTAACTCAGCTTGCTTACTAGCTCATATTTTTTTTTAAATATGTGAGCCATAGGTGAAAAGTGCATGTAATTGAATGTAATAAAAACCTGTTTCCTGTTTGCTGCTGTTTAATGCCACACCCTGCTTCTTCAAATGTGTTCAAATGTGCAGAAGATGCCATACACACTCCTTTATAGCAACTTATTCCTTTTCATTTATCTATAAAATACTATTAAAACATTATTTCATTTTTTTTAAGACTATGAACATTCATTATGCCCAGGTTTATTCGTGAGATATCTCAAGTTCTTGAGAAAAAATATACTAATAGCATCTAATTATATCTTTTTTCGCATCCTTTAACATCTTATTCACTATGCCAATGTTGCATGAACAATAGACAGAAGCAATGTGCAAATGATTTCATTTTTATAGAAATGTTTAATTACTTTCATGCATATAAAATCAAAGAAACTCTTCATCAGTGATATGTTTTGAAATCGCTCAATACAGGTTCACTCTTTTTATACAGTATGCAACTTTACACAAATTCAGGAGCAAAATGCAAGATAATTATTTTCATTTTTTCCCCAAGATAACTGCATTTTCATGTGCAAATAATCTTGAAAACAGTTGAATAAACTCAATCAACCGAATGTTCAGACTCCAGAGATGGCTGCAGTTGCAGGAAGTGCTTTATTTTAAAAATGGCAGGTAACAATTAAAAATTGTGAACAAAATCATGGGCAGAAATAGGTAGAAGGACAGATGAACAACAAACAGAGCACAAAAACAGGATCAATAACCAGATAAACCTGCACAGGAAAATATGGCTTGGTATGCCAAGTAAATGGGGCAACCACAAAACAATATTTCGTGTTGAGTGAGTGTTTTCTTCATGCTTCCTTGGTGTATGTTTTTGTGTGTGTGAGAGAGAGAGCAAGAGAGAGATGTGTATGCTAGTTCAGTAATCAGGTAAGAATAATCATGACTATGAGTGTGTGTAGAAGTTATAGTCCATGCCGGCCATGTTTGTAATCCGATGGTGCTAATGTGACAATTAACATGAATACATTGTTCAGACAGATATATGATCTAAAACCGTATGAAAACAGATATGAATATTTGTAACAGTAAACAAATACTAATACAGATATCTGTACATCATTACAACCATAATGCATACTAAATGACTAATGTTATCTGGCTAGCTAAATTGAAATGTGTTCACTTGAACAGGGAACTAAACGCTGTGTCATGGCTGATGCTATGGGAACACTTCTTTGCGGAAGTTTTGTCTGAAGCTCTGTGTGAAAGCACGCCAATTTATCAAATCAGGTAGGTCATGTGACAAATGATGAGGATATAATGTTGTCTACATCGGACTCTGAGTAGCTTGATGTGGGCAACAAGGAGCAAGCAGCAGTATGGCCACCACATTCCGTGGTGTTTGAAAAGCTCCTGGAGGTGACTACATGTGCTGTTGCTCAGCTTAGCTTAGATTGGCCTGATGAAAGGTTAACATTGTCTGCTCTGAGCTTGATGACCACTACCTAACTTCACATACCTTCCACCTCCATGCAGGTGCCTCCTATTTTTTCCCAGACCTCCACACTGAGGTGCCGAGGTTGTGGAATAATCCTTATTAGGCCCCTGCTATTCAGCCATTGTGGGCCTAGTTGAACACAGGTATGTGGCGATGCCTAGAGTTGAAGAGGCGCTTGCGAGCAATTTCTCCCCTTCATCAGACACATGGAACTCTGCCAAGCCACATATTTAGCCCTCTGTGCCACATAGCCGATGGTCGACACCATCGGCTATTCCATGGCTGCATTGGTTGTCACGGATAGGCAATCTGATGGAGATTTTAAAAAAAAAGGACAATGCATTTCTCAAGGTCATTATGTCACAGATCAGGTCCAAATACTGGTTTCTGGCTATAATCGTGAATGATGTCTATCTTCACATAGGCATCTTGCCAGAGCACAGGAGACTCCCCAGGTTCGTTTTCGGAGCAAGGCATACCATTTAGTTCTCCCTTTTAGCCTAGTCTCATTGTTCACTCTCACAAAGTGCATGGAGGCTGCTCTGTCATTATTGCACCACAGGGCATCCATGTACTCGATTATCCAGAAAACTGGCACATCTTGACTCAGGTGAGGGACATGGCAGCCAGGTATTAAGATGCCATGCTTTCCCACATGAGGTCCCTAGGCTCAACTCAGGGAAGTCTGTGCCTTTCCCTCTCAAAGAAGCAACCATCTTGGGGATGGTTTGGGATTCAGCCACAATGCAGACACATCTGTCTCCTGCTACGGAGGATTCCATCCTTTCTGTCATAAAGGACATCCAGCTAGGCCAATACCTCTATGCCACACAGGTGCTCAGGTGCTCAACTCATGGTGGTCTGCTACACATGAGACCATTTTTACCCTTCTTATGTGGACAGACCCCAGTTTCTAACCTTGGATCCCACTCTTTGGGTGAGTCACTGTCACAAGACTCTTTCAAAGCCTCTCAGGTTGGGGAGCGGTCCTAGACGGCCGCCCCACCCGTGGCATTTAGGAGGGGCTCCTGTCTCTCCAGAAACTCAGGGGCTACCTTTGTTGGTCCCCTTCATCAAACATTAGGGCGGTCTGTGATTGCGCCCTCTGTTCAGGTTGGTGCACTAGATCTTGTCCTATGTAGAGACTATACTTCTCTTGCTGAGAGTTATTTACACTCCACAGCGTATGATTTGGAAGCAGGCTTCCTGCTGAGGCAGAGACTAAGGCCCAGAGAATGGCATCTCACCTTCAAGATTTAGTTCACTGTAACCTCTCAGTGGTTCTGGAGAAGCTGCTCTAAGACCCCTTTGAGTCAATGGAGTCAGCCTCTGAGGAGTTTCTGACCCTGGAAACAGCTCTGCTATTAGCTTTTGCTAAGAATTGTAGGAGTTCTGCAGTCCCTGTCGGTCACCCCCTCCTATCTATATAGTCTGCTCCTTGCCTGGTCAAGGCTGCCCTGCATCTTAGGGTGGGATATGTTCCCGAAAAGCCAGGTTATGGCCGGTTGTAGCAGGTCTTCTGCCCTCTGCCCCATGAGTAGTGGCTATCTCCAAAGCTATGAGGCATGCTATGTGTACACTTCAGGCATCCTCACTTCCTTCAGACAAGTATAAGCTGGAGTAATGTGACATAGCTGCCCTTTTATGGTCTTGCTGGTGCACTCTGTTTCTTCACATGACCTACCCAAGTTGATAAATCAGGATGATTTCACACAGAGCTTCAGACACAACTTCAGCAAAGAAGCCTTAACGTCATAACGTCAGCCTTGAGAGTTCCCTTCTCGGGTTACCAGGTTACATACATAACCTGGTGTAATTTTTTCCACTATCACCTGGTACTCAATATCTGTGTCAGTTGAGAATAAAACAAAAGAAAAGAAATAAAGAAAAATAGTTTTTACTTTTGAAATATTTGGAAATACTTGTCACTGCAAGCACTATTTATTTATTTATTTATTTATTTACTTATTTATTTATTTATTTATTTACTTACTATCAGTAAAGGAACACTATAAATATGAAAACAATTACCATGTGAAACTCACTAACATCTACTATCTAAGACACAGTAGAGTAAATCACTTCAGTATACACATTATCATGAGCTCGTTCTGCCTTTTTTCTTTTTTTAAGAATTTGTAAGGCAGCGTAATTCAGCTCCACAGCATCACGGCTCTGTGGGAATGGATATGACAGATTCTTTTAAAAGATTATGTGTACAGTGTAGATAAGTGATGGGAATATTAGCAAACTGTGACATTTAGCCTTATTTGAGCTAGATTAGTTTTTAAGCTAATGTAATTCAGACAAGAAATTATCAAAACTGATCATTTGTTTTTTCTACTTTGAGGTTTAGGTCAATTCTAACAGGAATATTATCATTGACAGAACTTGGTGTTCAACAGAGCAATAAAACTACAGACATTTTCAGAAAGCTTGCTAGGAACACTTAAATTCCAATACCTGAGTACTTCTTCTTCTTCTTCTTTCGGCTGTTCCCTTCAGGGGTCACCACAGCGAATCATCTCTCTCCACCTATCCCTATCTTCTGCATCCTCAACATTTGCACCCACTAGCTTCATATCCTCATTAATTCCATCCATATACCTCCTCTTTGGCCTTCCTCTTCGCCTCCTGCCTGGCAGCTCCATGTCCAACATTCTCCTACCAATATACTCACTCTCCCTCCTCTGAACATGTCCAAACCATCTTAATCTGGTCTCCCTAACTTTGTCCCCCAAACGTCCAACATGAGCTGTCCCTCTGATTTACTCGTTCCTAATCCTGTCCAATCTTCTCACTCCCTAAGAGAACCTCAACATCTTCAGCTCTGCTACCTCTAGCTCTGACTCCTGTCTCTTCCTCAGTGACACTGTCTCTAAACCATACAGCATGGCCACTCTCACCACTGTCCTGTACACCTTCCCAATACCCGAGTACAATAAATCCAAATCAAATAAGGCTTTTTAATTGTGAAACCAAAAAGCAAATAATCAGAATAATAAGGCTACTACTGCTACTATTAAGAGGTAGAAGAAAAAGAAGAATCTCAACATTAGTTACCTGATTTGGTGTTTTCTTTATCATATGTTCTTGAGATTTTCCTGTAAAGAGAAAATATATATTTGTTTTTGTTTAAATGAGAAATCATTATGAAAGTAAATGTGTGGCATTGTGAGGAAAATAATCTGATGTTTCTGAGGCTGAATTCTGAAAAATTCTGGAATAATCCGGTTTTGACAAAAAATTAAATAAATAAATGAATAAAATCTTCCAGTAGTGTGCTTGGCATCTCAGAATTAATCAAACAAAATGTACATTACCTAAAACCCTAGGTACAAAAAATCAGAAAAAAAATACCCAAAAAATGATTTTTGTTAGAACACGAACTGCTTTAACAAACACACAGTAAGCCATGAATAAATACAGGTATAGAAATATACAGTTTTCATGCTCACGTTAATTACGTTAATATTTTCTTCATTAGATGTTAAGCTACATTAACTAGATTAAATCAATATACTGCTTTATTCAGAAAAATAAATAAGCCTCATATTTTGGCAGTAAAGAGAATTTAAAGGGTTAAAACGTTTCAGGAAATGTATTAATTGTCAAAAGAAAATGTCAAAATTTTATTTTTGAAGTGAAGTGTTGCCTCAGCTCACCACAGATATAACAATTGTTCCTATTATATATAAAGCATCTATACCAAATACTGAAAACCTACCAGTGAAATATTCACGGTTTCTCCCTTTACAGGTTACGATATGAGCAAAGATCATAACCACACACATTCCCAAAGCTACAGCAAGGTAGATCACTACAGGATCCTTAGATTCTTCTGTAGCACAAACATAAAAAAAATCATAATAGTAAATGTTGTGTATCACACAATGTGGTGCTGACTATATCCGTGATTATACCTCACTGTGATCATAATGATAGTCATGCTAGCAGAATATCTACGTATATCTACGATATGATTATGTGAAGGTGTTCACACCCAGCTGTATTCGTGTCCCGTTCCCAAATATGATCTTCCCACACAGGGCCACAGCGCAGTAGTAAGTGCCAGTATCATTGAGGCTGAGGATGTTCTTGGTGAAGTTGTACACACAGGTGTGTGTAGAAGAGCCGCTCTCACACTGATGGCTGCTGTTGTGATGAGTGTAAATGATTTGAGGATGGGATTGTGGTGGAGCAGGTCTGAACCAGAGCACTTGGAGTTCTGCTGATCTGATCTCAGAGAGAACCGAGCACTGCAGAGACACTGAGGCTCCTGCAGGAACCGAGTCCAACATGCTGCGCTGCCACACCGACATTTTTACATCTTTATTACCTGTTCAGTGTGATAAAGACAAAGTGAGTCTTGGTTTGAAACTTTATAATAAATGTCCATGAATTATATCACACCATATCATATTTCAATCATTATGAAGATGAAACTACAAGAAACTACAAGAAAAAACACAAAAATACAATATTTGACTCTCCTGGATGAACCAAGTTCAATATCGCACTCTACATCTATGATACATAACATCTATTATACATTCTTTTATAATTAAAATATGCAAATACAAATTTGGACTTAATATTTAACACCCTGCATTCTTTACATATGACTAAATTATAGATATCATCTTATCATTTTCATTTTGTATGCTGCTTCCCTGACTGTAAGCAAGCTAAATGTTGCTTTAATGGAATTTAGCTCACGTTTACAGCATCTAATGACAATACTTCACATAAATTCATCCAAGTATGGTAAAAATCTTGAAACAGCAACATAATATCTTGAAACAACAAGTTATTAAGTCAGAATAATAATATATTAAGTCGAAATTGAGGTCAAAACATTGTTATAAGTTACAACTTGAGATTCAGAGCTTTAATTAAATACCTTCATTATAAATTCTTACCTTTGACTGCTAAAAATGTTCCATTTCCAAACCTTGTTAAAAATTTTCTATATCCACAGTAATACACGGCTTCATCTGATGTCTCCACGTAAGCGATTTTTAAATGGTAGTTCGTTTTTTCTTTCTCGATGTTGAATTTTGGTGGCTTAAACTCATTTTCATAAGTGTAATCATGTTGAATTGAAACTATTACGCGGGGCTTGTATCCGAGTTTTTGCTGATACCAAACGATGTTTCCAGATCTATCATTTTTCAGTATAAAACAGTACAGAGTCACGTTATCGCCAACATCAGCAGTGATCTCCGGGTCAGGCTGAGAGATATCATTGTTCTGTGTAGAATCTAATATCAAGAAATAAAGAATGAATAATTAAGAATTGTTCTAAAACTGACAATTCATAAGATAATCCTTATCCTGTGTTTAACCAGTGTACACTTACCGACTTTATTAAAAAGCACAAAAGTTATCCACATCAGCATCATCATCATCATCATTATCATCATCAACTTCAGACTGAGGTCTGTGTCTCCTCTTGCTAGACTGTCAGATGATCAAACTGAGCACATCTCACTTAGAGCCAATGGTTTATGATGAGAAACTGTGACATCACAGAGTGAGTTGACTGTGGTCAGTTCCTGGCAGGTTCGTGGAATAACACTAGAAAAAATCATTGATTCATTAAGTGATTCATTGATTGATTGATTGATTGATTCATTCATTCATTCATTCAGTTTCATGACAGTTTCATTAAAAAGCAGTAGAAAATTTAAAACTTATGTTTTTGCACCAAACTGTTAGCAATATTTATTTGGAATAGCATTACCAAATTAATAATTCTATTAGTATTTAATCCATATATTTTAAATAAACTTAGCATTTGTATATAAAAGAGTTGCACTGATGTTTACAGTAATGCTAACTTTCATATTAATGTCATTTTAACCACGTAAAAGAGTCATATGGTTACAGAGATCCAGGCTATAACATAATCCTAGAAGAACTTTGCAGATTTGATCACTTTGCATTTTATAATAAAATCTAACTGAATTATATTGAAGCTCTTATACCTGGTAGCATGTGCAGATTGTGTCCAGCATGTGTGTATCAGTGTAAAGCACTAACACCCCCCACCACCACCATCTGTGTATCAGTGTGTGAGAGAGGCTATGTGTGTGTGTGTGTGTGTGTGTGTGTGTGTGTGTGTGTGTGTGTGTGTGTGTGTGTGTTTGTGTGTGTGTGTGTGTGTGTGTGTGTGTGTGTGTGTGTGCGCGCTGTGGCTCTTTCTGTGTGTGGGTGTGAGTTAATTTGTCTCTCTTATGTCCGTTGGATGAGGCGAGGTCTTGCAGTGATGAAATATGGCCTAACATGTTACACTAGGTACTTTTTTTTTTTTTCAAAATAACCACCAGCTTCAGTTTATTCCCAGATGTTTCAGGATATTTGTGCAGTTTACCGGTCAAATGTCTAATAAACTCATTATACAAACTTCTTCTTCTCAGACCAAACATGCCATTAGTTTAAGGATTATTAAATTAGTAATTAGTTTTTTTTTCTCCTAAAAGACATACAGCGATCCTAGAACAATCTTGTCAGTTCATTTGACTGAACCATAACAAAATCTGTTATTTGCAACATTTTGAAAGTTATTAAATAAATTTAATATGAATTTAAATCTATGGCTTTTATCCAGAGCTACCTACATTTATCTCGCTGAGCAGTTGAGGGTTGAGGGCCTTGCTTGCTAAAGGCCCAGCAATGGCAGCATGCTAGGTTCCTGGGATTTAAATTCATAACCCGCTAATCAGCAGTCCAACATCTTGCTAGTTATTTATACATCAAGTCCTTTGTCAGATTTAGATGAGTGCATAACATTAAAAACGTTCCAGTATCTGATAATACTCCAGACTAATCACACATGTTCATATTCTGTATTTGTCTTAAGGTCATCCTGAGGCCTACAAGTTTCCACTCTTCCACTCCTGCTCTGCATTAAAGGCTCTGGGTAACTGATAAGAAGATCGGGGGTTCAAGCCTCAGTACTGCCAAGCTATTGCTTTTGGGTCCTTGAGCAAGGCCCTTGACCCTCCCTGCTCCAAGGGCGCCATATCATGGCTGACCCGAGCTCTGACCCCAGCTTGCTAATAAGCTGGGATATGTGAAAATGGAGGCAGTGGTAGCTCAAGTGGTTAAGGTGCTGGGTCGTTGACCAGAAGATTGGGGTTCAAGCCCCAGCATTGCGAAGCTGCCATTGTTGGGCCCTTGAGCAAGGCCCCCAACTGTCACTGCATCATGGCTGACCCTGTGCTCTGACCCCAACCCCCCAAGGATGGGATAGGTGAAAAAGAATTTCAAAAGATCATCAAGCTTGTTCTTCCTTCTAACTGCTGACCAATATCTCTCCTACACCAACAAGATTCCCATGCCAACTAGTGCATTAACAATTGTATCACAAACAGTACATGTTCTATTTAATTAGTTAACTTTTACTTGTTAATTTATTTAATTCATAGCCTGAGATTACACTATTGAAAAATAAACAAAACTATAAATGAAAATAAAAAGAAAAGAAAAGCAATGATACCTTAAATATTGAATGTTTTTTCTGGTTCATGATCATATGTGGATGTGGGTGGAGTTTTATTCAGGCCTTAATATGGCTCCTCCTTCAGCACTGTGTGACACTAACCAATCACATCTCTCTCTCTCTCTCACTCTCTCTCTCACTCATTCTCTCTCTCTCTCTCTCTCTCTCATATCACACCTACCCACCCACCCACACACACACACACACACACACACACACACACACACAGATGTCCACATGTGCATGCACACACACAGACACACATACATACACACACACCGAGGTGTCCACATGCTCAAACACACACACACACACACACACACAAAGAGGTGTTCCCAAGCACAAACACACACAAACACACACGCAGAGGTGTCCACATGCTCAAACACACACACACACACACACACACACAGATGTCCACATGTGCATACACACACACACACACACACAGACACACACACACACACACACACACACACACACACACACACACAGACACACACACACAAAACACACACACACACACACAGAGGTGTCCACATGCTCAAACACACACACACACACACACACACACACACACACACACACACAGACACACACACACACACACACACACACACCGAGGTGTCCACATGCTCAAACACACACACACACACACACACACAAAGAGGTGTTCCCAAGCACAAACACACACAAACACACACGCAGAGGTGTCCACATGCTCAAACACACACACACACACACACACACACAGATGTCCACATGTGCATACACACACACACACACACACAGACACACACACACACACACACACACACACACACACACACACACAGACACACACACACACACACACACACACACACACACACAGAGGTGTCCACATGCTCAAACACACACACACACACACACACACACACACAGACACACACACACACACACACACACCGAGGTGTCCACATGCTCAAACACACACACACACACACACGCACGCACACACACACATACTGGTTTTTATGTCTTAAAAGGACTTTGCCTGCCAAACCAGTTGTAACATGGTTTATAGGGACCCACCTTTCCCTTTGTGCTACAGTGATGCTGTAAACATCAAAAAATCTATAAAAAATTGAGCAAGACAAATTTCACTTCAGATTTCTTTTACACAAAATTACACTCTTAATATTAAGACCTGACATTATGGGTGCATATGAGGACCTGCTGGGAATATCCCGCCTACTTCACAAAGCGTATTTACAAGGTCAGACCCGTTTTATGAGGACATCAGTTTAACAATACACAAAAAAGACTTTACACTGTATTAGAAGGACAGGCATGTTTTACTGGAACTTAATGAAACACAAACACATACATGACTGCATTATGTCTTACCAAGACATTTGTGACTTAACAGAACAAACCTTGTACACAAAAAAACTTGTATAAGAGCTATTATAACTGAGAACTTAAACAGTTCTTAACTGGCTCTTTTAAATATGCAGCATCCACTGGAAATAAAAACAGTCTCTTCAGTCACACTGGGCTTTCCTTTTTAAAAAGTTATTCCCGTTTCTAACAAAATCCCATATATTTTGCGCTGTGCGGCCGGCCAGCACGGGATCCTCTGCAGTCTTACACTGTAGACACTCTGCCATTGTGCCCAGTTTTCCTTTGGTTATATGAGATTTAAAATATTTCATTACAGCCACCTCCTCACGTTTAGACCATGGTGTTCATGTCCTCTTTCTAGAGTTTCCAGTCTCTGCTGCAACATTGCCCTGGACCACTGCTAAACAAACAAAAACATTAATCTCAGCAAATAAAAATGAATGTGTGTGGTGTGTATTGTCTGAATACTGAAATGTCTAGTTATTGGGTTGAAATCTCCAAAAAGCTCAGTCTTCCATGAAACCTACACATAAATGTGGATATACACAAGAATAATGCACAGGCAATTAAATAGATTGTGATGGTTAAAGCTGTGATAACTCTGGCCAGCTAACTGCACATAAGACTTTATGCATCAAAACTCTATGGGACATGGGCAGAGCACCTGTGGTTGAGACATGCACACCATACAACCATAGAAAGTAAACAAGGAGAAGTTGTATGATGACAAATAGCTTTGTTTAAGATTAATAATAGGTAAATAATACAGAAATACATTACTAAAATAACAACTTCATCCATTTTTATTGATTAAAAAAAGTCAACTCCACAGGGAGAATCTAGGAAATATAATGAGAACCTCCAGCCTCGTCTTCTTTTGGTGCCTGATCCTTCCGCATCCCTAGAAAAAGATAACCACATCATTCAGCATACACAAATAGAGTGGACTTATGACCAAAAACACTGGAGCAGAACAACAATGTTTGAAAAACCTACCGATCTGCAATGGTGTACTCCTGCAAGCCTCCAAATTCTCACCTTCACCCCCATTCTCAGATTCACTTCCAGCACAGGCATGAGAATCTCAAGCCTGCTGAAGTGGCAGGCTTGAGCAGATCTCAAGAGCAAAACAAGAGCAGACTGCAAGAGAGAGAGAAGTAAATAAATAAGAAATATTGTAAACAATATTCAAAAGTGTACAATATTCACATTAAATACACAAAACAAACACCCCACAATGGTCACCTTCACCTAAGGCACAACTAAAATAAAAGATGAAACTTTGAATTTTATTAAACATTTTTACACCTGCACTGATTTATCACAAAACCAGGACCACTGTCTGGATACAATGAACCATTTAGAAAAACGATAGCATTTATAAATGAACTGCCATCTTAAACACTGTAGGGTTACTGTTACAGACCTCTGCATCTAAGACCAATCCATCTGAGTGAAACAACACATGCAGCACATTTGTTCACGCTTGAGACAGTCGCGGGAACAATTTTGTGTTCACAATTCTGTAAACAGAATTAAAAGAACAGTCATTTTATATCAAACTAGAATGAGCAACCATGGAGGCATGACGTGGAGAACTGATTAAAATTTATTTGCTACTAGATGATGTGCATTTCTGACTTTCACTGCGTTTGCACTCTCAACAAAAGCTGAAATAAAAATGGTAACGTTTGTATATTCTATATAACACGTATAAATCAAAGTTTTGATAGCAGAAGAACCTGGTAAAGTAAATGAAAACTTTAAAACAACTAAATGTGTTACTCACTGCTTACTTATTTGATATGTGAATTCATTAAAAAATACTTTTCCACAATTGTATGACACGGTACATATAGTACTCAGAATTATGTAATATGAAAATGAATACTCGTACTCATAAGCAAATGGCCTCTTGATTGGTAAATTATCAAGAGTGAGTTAGGGATTGAGACTATCCATTCCATAGAATTTCATAAAACCAAAAACTAATGTCTATCCTACAAACTTACTTTTGCCGTCTTCTCACTTGGTCCTATTGTTTCTTGTCCCTCAGACCCAGACTGCTCCTTCACAACTGCAATCTAAAACATACAATAAAATATTGAAAGTTGAAGCTAGCTAACGCCACTTTTTTGCCTGGATACAAGGAAATTTATGTTTGTGTACTACCAATTTCATAAATTAATATGCTGAACTGTGGTTGTAGGTGGTAGGCACAAAAGTGGGTGTGACATTCAAGACCCAAAAGTTCAGCAAGATTTATAAACACATTTTGCTTCAAACAAACATTTAGTGTTAATTAAAGGTGCTTTTGCACAATGTTACCCCACACAAAATAGGCAACAGTAGTTTAAACAAAATGGCTGCAACAGTAGTTCATAAATTTTATGCATTAGATCCTTGACACTACTCATATTACACTATGTCCAATTTCACTTTCTGACATGTTTTGATCTGACCTCCAACAGCTCTTTGGAGTGTTTAGATCAGGTATAGTTTACTATGACACTTGACCTACTTTCTGATATCCAGACAGTTTAGCTAGGATGCAAAACCTGAGGACAGAAAACTATACCCAAGTTATTCCAATGACCTGACAGTGTAAACCTAGCTATAGTGCTTTCCTAACCAGGTTAGTGCCACAGACAGGCCTTGACTATCTATCATTTTGGGAATAATTAATGTCAATGTCAGTACATCAGAAAACAACCAAGTCACATTTATCTTAGAGTAACCAAAAAAACTTTTCAACCAAAGCATTTCCCCAAAAATCTAGACATCAGCCAGTTTCTGTAACAGTGGCAGGATGAGGGTGCAAACACACTGCACCAAGCAAAATACTGACTCCGGTCAGTAACTCCACATCTGCTAAATACAAATGTAAGATAATTGTACATAATAAACATGTGGTGTTCATATTATAGCTTACTAAAGTGAAGTCCCTCGAGACCACATTTCTGTCAGACACTACACACACAGCTGCTGATGTACATTAACTAACATTTCCACAAGGTCCCCTTAATACCTAGTGTACTACTAAACCATGTGTGTGCCATACACAACCTGATAAACACAAACTCCACATAAATCACTACAGTCCTCATATAGCATGTTTCTCAATGACACTGACACACACTACATGTTCCTTACAATATAGTTCCTAAATGTCCTCATTAGACACACAGTGTTCCCACAAACAGGTCTCAGTCATACACAGCATCACATACACAGGCTAACTAAATCCATAATACAGCATATAAACCTGCATACACTTCTACCTCTGAGTACAAGTAGTGTTTTCAGTGCAAGGTGCAGCTCACAGACACACTTCACTATTACTGTGCATCATTCCCAGTGACTCTAAAGAAACAGTCTTGTGATGAACACCCTAACTGAAACAGTGAGAAACTGACTGCAACATTTGGGGCATAATTAATTACAACATGATTTCTGAGAATTACCTTTTCTGTATCTTCTGTAGGAACCACAGTCTCTGACTTGTCTGTTATAACTGTAGGAGATGTTGTGACCTCAGGGACAGTTCCAGCTTCATTCTAAAACAGAAATGACAGATTGCTTTAGTTCATATTCATAAATGTCACTAAATTAGAATACATGTCAAACCAATTCACATTTATTTTAAAGAGAAAAAAACACTAGCACATTTTTACACCAAAACATTTCCCCCAAAATAGATTTGATGTGTATAAAAATTATAAAAATAATAAATATAATAGTCATAATTAGACAAAAATTATTTGGACAGTTAGTAGTGGCGTCATTAAAGATCACAGTTACAGTGATATTTAGTTTGCCATTTCTTGTTCCGTAGAAAGTCTTGCCAACATCTAGACATCAGCCAGTTTCTGTAATAGTGGCAAACATCTCCACAAAGTTTCACCCAGCAAAACTTTCAGTCCATCCTCACTAGAGCATCAATGATCTAACTCCTTCACCACTACTTCTAATAGATGTTCTATGGTGTTTAGGGCAGTGCTCTGGGAAGTGTTACTAAGTGCACTGTATATATTAGATATATGCACTATATATATGGTATACTGCTTACACCCATATAATGGACACCCAACTGTGACAATGATGCCTGTAAAAACAGTGCTGAAGCTGATTAACTTCTAGCTGCACACCAAACACACATTATAGTCTGTGTCACTGCTGTACAGACAATAAACCAACACCCAAGTCATATCTGCTGTGTGATACACCTATAATGGTACCTTAAAATTGAAGGATGAGGGTGCAAACACACTGCACCAAGCAAAATACTTGAATAAAAGACTCCGGTCAGTAACTCTACATCTGCTAATTACAAATGTAAGATAATTGTACATAATAAACATGTGGTGTTCATATTATAGCTTACTAAAGTGAAGTCCCTCGAGACCATGTTTGTCAGACACTACACACACAGCTGCAACTAACATTTCCACAAGGTCCCCTTAATACCTAGTGTACTACTAAACCATGTGTGTGCCATACACAACCTGATAAACACAAACTCCACATAAATCACTACAGTCCTCATATAGCATGTTTCTCAATGACACTGACACACACTACATGTTCCTTACAATATAGTTCCTAAATGTCCTCATTAGACACACAGTGTTCCCACAAACAGGTCTCAGTCATACACAGCATCACATACACAGGCTAACTAAATCCATAATACAGCATATAAACCTGCATACACTTCTACCTCTGAGTACAAGTAGTGTTTTCAGTGCAAGGTGCAGCTCACAGACACACTTCACTATTACTGTGCATCATTCCCAGTGACTCTAAAGAAACAGTCTTGTGATGAACACCCTAACTGAAACTGAGAAACTGACTGCAACATTTGGGGCATAATTAATTACAACATGATTTCTGAGAATTACCTTTTCTGTATCTTCTGTAGGAACCACAGTCTCGGACTTGTCTGTTATAACTCTAGGAGATGTTGTAACCTCAGGGACAGTTCCAGCTTCATTCTAAAACAGAAATCGCAGGAGATTAGATAACAAAATTATCTGTTTAGGTTTTAAATAAAAGAATTATATTTGACACGTATATTTGACATGTATTTATAAAAATTAATTGTAAAAAGTATATGTAAAATCAACAGGTTCTTATTAATCATGTTTTGCTGTAAATTACCTGTTGTCTTTGTTTGATAGCTTCCAGAGTGACTGCTGTTGTGGGTGTAAAGGGGTCTGCCTTAGAAACAGCCTACAAAATCGATCAATAAACAAGATAGCATGCATGTATTACTTGGTGTCAGTAGACCCGATGATACACTTTGATTGACGTTCACCCTCC